>JANVCC010000271.1:11546493-11561973 GCA_025345505.1 Todiramphus chloris collaris | reverse complement strand
GGCGGGCGCGGGGCCGCGGCGGGGCAGCGCGGTGACGGTGAACCGCCGGCTCATGGCCCCGCCGCCTCCACAAGTGGCTTCGGGCCCCGGCGCCGCCGAGCGCGGCCCCGCCGGGCGCTGACCGGGGTCCTAGTGCCCGCGGCACCGCCCGCCGCGCCGCCCCCGCCCTGCACGGCTGGCACGGATCGGATCGGATCGGATTGGCTGTCACGGCTCGGCTTGGCGGGCACGGCTGACGGGGCTGTCCCAGCTCGGCTCGGTTTGGTAAAGCTCGGCTCAGCTTGGCTTGGCTAAGCGGGGCGCGGCTGGGCTCGGTTCGGCACGGCTCTGCTCGGTTCGACTCGGCCCAGTTCGGCTCGGCTCGAGCGGACTGATCAACGGGCCGCTCCGCTCAGCACACGGGGTGCTGGGACCGGACCCCAACAGGACGGGTCAGGCCGGGGCCGCGCTCTGCCTTGCGCAGAGCCACGGCCACTAATTACAGCTAATTACAGCCCCGGGGCTGCGGCCGCCCCACCCGGCCCCGGGCAGCCCCCGGACACGGACGCGGCCCCGCCGCAGGGCAGGGCGGCTCTGGGGGGGCCGGGCTGGGGCGGGGGGCGGGGGCGGCCACACGCCGAGCCCCAGCCTGTGCCAAACGCCGGTCCCTCACTGGGTCGGGGAGGCTCTGGCAGGTGGAGGGGTGCGTGGACCAGTGACAGGGGATGTTGGGACCGAGGATCGGAAGGACGTCCTCCCTGGTGGGATCCAGTGCCCCTGAGGGATCCCAGAGCCCTCAGCAGAAGGGGAGTTGTCTGCAGCCCCCGCACCCAGCAGCCCCCTCCTTACCGATGCCCACTGCCCCCCGCCCCCAGTCCAGAAGACCTCGGGGTGTGCCACGCCGTGGCCCAGCTGGGTGATGGAACGCTCAGAGGCCATGTCCAAAGGATCGACTTTAATAAAAACAGGTGGATGGGGACTGGCAGAGCAGGCAGCAAGCAGGTGTGAGGCTGAGCCCATGCCCCTGCTCCAGCCGAGCCCCAGAACCAGCTTCCCACAGAGCCTGGCACGGCCCAGCCCCGCTGGTTTGGGAAAAAGACAAAGTCGTTCCAAATCTGTGTGTAGTTTGCACCAGGCAAACACCTCAGCACGGTTGAGCAAGCAGCACGGTACCGACTGTAGCAAGAGTCCTGTTCCTCAGCCAGGGCTGCCCAGGCCTGGCAGCTCCTCAGGGGTGACCCCAGAACTGATGCCCCTTCCCACAGGGGAGAAGCGAAGTCCCCCACGGTCACGAGGCTGCGCAGCCCCCGATGCCCCAAGGTTCAGGCTGTGGGACAGAAGCCCAGGGGCCAGGAGCTGTGGGCAGGGAGTGGCGTGTTGGCCAGAGACGGGTGGCTGGTGGGTTCCTCAGTGCTGGGGGCACTGCAGGATGTCGTACTTGACATAGCCCACCCGGTCCACCTGGTAGCGTGGTGTCATCCTCCAGTAGAAGCTGCCCCGGCAGAAGTGGTACTTATCTGTGTGAGGAGCAAGGAATGGAGGGTCAGTGGGAGGGTGGCTGTGCTACGAGACATCCCAGCAGCTGTCCAAGTGGTGCAGACACACGGGGATCTGGCTCTAGTAGACAGCCCTTGCCGGGGCCTGTCCAGCCCTGACACAGGGATGCACAGAGGCTGATGGCATTCCCTGCACTGGGACCATTTCCTGCACCCATGAACATCCAAAACTCAGCACCAGGGTGATCAGACCCTACCCATGGGAGGCTTGGGGCACCCCAGGAGTGATGGCACAGCCTCCACCTGCCAGGTCCTCACTCACCTTGGTAGAGGAAGACGTTGCGCGCATCAAGCGGGACACCAGTGAAGACATCGTCAGTGTTGCGGGGGTAACCCTTGTCCACCCTCTGGACCTTCACATCCAGCCTGCAGGGAGAGCAGAGTGGTGCCAAGGGCTGCTGGGAACCCTCCATCCCAGCCTCTCACTGGGGAGCCAGAGGGCACCACCAAGGCCATATGGACCCACTCACCTCCAGTAGCTCTCCCCACTGAAGAGAAGCACTTTGCCACGGCCCCGCTGCAGGGCCCCTGAGATGCGGCCGGCTCCCTTCCCGATGCCCAGCTTCTCGATGCCCCGGGGGCCTAGCACACTCTTGCCAGAAAATACCCAGAACTTCCGACCTGCAGTGGGAGAGAGCACAGGCGTCAGCTGGCCCAAGGGCCCTGGGACAGCACTGGGCTCCTCACATGCCAATGGCATCAGGGCCATGAGGGCAGCAGGAGCAGAGCTCACCAGCAAAGAAAAAGATCCTCTTGGTGAGCAGGTCCTGGAATGCAGCATCAATGACGTCTGGGAGGCCTGGCCAAGTGTCTGCCATGGCGAAGGTGCCCTGGATGCCCGACTTCCAGAAGGATGAGTGGGTCCAGTATTTCCTGATGGGGAAGGTCAGCTGTCCTGATAACCACAGCCTGGCACGGCGCCATGTTCCCCCATGCCCATGGCACGGTTCCATGTCCCCCCACACCCCCTCACTATCCTGGCACTTGCCAGGGCAGGTGTTGCCGCTCACCCGTCCTTGAAGAAATGCAGCTCCCCGTTAATCTCCGTGATGGCATCAAAGTCCTTCTCCATGCAGGCGTCCTGGCTGGGGTCCACGGGAACGGGCTCAGAAGTGGGCTCTGGTGTCTCCCCCTCTTCCTCAGTGGTGGACGCGCTGCCAGGCTCTGTGGGCATGGGCTGGGGCTCCTCGGTGGGTATGGGTGCAGGGAGGGTGGGCTCAGGACCAGAGCCATGACCTGAGTGAATACAGGGGAGGACATGAGGCTGGGGGCTGGCACAGTGCTGTGGGACCCTCGGCATGCCTGGCCACGGTATGGCTGCTCACCATAGAGGTACTGGATGCCCTGGACGTCATCTGGGTGCAGCTGGAAGTCCTGGACGTAGCTGTACATGGGGTACATCAGGGCCTCACGCACGCTGGAGTGGTCCAGCCCCAGTGAGTGCCCAAACTCATGAGCAGCCACCAGGAAGATGCTGTAACCTGTCGGAAAGCACTGTCCTCAGTGCCTGGTGGTACAGGACATGATGGCCAGGGACTGGGACCCCCATGGGGAGCGGCACAATGTGGGGCTGGAGGGTGCGGGCAGGGGAGCTGGTACCTCTGTCTGGGCAGAAGCCCCACTTCTTGTCGGTGTCATAGTTGCTGGTGGTGGCACACCAGAGCTTGCCGTCCTGCCGGCCCTGGCTGGTGCAGGCACTGTAGGATTGCCCCAGGAAGGTGAAGGGGAAGACGCACGGGTCCCCCTGGGAGTTGCCGCCGATCACCGCCGTATCTACAGCACAATGTCAGTGGGGCTGGCCCCAACTCCCAGCCCTGCCAGCTGGACCCTGGGACAGCCCCGGGACCCCTTGGGCACCTGGCCTGTTCCCCATGGCTTGAAACCAGGCACCCCACGCACCCCCTCCCAGCACACCCCCTTGCTGCTCGCACCTCGGTTGGGGCAGAAGCCGTATTTCTTGTCCTGGTCGAAGCTGGCGGTGGTGGCACACCAGCGGTAGCCATCGGAGCGCCCGTCTGTGGTGCAGGTGTCATAGGAGGTGCCATCGAAGATGAAGGGGAAGACACACGGGGACCCGTCGCTGTTGCCACCAGTGGTGTAGAGGACTGTGGGGTGAGAAGGGGTGAGGACTGACCCGGGAACCTGAGGGGCTGGACAGGGGCTGCAGCCACAGCCACCGCCACTCACGTTCACTGGGGCAGAAGCCGTATTTCTTGTCCCGGTCATAGCTGGCGGTGGTGGCACACCAGGGCAGCCCATCCGTGCGCCCCTCCGTGATGCACTGGGAGTACGAGTGGCCCTCAAAGATGAAGGGGAAGTGGCAGTTGGCCCCATTGGCATTCCCATGGCGGGTCTTCACCACTGCTTGGCAGAGAGGCAGATCAGCAGTGGGGCTAGGGCAGCCACCAGTGCCCCCCATGACCTGCTAGGCCCTGCCCTTACCTACGCCTGTTCCCAGTGTCCAGAGCTCATCATCGTCGAAATGGGCATCGCCCTGGATGCCACGGCCTGGGGGAAAGGCATGGGCCAAGAGCCCATCCTTGCCATCAAAGGGGTACCCGTCCCCGTGCTCTGTGAACACAAGAACCCTCAGTGTCAGCCCTGCCTGGGAGACCCCAGCCCCAGCACAGGCACGTGCAGGGGCAGAGGGACCCTGGGCACAAAGGAACATGGTCCTGGGGACACAGAGCGACAATCCCATAGGCATGGCACATCGCCAGTCCTCTCCCCACTGCTGAGCCAGCTCCCAGCCTCCCCACAGGACGTCACCTTGGCTGCCAAACATGATCATGATGTCCGCCTCGCCACTGTAGATCTGGGTGAAGGTAAGGGGAGTCACGTCACTCCACACTTTGAATGCCCGCTTGAAAGCATCGTCAATGATGGCACGGTCCAGGTCGGGGGAGTAGTTCATCACCCTGCCGGGGGCAGGCAGGCAGTCAGCACTGCTGGGTCCCTGCTCCTGATGCTGGAGTGACCCTGCTCCAGGTGCACGTCGGGTATGTACCCCCACCCCGGGAGGGGACATCAGCACTGGCGCAGCCAGGCAGAGCATCTGGCCACCACCCTCAGGCCAGGCTCAGATGCTCTTCCAGGTGCTGGGGAGCAGATGCTGCTTTTGTGCCAGCTTGGCCCTGGCTGTGCCAAGACCCAGCTGTGCTGACAGCACCGAGGCTGGGCCAGTGGGCTGGGCTGAAGCTGCCACCCTGCCTGGGCCCTCATGCCCATCTCAATCCCCTGGAGACCATCACCCTGCAGGCATGAGGTTCCATCTCCTGAGGCAGACTCACCGGTACGTTAGGTCCATGTGGTCCCACTTGAGGTCCCCCTCAAAGGTGAGGAAGGTTCCCACATCGGGGACACCGCAGCGGGGGGCTCGCATGGCCTCCAGAGTGCCAGCATCCATCTGCCCAGTCTCCTCCAGGCCCAGCTGCTTCTGCATCCTGCGCAGCGCCTTGCCCAGTGACACGTGCTTGCTGCCCGTCCTCACCTCTGCCTCTGTGGTGTAGCCAAACCGCATCAGGTAGCTCTGGGAGGGAAAGGCAGCCAGAGGGGCTGAGCAAGGCAGGAGGGGGCTTGGGCAGTCCCAGGCACCACAGACCCCTGGTGCCTGACCCCAGCCTGGGCACCTCCCAGGGCACAGGGAGACGGGCAGCTCCCAAGCTCAGCCTGCAGCCCTACGCTGCTGCCTCCGGAGCCCGCTGAGATCCTGGGTGCCAGGATGGTGCTGCGGGGCTATGTCCCCCTCACCTCTGCCAGCTCCAGGTCCGACATGGTGCTGACCAGCTCCCCCGGGAAGGTGACAACCGCCTGTGGTTTGCTCTGGAGCGGGGCTGCGTAGCAGGACAGGGCCAGCAGCCCCATGGTGAGCGGGGCCAGGAGGGCGAGAGCCATGGCGGTGGTGGCAGGAGGGCTGTAGCTGTGCCAGGTCCTTGCTGCTCTGCTCTGGGTGCATCAGGCTCGGCTCTTATTTATGTGGTGGGGAGGGGAGTGAGTCACCCTCAGACCCCTCAGCTGCCGACTCACGATCTCTTCCCTTCCCACGGTGACGAAACACACACTCAGGCTCCTTTGTTTCTGCCTTAACTGTTTCATCACCTTGTTTACAAAACACACTCAGTCCCATTGCCATGCCAGGCACAAGGATGGGCATGAGGGCAGGCGACCAGACAGCTGTGCCAAGTCATGGCACAGCCTGGCTGCCATGGGTCTGACCTGTGTCAAGGGGCATTGCCCTGCCAGCCCCACAGTCATAGTGGCAGTGAGGACATCAGGGGGTCATGCAAGCCGAGGGGCTGTCTGGGTGCTCGGGACCCCACAGATGTGCCACCACACCTGTGACATCAAGAGTCAATGCCACCAGAGACAGACCCATGGGGGAGCGGGTGGGCACTGGGGCTGCATGGGCAGAGCCAAAGGAGCCCCTATGCCCAGAGCCCCAGCGCCTGCACCCTGACTGCCTGTGAGCCAGATGCCAGTGCTTGGCCCCTCAGTGGGACACAGAGTCTGTCCCCATGTCCTCCATCACATGTGGTGGGGCAGGGTGCTCCCAGCACAGGAGGACCCCTTGGTTCATCACCCTGTGGATGCCTCTAAACTCATTCACCAGCAGCCACCCAGCAAAGCCCCTCAAGACCAGGGCAGCACCTGCCCAGGAGCAGCTCCATGCCTGGGGATGCTCAGGCAGGGCTGGTGGTGCCTCATCCTCATCGCTGGCGGCTCCACATGGTGCTGCTGACTCAGGTTCCCACCTGGCACAGCACAAACCTCACCATGGGATGGTGTTTTCCTGCTTCTCCCAAAGTGCCGACGCTTGTGGGAATGAGTGTGGTGAAGGGGAAAGCAAACAGAGATGAGGAGCGAGAGGAAACAGATGGCAGAGTGGAGGGAAAGGCGCAGCGTCAGCCAGGGAGGCGGCAGGACCAGTGCAGCCCAGCGACAACTGCCTGAAACATGGGTCCTAGGATGGGTCTCCCTTCTGCAGCTCTCGCTAACCCCAGGCTCATGGGGCCCTGACGAGCCCTCAGCTGAGGATGATCTTCCTGGGCCACCCCATCCCTCCTGTTGCCCTGTGCTCCTGCCTCCTGAACGTGCCAGGCTGTGCCCCTGCAGCCACCCCTCCCTGTGTCACCTGGCTCTGCCTGAGCTGAATAAACAGCTCCTGACCTGGCCAGAGGACAACCTGGTTATGCTGGTGTCCAGCAAGGCTGGGGATGGCAAGTGGGGAAAGGGGCCATGCTGCCCTGACCCCTCACAGAGGAGCCCCTGTGCCCAGGGCAGTCTCATCCCTGGAGGGGCATCATCCATGTGGGGCAGGTAGACTCAGAGAGGGGGCTCACCTCGGACACAGGACCCCCTCTGGCTGGCATCCCACGGCCCCACTCCCAGCCCAGCCACGTGCAGGGGAGCTGTCAAGATGCCAGCAGGCACACGATGCCAGTGGGACACAGCAGTGGGGCCACAGCTGGTGGGAACAGGGAGCTATGGGCAGCATGAGCCTCGCCAGGAGGAAGCGGTGCTGAGAAATCGCGGGGTTGCCTCACTTCTTGCTGCAGCCCTGCAAGAGCAGCCCCAGTTCCCAGGCGGAGGAAGTTGCTCCACAAGCAGCACTGTCCTGTGTCCCGGTGTGACAAATATGTCCAGCCCACGGTGCCTGGAGGATGCAGGCCAGGGACCCTCACAGAGAAGTCACCCCCACCGCCGCCCTTCCCCATGGGGTGCAGCAGCCGCCCCTGACCCCTGTGCATGGCACAGCTCTTCACAGCAGCTCCCCATGCTCCCTGCCTGGCTGGAGCCAAGGAGAGAACGGGGCTCTGCCGAGGCATCCTGAGACCCTTGCCACAGCCTGCGGCTCCTGGGGCGTGCAGGGAGCAGGCACCGCTCTGTGTCCGCTGCCCTTCAGGCTGCCAGGACCTCAGCCCACAGCACACAGAGCTGGTGCGGGAGCTGGATGTGAACGCACCCCTGTGAGGGGCGGACTCATCCCGGGGATGGCCCGGGCGAGAGGTTGATGTCTGACACCAGCTCCAGGACACAGCCAGGGGGGCAGATCCCTGGGCCTTTCCCATGATATTCCCATCCCTCATTTCCTCTGCATGCGGGAGCCGCAGCTCCCACAGCCTGGGCACACGGCCATGGCAGCGCCAGCACCTCCACAGCACTGCTTGCACTGCACTGTGGTGCTCTGGAGAGAGCAGGGGCTTGGAGCAAGTGGTGGCAGGAGTCCTCGAGAGCCAGGGTCCCAGAGGCCACGCAGCCCGTCCTAGCAAGACCATGTTTGCCCAGGCCCAGCTGGCTCCAGGGGGCACAGGTAGGTCCATGGCTAATGGCCCTGAGCATCCTCAAGCCATGTGTCCGGGGTCCTGATGGGGGTCTGCCGGCTGCAGCTTGGCCCACAGGCCCAGCCTCTCCCACTGACTCATGGTCCCGCTCACCAGCTTCCTCCTGGCACCAGCACGGGGATTTTCTGGTGACTCTCTGGAGGCTCCGCAGGGAGCAGGGGCGGGACTGGGGCAGCAGGGAAACCCCCGTGTCTGGCAGCACCAGCAGCCTCGGAGCAGGGCAGGGGAACTCCATGGGGATGGGCTCAGTGCTGCTGGCATGAACCCTGTGGGCAGCCCTGGCTAGGGAGCTGGTTGAGGCACAAGTCCCTTGGCACAGGCACGTGTGGAGGGACGCTCAGGCAGCTGCTGCCACTGGTGGGACGGGAGGGTGGTAGTGAGCTGGCAAGAGAGGGACCTTGGAGCATCCGGGTGCTGTGCCCAGCTGGCATCTGCCCAGGGACACCGATTGCACCCAGAGACCCTGTAGAACAAATGATATGGAAAAACCTACGTGGACATCCTCCATCCCAGCGGCTGCCCAAGCCACGAGGCTGCCTGTCACCACCGCTGCTGCTGAAAGGGGAAGGAACAGCCACCGCAGATCCTTCCCACGCCCTTACTCACAGCGTGACGGTTCACAAAGGTGGGCATCGTGGCGAGACCCCCATGGGTAACCAGTGCAGGACCCCAGCTGGGGCCGGACACCTTCCCAGATCACTGCTGGGGGGAGGCAGAAGCCCTGCCCAGGGCAGAGGTTGACCAGACATGGTGGCACCTCTGCAAGGCTGCAGGTCTCCAGCTGGGAGGTGCCAGCCTGGACAGCAGAAAAGTTTGGTGGGACTGGACAGAGCCAGGGACACTCAGAGCCAGGTCCAGAACCTCCCCAGCTCCATTCAGGGTGGGGGCCAGAGGGGAAGGGAGCTTGGCAGTGGCTGTCCAGGGGAGAGTTCCAAGAGCTGTCACCAGGGTGACAAAGGTGGCCACAGAGCTGAGGAGCAAGAGGGCAAGGGGACACTCAGCTGCCATTACCTCACACCTGGGTGCCCAAAGAGCCGGGCAGGGAACAGGGGGATGCTGGAGCAAAGGGCAGGCTCAGGCTTGTGGACAACATCGGATGTGGCAGAGCGTCGTGGCAAGGGGAAGCAGGGCAGCAGGGAGTCAACATCTTGTGCTGGTGAGACAGCACCGAGCTGGGGAGAGCCCAGACCTGGACACTCTGGAGAAGGACGGCCCGTGCCAAGGGCAGGGAGTTGCTCAGGAAGTGCCAGTGCCATGGCTGCCATGGCAGAGACTCCCCAGGCAGCAGGCAGGGCACCAGCATGGTCCCCCAGCCAAGATGGGCAGCCACAGCTGCCAGCTCCACCACCCCAAGCCATGGCACCCTGAGCCCAACCCTGATCCCATCCCTCGGGCTCTGCAGCATCCCATGGCCAAGGGGCAGAGCTGCCACCCGCATGTGGGTTGCTCCGGTCAGAGCCAGCCCACTGTGTGGCACAGAGTACCGGGCACAAGGATGCTTGGCACAGGGAGCAGCTCTGTGTCAGAGGCTTGGAAGTGCCTTTGCTCCTGCTCAAGAACTCCAGACAGAAACAACATTCCTGCACACGCTTCTCTTATCTGCAGCCGCCATGCCGGGCCCTGCGTGGGCTGGGACTGCGGCCGCCAGCTGGGCCCAGGACCCTTCTTGGCAAAATGCACCGTGTGCCGCGGCCCCGCAGCGCTCCCAGCACTGCCAGTCCCCGGCTCTGCACGCTGTCCCTGCAGGCCCAGAGCTCTGTGTGCCCCTGCGTGTCTCCCTGTCTGTCCCTGACGGACCCTGTCCATCCCTTGCCTCCCTCAACAGCAGCTTCTTCTGCCCCTGTGTGCCTGGTCCTGCCCCCCAGCCCTGGTGCTGCTGCTCTCCACAGCCTCATCTGGGCGAGGATGACGTAGCGGGTGCCAGCCAAGCACATCATCACCAGCCTGCAGGCACCGAAACCAGTGCTGCCATTTCATCATTCAGCAGCACCCATCCCAGCAGCACACTGCACACGGCAGATGCCTGTGGCTGTCACAGCCAGCTCCAGGCACCCAGGTGGGTGGCACAGTCACCCCTGCATTGGGCTGGGACACCCCTCCTCCACACCTTCCCCGGACCCTTCTCATCCAAGGGAGAATCTTCTTCCCCATGCTCTGTTCTTGCAGGCACGGGGCCAGTGGCATGCCCACTGCCACAGCCTGTGCCGAGGCAGCCGGACGCAGCCCCGCCGGTGCTGGGAGGGCACCCAGCACTGTGCAGAAGCCTGAGCAGAGACTTCACCGCGCAGCACAAGCCCTGCGCTGACTGGAGCCGCAGGATGGAGGGGAAACCATGCTTCCATCTGCGGGGAAGCTCTCAAGGTGGGAAACCCAGGAAGGGTTTGAAGAATTGAATCAGTCTCTGACCTTTGCATTTGATCCGGGGGAGAACAGCCCAGACTGTCCCATCTGCTGGAGAATGGCACAAAGAGCCCAGCACAAAGAGCCCAGCAGCCCCGGGGCTGTGGGAAAGGGGCACGAGAGCTCCGAATGCTGTGGGGCTCTTGCCATGTTTCATGACTTTGCTGTAAACTCATTTCCATCCCTTGAACCTTCTCCTGCCTTGGCTTTTGCCTCCCGCTTTGGCCATCTTGTATTGCACCAAGCATCCCCCACCCGCCAGGAGCAGGCAGGCAGCGAGTTCAGGCAGACGGGACGGGGACAGGGGGCTGCATGGGGCAGCACTGAGACTCGGTGACCTGCAGTGGCTTTGGGAAGGGGTGTCCATGGACAGCCCAGGTGCTGCCAACCCCTCAGCCCCTCTGGGTGACCACCCGGATCAGGCCTGTGAGGCCAGCCCCTGTGCCCCCAGGAGGGGAGCGGAGCAGGACAGGGCTGGGCAGCCGTGGGCTCCTCTGGGCACAGCTGCTGCGCTGGAGCGTTGGCCAGCACGGCACGGCAGGGGTGGGCAGCTCTTTGTTCCTGGCGGTGAGACGGGCACGGCAGCTGCCAGGCTAAAACGGGAAGAGCAGCAGTTGTGACAATGACGGTGAACCTGCCGCCTCTCCGGCACGCGAAGGGGACAACGCGGCCCCAGGAACCCGCTGGCTGTCAGTGACAAAGAGGCTCAGGAATAAGAAGCGGGGGTTTGTAGAAGGTGAAATATGGGCAAAACTGGTTGTATTTAATTGTAAACTACAAGAAGCAGAAGGAAGAGTGGTAGCTGCAACACGCTCAGCTTTCAGTAAAACATTTGACAACTGTTCTAACACTCACTGCCAAATTAAGTCAGAGTGGCTCAGTTGTCAACACAGGCATATGGACAAAACCCAGGGAACTGTAAATGCTGGGCGGCCAGCCGGGAGCCGCAGGGCCTGCCCGACCCTTGGCGCCTTTAGAACCTCTCCTGTGGGATGGAGGCAGCAGAGCAGTAGGGACGGAGGGAGCAGCTGTGATGCTGGGGAGGAGCTGCTCAGGAGCTGCCGTGTCCTGAGCCCCAGGCGGCAGAGAGCAGCCCTGGAGCCCATCTGCTCGGCCCCGGGGTCCAGCAACCCCCTCCCACAGGGCAAGGCTGGGGGGGACCCCCCAGACCACCACCGCACTCCAGTCGCTGCCCACTGGGGCTGAGGGGGCTGGCAGCAGAAAGGGCTGTGAGGCTGGCACAGGCTAGGAGCCCTGGCAGCAGCAGGGCTGAGCTGCCCTGCTCCACGGGCACCCATCGGGATGTAGGCATGGGAACAGCCCAGCACAGCACGTGTTTGCATCCTCTGGGGTCCTGCTATGTACACAGTTCTCCCGCCCACCATGTTTATTTTACTTATATTTCAGTAATTTGCTGATTACTCTTTTTTAACTAACCAGCAGTGATGAATCAGCAGCACAGGAGACGGTGGAAGCTGGTGGCCTTGGACCGTGGCTCTGAGGGCTCAGGTTCTGGGAAGGAAGCCACAGGATCCCTCCAGAAGGGAAAAAAAGCCCAACCAGCAGCAGCAGCACTTCTGGCAGACAAGGAGGGGCCAGGCCACATCTGTTCACATTCTGCAGCTGCAAACCCATCCAGGAAAGGCCCCTGACGGCCCCGAAGCCCTGCGGGAGCAGCAGCCACAGCTCCAACCCAGGGCAAGGCAAGACACAGGGGACGGGCAGCGCACGGCTCAGCACCAACGTGGCTGCAGCTGGTGCCCAGCAGGGTGGGCACCGAGAGCCTGGGAGGCAGCAGGACGTGAGGAGGGCACCATAGTCCCCTTGGGGACAGGGGAGTGCCCAGCAGCGCGGCAGCAGGGTGAGGGCAGGGAGCCAGGCTCCGTGTCCCATCCAGAGACAGCTTCGCCCCACGGAGAGCCTCTCTGTGCCCACAGCGTGGCCGCTGGCAGCACCTCCTGTCTGGGCAGAGCTAGGGCAAGCAAGCCGCCTCCTGCCCAGGGGACCTCGAAAGGATGTAAGTGGCCTCGGTTTTGTTGGCTCCTCTGAGCCCCTGGGGAGCATCTGGGAGCGGCTCCTGCCTGTCTCGGGAGAGCCCGAGGGTGGCATTATGGCAGAGGCCACGGCTTCAGCCGCAGCCTCATCGGCCACAGAAAACGGGGCGTTATCCTACAACAGTCCCACCAGCGCCAGAGCCCTGGGAAGCAGAGATGCCAGCAGGGACGGCCAGCAGCAGAGGGAGGCTGCTCCCCGCAGAGGCCTGGGCCCAGGGCAGCGGTGCCCGGCTGGAAACCACCCCCGCTCACTGCCACCGGGCACGGAGTGACCCCCAGGAGAGCCACAGGCACTCGCTGCAGGAGCCGCCACTGCCGGGAAGGAGCTGGGTGGTGGGGCAATCTGGTGTAAGAGAAACCATTTCCTGCAGCAAGGGCTTGTTTTGCTCAATGCTTTACAAAATATGCTGATGCAACTGCCCTGCCCAGGTGGGTACAAACAGCAGGCTGCTGATGCCGACCCAGCCCCGCAGCTACACAAACACCACCGGCCGCGCTGGCTTCAGAAGGAAAAAAGGAAACAAGGAGGAACAAACAGCACAGAGACAAAACCAGCCCGTCTGAGTCTCGGGTTGCAGGGAGGCTGGGGGGTCACGGCCCCAGGCACTGTGCTTGGCCCAACCCACCACCTATTTCGGGACAGTGACAGAGCCGCTGGCTCGGGACGCTGCTGTGGTGAATGACACGCTGCTGGGGACAGGGCAGATGGCACAGCCAGGCTGGGCTCTGGCAGGACCCCGACTGGAGCCGCCTGGTCACTGCTCTCACCCTGCCCCGAGCGGCTCTGGCTGCGGCTCCTTCCGAGCGACACATCCAGGCTGCAGAGCACAGAGCTGGGGAACCTTCCCCTACCTGGGACAGAGCAGCCAGCCTCTTAAAAACCAGCACCGTACCCCGAGTGGTCTCCTCACGGTGCTCTCCAGGCACAACCTCTTGTGTCTTCTCAGCACGCTCCCGAGAGGCCTTTACCCGGCACTGCCCCACTCAGGGGCCTGGACACCGACGCGTGCGCTGCGGACACTCCCGGATTCTCTCGAGTGCCTTGCTGAGGTTTCTGTCTGCTCCCTTTGGCCACGACATGGCTTCAGGGGAGCGGCGATGGCAGAGCGGTATCCAAGAGGAGCTGCGCCCAGGGGCTCTGCTTGGAAAGTCCCCAGCTCGGGGGCATGCCGCGTTTTTAAAAATAGCTGGTTACCCGCCTCAGGAAAGCGCCCGCTGCTGCAGTCAGGCACAGCACACGGGGCGTCTCTGCAAGGTAACAGGGAAGCTTTAAGCAACTTTCCATCGGTCGAGCCAGCATCAGGCGGGTCCACACATGCTCCCGAGGCTCCCAGAGGTCAGGCTGCTCTGCCCCAGAACCAGCATCCACTGGGAAAACCCCTCACTTCTCCCAGACAGCAGCTGACTGAAGGCAAAGGGATAGGAATCGTCCAACACAAAGCTGTCTCACTTCCTCTGCCTGTGAGGCAGCTTTTGGCAGGGTGTTCCTCAACATCCCGCCCCAACAGAAGCGCAGAGTGCAGCGTGGGGACTGCCCGAGGCCACAGCTGCAGCCAGCCCTGGGGCTGGGCACTGGCAGTGCTGGGCTCCTCTAGCACGAGCCAGAGAGGGGACATGGGGCCAGGAGTCCCCCAACCCCCCTACCTCATGTCCTCCCCAGCTCCACTTCCCCCACAGCAACTGCAGAGCTATGGGGGTCGCTTTAGGGAGCAGTAATGGGGGAAAAAAGACCCGGCCCTGGGTCTCTCTGAGCATCTGGCCCCAGGAAGCCCTGTCTGGCCCTGCTGCTGCGGCAGGAGCACTCACATGGCCAGATCTTGCTCAGCTCTTGCCAGCCCGGGATGGGACTGGTGCTGTCTCCCTGTGACAGGCATAAACCTGGGTGTATTCAATTTGCCTGAAAATGAGCGAGCAGGTGCCCACACACCAGGCTGGCCCTTCAGCAGCAGCTTCTCAGTAGCCTCCACCAGGCGCACGGTGCCTCTGGGACACCTCATCAGGGTAGGAAGGCCACAAGGAACTTGCCAAGCCCCATGAAGGAGCCCTAGGCTGTGGGGGGCTGAACCCCCAATCGACTAGAAGCCAAAGGACACCGAGTGCTGGTCCAGCCCATCCACTCATCCATCACCCAAACCCTCGGATGTCTGGCAGGCAAACGCCATGCTCACAGGCTGTGCCAGACAAGACACCATTTGTCCTTCTGCAGCTGGCACCATGTCAGCACCAGTTCTGCACTGGCTGCTCTGGCCAGCGAGACAATGCAACTGCTGGCCCAGACCCGCTCTGGACAGAGCTGCACTGCGGGCTGGCTTGGTCCCAGCAGACCCAGGGCGCGGGACGCAGAGCCTTGGCCCCCGCATGCAGCAAGTGCTGCCCTTACACGCAGACTGAGACAGGTTTGGCCCAAACAAATCCCAGCCTCAGAAGAGCACAGGCACAACATGGCTGCTTTTCTTCTGGAGAAAAAGAACCACTAGGATAGAGGCGTTCTCATTGCAGCTCCACAGCGTGGGAACATTGGCAAGTCAGAAGCACTTGGGGTTTGGTTACAGACACCAGCATGGAGCAGGGGCCGGCTGGGCCAGAGGAAGCTGAGCCCAGGTTCTCTACCCACCACCGAGCTCAGCTGGAGGGGGCAGCGCTGCTGGAGAGGTGGGTCAGCGGCAGGTCTCAGGCGCACCTCAGCGGGGACACTGCGGCAGCAGGAGGTGCCAGCAAAGTCCCCCCACCCTGGTGTGCTGGGAGCCCAGAGGAGGACCCAGCCTGGGGGTCTCAAGCACAGGCACTAGAGGTGCTGCCAGCAGCCGACCCAGGTGGGCCTAAACCGGGCGCCCACTGCCACCAAACCGGACGGCATATTCGATTCGTGAAGGAACAGAGCGAGACGGCAGCTGCTCAGCTGCCAGAGGCGAGCACGGCTTCTGCAAGACGGCGCAGACCCACAGCGGCTGTCATTCCCGCCCCGGGGAAGGCGGGAGAAAGCGCCTAACGGGCTGTGCAGCCCCGGAGCCGAGGATGGTGAGGCCGCGGGACAGGGCTCGGCAGAGTCCCCGCTGCGCGGCACCGGGCGAGGCACGGCCGCCCGGCTGAGGGGCAGCGGCCGCCAGGGCTGCTCGGTGCCGCAGAGCGCCCCGCAGCAGGACGGGGCTC
>JANVCC010000271.1:11512058-11541493 GCA_025345505.1 Todiramphus chloris collaris | reverse complement strand
CGGCCGGGGGGCGGCGGCGCTGACGGCGGCGGCCTCCCCTCGGCAGGTCTCGCCTAGGCGGCCCGGGCGGGGCGGGCATGGAGGAGAATGCGGTGGAGAGCAGCAGCGACGCGGCCCCGCAGGCGCCGCGGGAGGAGCCCTCCGAGAGCGGCCTGGGCGTTGGGACCTCGGAGGCCGTGTCCGCGGACAGCAGCGACGCCGCCTCGGCCCCCGGGCCCCTCTCCCGAGCCGATGACTCCGGCGTGGGGCAGAGCTCCGACAGCAGCGGGGTCTCCCTGGTAGGAGCTGGTGGGGAGGAGGGGCGGTGGGCAGCTTGGGGTTGGGAGGCCGCCTGTGGTGCTGGCCCCGGGGGGTTTCTCTGTGCGTTTCTGGCCAGCCGAGCGTCGGGAGACGGCTCTGTAGCTCAGCAGCCTCGGCAGGCACCGTTAGACCAGCCGGGTGCCTCCTTGCTGGTCTGAGGTGGAGAACTCTTCTCGGTAGCAAGAGCAGCTCTGGAGGGCCAGGGTCCTTGGCAGTACCAGAGGAGTTGCTCCAGTGCCTTTCCTGGCGGTTCTGCGGTGACACACCGGTGTTATTTGCGTATGCTAGCTCCCATGAGGTCTGGTGAAGGTCTCTCAGCTGAGCTCTTCTGGCCTCTATTTTTCCCACCAGGAAGAGGTGTCAGAGAGCAGCTCCAGCACAGACACTATTCCCCGGATTTACCTGCCAGATTCATCTTCCATTGCCCAGTCCACCTTGGTGTCCAGTGTCTCCACCGTGAGCCAGTCCATCATGGTGTCAGAGTCCCCACAAGTCCTGGTCCACTCCAGCGTCATCAGTGACGGAACCACGATTGTGTCGGACTCCACGGCATCCACTTCCTCAGACCTTGGTTCTGCCATTGACAAAATCATCGAGTCCACGATCGGGCCTGACATCATCCAGAGTAAGCACATGCTCCGGCGGCTGGCAGGCAGGGCAGGTCTGCCCGCTCTGGAACCTGCTGGGCACTCGAGGGGCTGGGGAAGGGGAGAGAAGCTACAGCTGTGCCAGGCCTTGGGAGGTGAGGGGGAAATCCACCCATGCACACGTCCGTGCCTCTGTCAGCGGGGGCTTCTCTCCTCACCTTGCTGGAGGGTTTGACAGGAGCTGGTGGCTGCTGGACAGTCTGTCTGTCTGCTCCTTCAGCTGTGGTGCCAGGGCGGGTTCCATCCCTGGAGACACACCTTCCTCCCTCCTTCCTGCTTGTATATGAACATGGGTGAGCCCCAGAGAGCCCCAGTGACTCAACAGCACCCTCTCTGCTCTCCTCTTTCTCGCAGGCTGCATCGCCGTGACCAGCGCGGAGGATGGCGGGGCAGAGACTACGCAGTACCTCATTTTGCAGGGCCCCGATGATGGTAGGAGTGTGCCCTGGGGTGTCTGGTGGTGGTCTCTGCCCCTGAGACTGGCAGGAGCATGGCCTGGAGCGGGTGTCCCAGACACAGCACCTGCACCAGTGTCCCCTGGACATGCTGACTGTTGGGAGCTTGTCACTGAGCCGTGTTCAGCCTTGCGCCCCTGGAGTGAGGGTAGCCTGGTTGCATCTGAGGATCTGCTCCTCAGCTGAGATGGTTTTGGTGTTTCAGGTGCCCCCATGGTGTCCCAGATGGCCACCTCTGCTCTGGCCAATAGCTTGGCAATAGAAGGTGTTGCTGATGGACCTACCTCCACATGCCTTGACCAGCCCGGCCCTTCAAACCCTTCCGAGCAGTTGGAAGCGCTGGAGCTGCCTGCACAGCCAGATCAGGCCCGAGAGGCAGATGGTGGGGAGGAGATGGACCAGCCAGACCTGGAGACCCTGGAGGAGATGATGGAGGTGGTGGTGGTACAGCAGTTCAAGTGCAAGATGTGCCAGTACAAGAGTGTCTCCAAGAAAACTCTGATCAACCACATGAAAGAGCGGCACTTCCAGCCAGGTGTGTGCTCGGGGTGTGCTGCTGCCAGGCTCTGCTCGGTGGGGAGGAGAGAAGGGGGGGGTGTGATGTAAGGACCTGTTCCACCATACAGCTGGTAAAGAGCTTCCGTTCCGTTCTCTGTGGCAGTGGGTTCAGCTCTGGCATTGAAGAAGGGACGTCAGCGAAAGGGGGGATCCGCTCCAAAGACTGCGGAGGAGGAGGTCCCAGAAGAAGAAGAAGATGATGATATCATGGATGCTGGTGCTATTGATGACCCTGAAGGTAGGACTCATTCTCCCCACGTGTTACGTAGCTTAGTCTTTTCCCAGTCTCTGTCTGATGTCTTGGGCCATTTACTTTCAGAGGACAGCGACTATAACCCGGCTGAGGATGAGCCTCGCGGGCGCCAGCCCAAGTCCAGCCGCACTGTCCCCACCTCCAGCGAGGAGAGGCCGCGGCGGCGCCCAGGGAGGCCCCGCAAGTTTCCACGTGTGGAGAACACGCCCCGGGACATGCCTGAAGGTCGGGGGAGCTGGGGGGAGCTGCCCTGTGTGGGCCAGGCCGGCATCAGCTGGGAAAGGTGTGTGATGGAGCTGTGTTGCCTCCTGTTGAGCAGGAGGGGACATGGAGCCCCTGGTGACCTCCCAGAGCATGCCCAGCCGTGAGCTGCAGAACTCGGAAGCAGCCAGTTCCTCTGGCCTGGAGAACGGGACCAGCGAGAGCATGGAGGAGCCCAGCATCAGCCAGTCTGACTCGGAGAACAAGGACCCCTCCTCCAACGGCGGCCCCGAGGAGGCCGAGGTCCTCCCTAGGCGGCGAGGGCGGCCCTCCCGCCGCTTCCTGGGCAAGAAATACCGCAAGTACATGGGGCGCAGGTGAGGGGTGTGTGCCGAGCCGGCGCTGGGCCCTCTGGCTCTGCCCAGGGCCGGTCCAGCCCCCGCTGCCCACCCCGGCCTGAGCCCCAGCCCTGCTCCCCCAGGTACTACTACAAGTCGCCCAAGCCCCTGATGCGGCCCTACCTGTGTCGGATCTGCGGCTCGCGCTTCCTTACGCACGATGACCTGCGCTTCCACGTCAACTCGCACGAGGCCAACGACCCGCAGCTCTTCAAGTGTCTTCAGTGCAGCTACCGCTCTCGGCGCTGGTCCTCCCTCAAGGTGAGCACTGCTCATCCTGCTCCCCAACCCACAGGGGTGGCTGCTGGCCAGGGGTCTTGGGGCTCTGTCCTGCTTCCCACCCATGTGAGGTGGCTGGTGGGCCTGAGTCTCACAGCCCCGCTCTGCTTCTCCCAGGAGCACATGTTCAACCACGTGGGCAGCAAGCCCTACAAGTGTGAGGAGTGCAGCTACACCAGCGTGTACAAGAAGGACGTCATCCGGCACTCCACGGTGCACAGCCGGGACAGGTGAGGGAGCTGCCATCCTGGAGACTTCTCGCAGCCTGGCTGAGCAACACTGGCACTGCTCCCCCTGCCCCTCCCCTGACGCCAAAACGGGTAGTTCTGGGGTCTGGTACAAGGGGGCTTGGACATGGGATGTGGCTGACACAAGGGGGGTTTCTTCTCTTTCTCTTTCAGGAAAAAGCGAGCAGATCCGGTGAGTCTGAGTGCCCTCTTGGCTTCTTGTGTGGGAGGAGGCACGTCTGGGTCTCCCACAGACTCTTGGTGCCTCATGGGAGGCAGCATTTTGGCAGCCCCTGAGGAACAGCAGCCCAGGTCCTGCAGTGGGGAGGGGGTCAGGACACTGGTGACGCCTCCCCAGTGAGCTCATCCTCCTGCTCTCCCTCCAGCCCCCAAAGATGAACTCCTTCCCGTGCCCCGTCTGCAACCGCATCTACCCCATGCAGAAGAGGCTCACGCAGCACATGAAGACTCACAGCACGGAGAAGCCACACATGTGTGACAAGGTGACGGGGGGACACAGCCTGGGGAAGAGCTGTCAGTGCATCAGAGGCTGGATGGGCCGTGAGTGCTGCTCTGCTTTGTTCCACTGCAGTGCGGGAAGTCCTTCAAGAAGCGCTACACCTTCAAGATGCACCTGCTGACGCACATCCAGGCCATTGCCAACCGCAGGTAGGAGCCCGGCAGCAGCCTGCCGCCTGCCTGCCAGAGCTGTGCCCAGCTCCCCTCGTGGGGGAGGACAGACAGTTCTTTCTACCTGTCTGACTTTGTCCTGACAGGTTCAAGTGTGAGTTCTGCGATTACGTCTGTGAGGACAAAAAGGTCCTGCTGAACCACCAGCTGTCGCACATGAACGACAAGCCCTACAAGTGCAGCTTCTGCAAGTACTCCACCTTCCGCGAGGATTTCCTGGTCTCGCACATGGCCGTCAAACACACAGGTGAGAGGAGCTGCCTGCTCTGTGCCCCCTGCCCCACACCCTACTGCTCTGGGGGGCCGCCGGGGCCTCCTCACTGCCCCCCAGGGACCCCTGGCTTGACCCCCACCACGTCCCACAGGAGGGAAGCCCTTCGCCTGTGAGTTCTGTCACTTCACCACCAAGCACAAGAAGAACCTGCGCCTGCACGTGCACTGCCGCCACGCTGACGCCTTTGAGGAGTGGGCACAGAGGCACCCTGAGGAGCCGCCCTGCCGCCGCCGCCCCTTCTTCACCCTGCAGCAGATCGAGGAGCTGAAGCAGCAGCACAGCCAGGGCCAGGGCCCGACTGAGCCAGCGGCCAGCCCAACGGTGAGCGCTGCTGCCCACGCCCTGGCTCCTCCAGTGCCTGCTGGCCCCAGCCATGCTGTCAACTCCCTCTCTCACGCAGGGGCCTCTTGTCCCCGTCACCTGCCACGCGGTCCAGGCCGTGCCGGGAGCAGAGCCCCCTGTGCTCTCGCAGGATTCCCTGGGAGAGGCCACCATCATTTACGAACAAGGTGAGTGAGCTGCTGGGGATGGGGAACGGGAGGGATGGGTGAGCGCCTGCCTGACCCCCCTTCCCCTTGGCCCCCAGCAGATGTGGCCGGGTCGGCAGAACTGGCCACGCAGACTGCCCTGGATCTCCTGCTGAACATGAGCACCCAGCGAGAGCTGGCCATGGGCTCTCTGCAGGTCAGGAGGGCTGGGGGGAGACGTGCCTGCTGGGGCGGGCACTGCACAGCAGTCTCTGCACAGCACCCAGCCCCCTTCCGCATCACGGGGGGTCTCGCAGGGCTGTGCCTGAGGTGGTCCCCCCTGCAGGTGGCCGTGGTGAAGCCGGGTGATTCAGGAGGGGCGCAGGCGCCCTGCGAGCCCCCGGCGCAGGAAGAGGGTGCAGAGGCAGACCCCAAGGAGCAGCAGCAGCAGCAGAAGTTGGTGACACTGCACATGGCAGAGCCTGGGGAGACCTTGGTGCAGGAGGCTTACGAGGAGGCAGCCCTGGGTGGTTCGGAGCTGCAGCAGATCACGATCCCTTTCAGTGGGACGGCCGAGTACAGCATCATCACGCCCATCAGTGAGGAAATGCCGGCTCCTGGCATGCTGTACAGGTCAGCGGGGCAGGAGGAGTGGGGAGATGGAAACAGTTCTGACCTGTTTGAACAGGACAGGAGGAACTGGCCTCAAGTTGCCCCAGGGGAGGTTTAGGTTGGAGCTGAGGAACAATTTCTTGCAGACCCTGCAGGGTTCCCCAGGGCTGTGCCAGGCTGCCCAGGGCAGTGGTGGAGTCCCCGTGATCCCTGGAGGGGTTTCCAAGCCCCCCGTGGAGCTGTGGTGCTGAGGGCCATGGGTCAGTGGTGCCCTGGCAGTGCTGGGGGAACGGGTGGGCTCCGTGAGCTGAAACGGCTCTGCCAACCAAAATGGTTCTGTGTTTATGACCTCAAAAGGGGAGGCATTGGTGGTGGTGAGGAGGAGGCAGATCCTCTGTCCTGACCCTGGCCTCCCCGACAGTGAGGAGGAGAGCCCTGCAGAGAGCTCCCACACGGTGGTGGTGAGCAAGGCGGTGGTGACGGAGGAGGCTCTGAAGGACTCCAACGATCACTACATCGTGTCATCCGACGTCTCGAGGAGCCAGTTCCATCAGGTGGAGGTAAGGAGCTGAGCTGTCCCCGCCCTGGGCAGCGGTGTGAGCTGGTGTGACTGGGTGCTTCTCTTGCAGCCCCTCGGTGGGGACGCTGCCTTCCCCCCGCCAGCGGAGGGCCCGGAGGCTCAGCCTGCCAGTGTCAAGTGGCCCCTGGTGCAGTGTGTCACCAGGCAGCTCCAGAAGGACTCATCTTTGTCCCCAGCCTCCGAGGGGCAGGAAGTCTCATCCCCAAAGGTCAAGTGGCCTGTGCTCCAGGGCATGGCCAAGAAGCTCTCATGCAAGGTTTCCACAGCCAAGAAGCTCTCGTGCAAGATTTCCACAGCCAAAAAGTTTTCATGCAAGATTTGCACAGCCATGTTCACAGGGAGGGCAGAAATGGAGAGTCACAAGAGAGCCCACATTGGGCCCAGCACCTTCAAGTGTCCAGACTGTCCATTCACTGCAGCCCTCTGGCCAGAGGTTCGGGTAGGTCCCTGGCACAGGGCGGCTCTGGGGGCAAGAGGTGTGGAGAAACGGGGGCTTCCTGACCCAACACGTGTCCCTCTGCCCCCAGAGCCACATGGTCCAGCATGCCAGCCTCCGACCACACAAGTGCACCCACTGCAGCTTTGCCTCCAAGAACAAGAAGGACCTGCGCAGGCACATGCTGACGCACACCAACGAGAAGCCCTTCGCCTGCCAGATCTGTGGGCAGAGGTGAGTGAGGCCCGCGGGGTCCTGGCTGCTTCGAGAAGGCCCCCAAAGCTCAGGAGGAGACGGGATGTTGGCAGAGAGCTGACTGCTCTGACCTGACTCCTGGTAGAGGGGACTCTGCCCTCAAGACCTGTTCGTGCCGTGGGTGGGACCCGACTTCACCTGCAAGGAGCTTCTGCAGGGGGAGGTTCCATGCTTGGGCTTGACAGAAGCATTTTGGGAGCTAGGACAGGCTGTGTCATGGGACGTGCTCGTGGTGCCCATGGCTGGATCTCTGCAGAGAGCACCAAGGCCCCCGTGCTGCCCACAGCAACTCCACCTTGCTCTGTTCCTCTAGGTTCAACCGCAATGGGCACCTCAAGTTCCACATGCAGCGTTTGCACAGCTCAGAGGCAAAGCGCCCGGGGCCACCAGCGTCTGCTGCCCAGCAGACCATCATCCTGAACAGTGACGAGGACACGCTGGCCACCCTGCAGAGTAAGATGTGTTCCTGTCACCAGAGTGACCTGTGGGTTTCCCATGTGGGGCTGAAGCAGGAGATTTCCTGCTGCAGGTCAGGATTGCCAGGGCAGCAGGACTCGGTGGGGGCAGAGATGTGGGCGCTGGGTGCAGGGAGCTCTCCGGGTGAGGCAGTTGTGGTTCTGTGCAGAACTGGGGCTCCAGTGCTTCCTCCAGGCAGGTGCCAATAAATGGGTGTGTTGTGGCATCAGCGGTGCTGTAAGCAGCTCACAGCCGAAATGGGAAGTGGATTTCACAGGCTGATGGGGAGGTGGTTTTGCCCAGTAACCTCAAGTTCTCTTCATCTTGGGGAGAATTCGGTTTAGCTTCTGACCCTTGAGTGGAGCTGAGCCTGTCCCGTGCTCCTCCTTGGGGTGGGCGCTGGGCAGGGGCCACATGGGGGCAGGGGCCACATGGGAGCAGGGCCATCCGGCAGCCCCAGCAGCATCTCTCCCCGCATTCCAGCGGCTCTGCAGTCGGGCCAGGCCGTGCTGGCTCCCGAGCGGCTGCAGCAGGCTCTGGGGCAGGAGCACATCATCGTGGCGCAGGAGCAGAGCGTCACCAGCCAGGTGAGTCGGGCCCCTCGGTCCCGTCCTCCTGCCCCGTGCAGGATCCCCTCCCCTGACTGCAGGCTCTTGCTGGTGTGCAGGAGGAGGCCACGTACATCCAGGAGATCACGACAGCCGACGGGCAGACGGTGCAGCACTTAGTGACCTCGGACAACCAGGTGAGGGGCTGAAAGGTTCTGGGCAATTGGAGCGGAGAGAATGGGGGCAGTGGGAGAGGTGGGATGGAAACAGGCGCAGGTGATGGACAAGAGCCAGCCCTGTTGCTGTGTAGGGGGTGGGCAGCAGTGATGTCTTTTTTGGGTCTGAATCTGTGTGTCTGCAGGTTCAGTACATCATAGCCCAGGACGGCGTTCAGCACTTGCTTCCCCATGAGTATGTTGTTGTCCCAGAGGGACATCACATCCAGGTGAGCTTTGGTCCGTCCGCTCCCTGTGCGCAGTGGATGGGGCTCATGAGGGTGCTGGGCACAGGGCTCAGCTTCCTCCTGCTCCCCGTGGCTTTGTCAAGGGGCATGGACACCCGCCAGCCATAACACAACCCCAGTGTGGCTCTTGTCCCCAGGTGCAGGATGGTCAGATCACCCACATCCAGTATGAGCAGGGCAGCCAGTTCCTCCAGGAGCCACAGGTGAGGGGCCGGAGCTTCTGGGGCTGCTGTGAGCAGGGCTCTGAGCACGCTGCCGGAGATGGAGTGGGTGAGGTAGAGGGTGATGTGGATTGGTGAGAGTGGCACTCTGCCCCTTGCTGACCCCCTGTCCTGCCCCTGCAGATCCAGTACATGCCTGTCTCACCGGAGCAGCAGCAGCTGGTCACCCAGGCACAGCTGGAGGCAGCTGCCCACTCGGCAGTCTCAGGTAGGCCTCGGGCCCAGCTCTGCTGTAGCTCTGTCCTCCAACTCTGCAGGGTGGAGATGCCATGATATGTGCTGGCAGAGTTAACCAGAGTCAGGCTCCCCACCAGAGCCTGGCCCGAGGCACAGTGGGTGGCCCTTGTGCTCCATTGGTGGCCCTTGTGCTCCATTGGTGGCCCTTGTGCTCCCATCCTACACCTGCTCATTCCCTGGGGTGAACATGGAGAGTCCCTGGGCAGCCCCTGACCCCCTCCTGCCCCAGACATGAGGCGGCACCGACCCCTCTCCTTTCCTCCCCTCCACAGCAGTGGCTGACGCGGCGATGGCGCAGGCACAGGGCGTCTTCACGGCCGAGGCCACAGCCGAGCAGCTCCAGCAGCTGCAGCAGGGGATTCACTACGATGTCATCACGCTGGCGGAATAGCACCGGGGCCAGGCCCGGCGGGTGCCGGGACACCCGTGCCAAGCGGGACGGCCAGGCCGGGCGGGAGCCACCTCAGCCAGCAGTTGCCTTATTGCTTCAGGGCTGCAAGGAACGTGCTGGAGCACGCTGGGGCAGGGACGCGCTGCCGCTCGGCCACCCGCCACAAGAGTCCTGCGCGTCCTCCCCTCCGCAAGCGCTGCCTCCGCCAGAGACGGCTCTGCAGCGAGGCCCCGAGGCCGGCTGTGCCACGGCAGTGCCTGTGGGGACAGCCTCTGCCTGTTGCACTTGATGGTCTGAAATCCCTTTTCCTGAATCACGTCTGTGTCAGCTGCAGGAGGATCGGCTGCGCCCTGGGGCCGTCCCTGGGGCCAGCACAGCCACGGTACCACGGTACGGCGGGAGAGGGGTGTGCAGCCGCAGGCTCTGCGCTCCTGCCGCGCTCCCCGCGCGCTCCTGCAGCGTCTCTGGCCTGCGGGCAGGCGGTGGTGGGACTTGGACTGGAGGAACCTGGAACAGGAAGAGGCGGAGGTGGAAGATGTTCTATTTTTCTTCTGAGGAGGGATGGACTGGAGTTGGTTCGTGGGTGGTTGTGGGAGGGGATCGATTCTGACGTTCTCGAGCTTTGACTGTGCTTATGAATAAAAAGGGATTGAAACCAGCCTGTGCTCTGTGCTGCTGCCAGCACTGCCCTCGCCCTCCCCCCGCCACCGCTGTGTCCCCCAGGGCTCCTCAGCCTGCTGTGGGGACAGGCCCCTCGCCACGGGCAGCTGTGGCTTCCCTGCACTGTTGGCTGCCTCCTGCCCGAGTGACCTTGACCCCTGGGCAGGGAGCCAGGCAGCTGGTGCAGCGGTGGGTTGGGGGCTGGAGTCATGAATTAATCGAGTGGTAAACAGCCTAAATCCCGTGTAACTCTGCCCTGAGGTACACGCACCACCCCTCCCTGAGAGGCTTGTCTGAAGTGTTTACATGTGATTATCACAGCTAATCTCGGAGTTTTAGTTCTCTGCTTTTGCATTAAACCGATTATCTGCGGAAGGGAAAAAGGCCCAGAACCACCCAACTTCAGCAGGTGTGTCTGAGGCCAGAGCCCTGTGGCCGCAGGACCACGGCCGTGCAATCACCACACTCGGACGGGCTCTTGGCCCGGCTTGTGCCAAGGATGATGCCAGCATGGGGCTTGTGCAGTGAACACTGAGCCTGTGCCCTGCCCTGAACAGCAGCAGCTCCCTCCCAGCCTGGCTGCCAGGAAACGGGGTGTGGGTGGTCCCGCAGCCATGGCTGGTTGTGACTCGGTCCAAGCCACGGCAGTGTCCTGCTGCCTTCACCTCTGACCCCCGCCTGCTCTGTGCCCACACTGGCATCCAGCTGTGCCTGTCCTCCCTGCCCGCGGTGGTAGCTGTAGCCGTGCCCTCCCTCTCCAGCTGTGCAGCGTGGGGTTAGGGCACGCTGCGGCAATCCCCAGCCGCTTTCCTAGATTACAGCCCCATTATCTAATAAAGCGGATCCACGGTGCTGCCGGTGGCACCGATTAGGGCTGGAAGAGTCCCGTGGGGACAAGGTTACGGGGCTGTGGACAGCGCTGGTCCAGCCTCTCCCTCCCGACCGGTGCCATGGGCTCTTGGCTGCTCTGTTGGCTTCCACGCCTGGGACCGCCCAGAGCACGAGACCAGCCTGAGGTGGGGATGGTGCTGGGATGGATGGGACCCGAGCTCCCAGCCCCTGCACAGGGGGAGCTCTGGGCGCTGCTGGGGCTCACCTGTGGGGCACAGTGGGGGCTGAGGGCTGATCATCACTGATGCCTCAGTCCTGGGACCTTCTGCTGTCACTAGAAGCCTGGGTATGCGACAGGGCTCGTTAGCACCAATGACCTTCCCCTTCCCGTCCCCGGCCAGGGCTAAGCGGGTTTGTTACATATTTAATATCCTGAGAGCGTTATTAGTCGGTATTTAACGACGGATACAACCTGTGGGATAATCCCAGTCTGAGCAGGGAGGCACAGCCGCAGGAGCCGGGCAGCCTGGGGGGCTGTGGGCTCTCGGAGCCCCTCGCACAGCTGCCCACTGCTGCCCTGCCTGCCCACTGCCCCTGCTCCGACAGTGGGCAGGAGCCTCCCCACCTAGGCAAAGGGGTGCCCAGCCACCCCTGGGGCTGCGGGACCCCGTCCCCTTCCCCCCTCTGTAGCCAGGAATCCACGGGGGCATGGGAGCTTGGGCAAGGGCCTAAGCTGGAGGAGCTGTGGGCTCTGGGGCAGCACCTCGTGCTGTCCAGGTCCCAACACACCGTGCACAAGTTCTCCTGCCAGTCCCCAGCCCTCTGACCCATCCTGCCGCTACTTGGGGGGCTCTGCTGACCCCTGCCCTGGAGCCAGGTCGGGGCTGGTGTCAGCGATGGGGACCGATGGCTCTTGACACTGCAGTGGAGCCTGGTGTAAGCTGTGTCCCTTGGGCACCCCTGTGGCCATGGGGATCCGTGGGGCTCACGCGGGCCCTGTGCAACAGCCCCAGTGCCCCTGCAGCCCATCCCTGGGGCCACTCAGGTGGTCCCGGCTGGAGGTGGCCAGGCCAGGGAGGATGCTCCCTGACAGTGCCTGCCCAGCACTGGGGAGGGGGGAGGTGTGTAGGTATCGGCTGCCCCAGATCCCGCTGCTGCCCTCGTGGGTGCTAATACCCCCTAATCAGCTGTCAGTCACCGTGGACCCCGCAGCTATAAAATGCCCGGGAGCAGCACCCTGGCTCCTCTCCCTGCAGAATGGCAGCTCCTCAGGGTGAGGGGAGCCCAGGACAAGATCTAGGGGGCTTGGGTGGGCCCTGGGGAGCCCTTCGGGGGCCTCCCCAAGCCCTGCTGCCCTGTCCCTGCCCTGTGCTGGCCAGCTACAGCCTGCTGCCACCTACCCTGAGCCTCCTGGCACCCTCGGTAAGTGCCACACAGCAGCTCCTGGGGGTGTGGGGACTGGGAAGTGGGACCCCCTCCTGGGACTGGACTAGGGCTGTGTAGGGTGGTCGGGGTCAGGGCTGGGGAGCTACTGTCCTGGGTTCCCTGCAACCCCCTGCACGATCCCTCACCCTCCTGCACCCTGATACCTTGGGGTGTGCAGCACCAGGCATAAGAGAGGACAAGACCAGGCAGGACTCAGCTCTGCCTCTCCCCACGCAGGAAGGGCAAAGCCCCTACATCCGCCAGCCTCTCTCTGCTGTGGGTGCCCTCGCCCTGTCCTGCTCTGACACCCCTGTGCCCCCTCCAGGTCTCACCAGCCTACGAGGTACCACCAGGGCTGCTGCCCAGCGCCAGGCTCTGCCCGCCCTGCTGCCGGCAGCCCCTGCCCGTGGAGCCAGGGCGGGTGAAGGCAGCGGCAGTGCGGGAAAGCACCGGGGCGCTGAAGGCCTGGCTGGCACGGCACCCCAGGAACCCCTACCCCAGCAAGGGGGAGAAGGTGATGCTGGCTGTGGTCAGCAGGATGAGCCTGACCCAGGTCTCCACGTGGTTCGCCAATGCCCGCCGGCGCCTCAAGAAGGAGAACAAGGCGGGCTGGGCAGCGCGCAGTGCCTCAGATGGCGAGGACAGCGAGGGAGAGGGGGCCCTGCCGGGTGCTCCCCCCGGCCCCAGCCCTGGCCCTCTGCAGGAGGGGTGCACAGACAGCTCTGGGCAGGGGCCGGGCCCTGGGTGGAACAAGCAGCCCCAGAAACCCAAGATCTGGAGTGTGGCAGCAATGTTGGCATCTCCCCCTGGTGAGAATGGGTGTCCCCCAGGGGTGCTGCCAGTGCCAGAGCAGGGGTAGGGCTGTGGAGGTGGGCAGGGGACAGCCCCATGGACAGACAGGGCAGGACAGACAGCCATGGGATCCAGCCGCTGCTCAAACAAGGAGAGTGGGAGGTGTGGGCAGGGAGGGGTGTGGGGCTCTAATAAATGTGACTCTGTCTTGGACCTCCTTGTGTTGCCTGTGTGTGGTGGGGGTGTCAGTGGGAATGCCAACAGGGCTGTGGGGATGTGGCAGTGCTGGCAGGGATGAGGAGGCACCAGCAGGGGTGCCAGTGCGGCTGTGGGCATCTCCACTGCCAGGCTGCTGTGGGCAGGTCCCATCAATTGCCCCTCAGGCTGCCCCTTGCCTGGCCCCTGTGCCCGATGGAGGTGTCTCCAAGCAGGACCCTCCTGCACGCCCAGCCAGGCTGACAGGGGTTCACCAAACCCGGGTCCCCAAGGGAGCTCCCCCCAGTTTGGCAAAGGAAAACCCACAGCGTTTCCAGGTGATTTGATGCCTTCCTGACACCTTCTCTCCTTTCCCCTCCCTGGATGTCTGGGGGGGGGGGGGTCACACTCACATGTGGGGCGCAGGGCTGGTGGCCGTCACAGCCCTACACCATGTGGACATGCAGGGATGGGGAGATGCAGGAGGCACCACACATAAGGGGCAAGGGAGGCAGCAGCAGCACCCAGCCGCTCAAAGGACTTAGGCTGCCATGACCAGGCTGAGATCCTCCAGGGCCCCCCATCTCCCTGGGCCAGGCTGGCAGCTCTGTGCAGCCCCAGGGTGACAAGCAGGGCCAGGGGAGGGGGCCAGGGATGGGAGCAGGGACCAGCAGCCCCGGGAAGGCTTGGACATGGGCAGAGCTGTACGCTGGTTTTTAATGTTCCTGAGAGCTAGGAAACAGAAATCAAAACCAAGATTTTGCTCTTTTTGATAAAAGCAATAAAATGGTTAGCGGTGTTAAATTAATCCTTACAAAACAAAACCCAGGGAGGTTAAAGAAAGCCCAGAGGTCTCTCCACATAAAAAACACAATGACTACAAAACAGCTGCAAAGACGCCTTTACACACCAAAGGAACTCCTCTTCTCTGCTCCCGCCCTCAGCGGAACACAGCTCGGCCAACATGGGACTCCCACACATGGGAAAGAAACACGGATGCGATGGGAGCGGCCCTGCAAGGAGCACGGGCGCACGGACACAGCTGTTTACATGGAGCCATGCTGGGGCCAGTCCGGCCGCAGGAGCCCCCGGGCTCTGCCCGTCCTCCTCCCGCCGGCTGCCGGGACCCCTCCAGCAATGGTGCCAAGTGCTCGTGCTTCCCAGGTTGAGATTAATCCCCCGGTTGCTGCTTTGCTCCTGGCCCAACTCCCACTCTTTGTCTGCTGTGGAGGAGGAAGATGACAAGGAGGATGAGGAGGATGAGGAGGAGCTGAGGGTCCAGCCTTAATGCTCGTAGGCTGCAGTGAGCTCCTGCAGCTGCTCTGGTGTGGGCTCCCGCTTGGCAAAGCTGTTGCTGATCTGCCAGGGAAGGCAACAGGCATTGAGCATCTCCCCACGGTCCCATCAGATCTGCACACTGTGGGTCAGCCATGGGGCTGGGAACAGCTGTACCCCAAGGGACAACATTCCGAGGTGCCCAAAGCTTCCCTGGCACTGACACGGGCTCAGCTGTGTCAGGAGTGGGGGAACCTGAAGACCTCCCAGCACAGGCACTGGCAGAGGCTGTAGACGATGCAGAGGAGGAGGGTGGCAGGCACGAGGCTGACCAGGACGATGCCCAGGCTGTGGTGCTCAATGAGCAGGAGGTAGATGCCAAAGGGCAGGGAGCTGAAGTAGAGGAGGCTGAGGACACCCAGAATGAAGCGAGGGACAGCTCGCCACCCCCAGGAGTGGCACTTCTGCCCGGGGCGCTGGCAGGGCAGCGTGCCCAGGCTGGCAGGGCGGTACAGCCTCACCACCTCCAGCCCACCCAGGCTCTCTGGTGGGGCCACATCCTCTGGCACCTCCAGAATGGTGACGACCAGGCAGTCAGGGCTGGGTGTGGGCTCCAGCACACTGGGACAGAGCAGGACCTCAGGGGACCTGGGGGGACCTTGCTTCTTGGGCCACCCACGGCCCGTTATCAGTGCCAGCGCCTCACCGTCGTCCTGAAGCAGCTGCACGTCCCCACCGGGCACCGGGCTGTGCCGGCGGCAGAAGGGGCAGCAGAGCCGGGGGGGCGACGCGTCCCCCAGTGCCACCATCTCTCGCAGGCACTTGGCACAGAGGCGATGGCCGCAGTGGAGCAGTTTGGGTCTGCGGGCACGGGCGTCATAGCGGCTGCAGCAGATCGTGCACTCCAGCTCGGGGACCACCGCCTGCGGCCCCTGCTCGCCACCGGGCTGGGCCATGCTGCGGGGGCTGGGGGCAGAGGGAAGGGACGTGAGCAGGGCAGGCTCCCGGGCGCTGCAGCAGAGCGGGGCCGGGGCAGCGGGGCCGGGGGAAGGGGGCAGCGGCTGCAGCCGCCCCCATGGCCGGCTCTGCCCCCTGGCCGGTGCCGCCGGCTCAGGGACTCGCCCCCGCCCCAGACCCCGTGTCCGGGTGGGAGGGAGGAACGGCACCGGCTGCGGGGCAGGGGCCCGGCTCCGGGGCGCGGTTTGTCCCTCCCCGTGCCAGCAGCTTCCCCGGGGCGAGCTGGCACCGGACCGACATCGCTCTGCGGCTGCCGGCAGCCCCCGCCCCGCATCCCCCCCCCCCCGCACCCCAGGGCCCCGGGAGAAGCCCCCGCCCCTCCCCCAACCACCCCCGGTACCTGCGCCCCGCGCAGCGGCTCTCGGGCGGGAGGCGGCCGGGGCTGCGTGCCCGGGGCTGCGTGCCCGGGGGTGCGTGCCCGGGCGGGGCTGCGGCCGTGCGGGCTGCGGGCCGGGAGCCCCATGGAGCGGCCTGGGGCGCGGTGCCCGCCGCGCTGCGGAGGCCGCCCCGGCGCAGGGGCCGCCGGCATCCCCGCGGCGTTGGCCTGGCAACGCCGCACCGGGGAGGGATGCTCGGCCGGGGCCGCGGCCGGTGTAGCGCTGAGCCCAGCCAGGGCAGGATCAGACCCATCTGCGCCGCGGGGCACAGCCGAGCTGCAGCAGGGCGGGTGTCCCGGCAGAGGCGCTGCCCCTCCGCTCCCAGGCATTCGCGGGGATGCTCCTTCCGTGCCCGAGGGCTGCATGCACCGGTCCCTGCGGCCCCCGGGAGGGAGGCTGCAGCGGAGGGTGCTGAGGGCCACCCCAGCACAGGCAGACCCTCTGCCCTCCCCTGGGAACGGGTGGCTCTTGCTGAGGCCCAGGGAGAGAAGCTGCTCCAGGTCCCCAGCGGGGAGGACTCTGCAGACCCGTCCCACCTGCAGCACTGGGGATCCCGGGGCACAGAGAAAGACTCAGCACCACCAGCATGCGCCCAGCTCCCTTGCCCCACTCCTGTGCCCGGGGGAGCCAGGGCCGAGGGCAGTGGGGGGCTGCAGCACTTGCCAAACCCAGCGCCTGCCCATGCAGGGGCAGAGTGGGCTGCACGAGAAATTCGGGGAGCCATGGGAGGCCGGGTCTGGGGAGCCAGGGGACCCAGTCTAAGCCCCCAGAGCTGCCCTCACCTGGTTAGGCTGGGAGACATGAGGGGTAGGAGGCAAGATCGCCTGGGGGAAGCTGGAGCGAGGTACATCCAGCCAGGGCAGGGCTGCACTCAGAGCACGGTGCAGCAACCCAGGAGTGTCCGGCCAAGCTCCCAGCACTGTGCCAGTTGCTGCTCTGCACCAGCGAGGCTGGGCCTGGAACATGGCTCAGCCTGGGCCGCCCCCATCAGGGGTGAGGGGCTACCAGGGAGCCTCGGAGCAGAGACCCCGCTAGAGAATCCAGCTCGTCCTGCCCTGCTGAGGCTGCTGGCACTTCGTGGAGGGCTGTGACCTGGGAGAGAAGCCAAAAACCCATCACCTTAGTGGCCAGGCTGCTTCTGGGGGCCACACTGGTCCTTGGAGGAAAAGACTCACCCAGAGGAAACCGCAGCAGGGAGGGGGGCAGATGTCAAGAGTACTGAACAAAAACCCACCATTTTTCTACTTTCAGACAGAGGCTGAAGCAGCCCCTGGCAGCAGAAGGACAGTGCAAACACAGGCAGAGCTGTACGCTGGTTTTTAATGTTCCTAAGAACTAGGAAACAGAAATCAAAAATAGACTTTGCTCTTCTTGATAAAAGTAATAAAATGGTTAGCGGTGTTAAATTAATCCTTACAAAACAAAACCCAAGGAGGTTAAATAAAGCCCGGAGGCTCCGCATAAAAACCACGACTACAAAACAGCTGCAAAGACGCCTTTACACACCAAAGGAACTCCTCTTCTCCGCTCCTGCCCTCTACGGAACACAGCGTCGGCCAACATGGGACTCACACACATGGGAAAGAAACACGGATGCGATGGGAGCGGCCCTGCAAGGAGCACGGGCGCACGGACACAACTATTTACACTATGAACACGGAGCTGTGCTGGGGCCAGTCCGGCCGCAGGAGCCCCCGGGCTCTGCCCGTCCTCCTCCCGCCAGCGCCGGGCTGTGGCCGGCTGCCGGGGCCCCTCTGGCCACGGCGCTTGGCGCCGAGCACTCACGCTTGCCATCCATCCATCCATCCATCCATCCATCCATCCCTCCCTCCATCCATCCATCCATCCATCCATCCATCCATCCCGCTGTCCTTCCGTCCCAGCTCTGGCTGCCCCTTCCCTGGGCGCTCCAGCGCCGCAGGGGCTGCCCGCTCCTCCCGTCACGCCGCGTCGTGCCGCGCTGGGCTGCCATGCCCTCCGGCGAGGGCCACAGCCGGGCCTCCTTTCCCCGCTGGGCCGGGTGCTCCGGGTGCTCCCAGGCGTGCAGTTCGCAGAGGGAAGCGGGTGCCGTGGAGCCGCCGCGCAAGAGTCCCGTGGCCAGCGCTGCGCAGCCAGCAGTCCCTCCGCTGCCCCGGCCAAGCCTCCTCTCCTCAGGCCGCCGGCACCTTCCCTGCTGCCTCGCACCTCTGCACCTTAGTTGGGATTAGTCTCCCGGCTGCTGCTTTGCTCTCGGCCCAGCTCCCGCTCTTTGTCTGCTGTGGAGGAGGAGGAAGAGGAGGAGGAGGAGGAGGAAGAGGAGGACGAGGAGGAGGAGGAGGAGCTGAGGGTCCGGCCTGAATGCTTGTAGGCTGCGACGAGCTCCTGCAGCCGCTCTGGTGTGGGCTCCCACTTGGCAAAGCCAGCGCTGTTCTGCAGGAAGAGCACAGCCGTGTTGTGCACGGCCTTGTAGTACATCTCCTCTCTGCAAGGGAAGACCAGAGGCACTCAGCCTCCCATGAGCCACCCGCTGTACTCAGACCCTCTCCCCAGCACCCACCCTCCTTCTCCTCCATGGTGTTCAGGACCAGCCCTTTTCTCCTGATGCCCTGAGGGCAGCAGCAGGCAGAGCGCAGTGCTGGGCAGTTCCGAGGGCAGGCAGAACCTCCCCTGTTCTGGAGAAGCAGCACAGACACTGTGCAGCCACACAACTGCCAGCCAGCACGTGCTGGGCACCGCTGGCCCTGCAGACAGGTCTCAGCATCCACTGCAGCCAGGCAGAGAACTTGGTGTTTAAGCACTTGCTGAAACAAGTTTTTTCTTGATCCTGCAGACTGATGGCTAGAGCGTTCCGCTGAGGACCGAGACCCCTCCTGCCCCTTCTGCTTCCCCACAGGTGACACTCAACTGCTGCAGACCTGGCAGCGTGGGAAGCACAGCTCGGCTGGTCACCAGGTCCAGGGGCTGGCAGAGGGCACAGCGGATGCCACAGCGGAACACGTGTGACCTGTTTGCATGGGACTTGTACCCGAGAAATGCCCAACTCACGAGTTTTTGGTCAGTGAAATACCTCTGCAGGCATTAAACAAACGTGGAGCACACAATGCTCTGCGTGACTACCTTAGAGAGCCGGGTGACCGTGCACTGCTGCTTTCCCTGCCCACTCCCCACCGATGCCGCCTTGGGACAGGCTATTTCTGTCACCCAGCTTCAGAAAGGCATTCCCCAGAGGACCCGAGATAACAGCCTACTTTTTGCAGACATGCTGAGACCCGCTGCGGTACTCGTGATCAAAGGCTGGCAGGATGAGCTGGTGCCGCTTGAACTTGCTCTGCTCCATGCGGGTCAGGGCTGGCGTGGGAGGGTCCCGCCACTCGGGGATGAAGACGATAAAGGACAGAGGCTCACTGGAGTTCTCCAGCAGTTTCTAGTTCAACAAGAAAAGGAATGACCTCAGCACTGGCTGAGCAGTAACACATCAGGAAGGAAACACTTCTGCCTCCAGAGCAGAGCCACGGCAGCTGCCACCGTTCTCTGCCTTCTGCATCCCACCACGAGGGTGCGCAAGCAGCACTCCCGAGGACACTGCACAGCTCCACTGGGAACATTCCTCGGGTGAGGGAACATACCTCAAAGTGAGAAACCATGGCATCCATCAGCTCCTCACAGAATGGAGGGTTCGCCTCAAAAGAGCCACTTATAGGGAAGAAATCCAGGCACGGGCTGCAGGAAAAAGGCAGAGATCCCCATCAGAGAGGGCAGATTTTGAAGTTTCATGCCTTAAAACCTATCTGCTCCTCAGTACATGCCCTGAAAGGCCAAGTCTCCAGCAGCACAGGGCCTGCCGCTCCCATCCATGGGGCTGACCAATATCTAAAGAGCAGGGCTCAAGAGGATGGGGACAGACTCTTGTCTCTGCTGCCCAGTGACAGGACAAGGGGCAGCGGGCACAAACTGGAACCCAAGAGGTTCCCCCTGAACAGGAGGAGAAAGTTGTTTGGTGTGAGAGTGTGGGAGCCTGTGCCAGGCTGCCCAGAGAGGCTGTGGAGTCTCCTTCTCTGGAGAGATTCCCACCCCGGCTGGACCCTGCGCTGCTGGGCCCCTGCTCTGGGTGCCCCTGCTGGATGGAGCAGGGGGGGACACCAGAGCATCTCCAGAGAGCCCTTCCAACCCCCACCATGCTGGGATTTTGTGACTGGTCACAGGGGACACACTACACCTGCAGTCCCTGACAGTGGCTCTGAGTCCAGATGGCTGCTTGAGGGCCCCATTCTCCTGTTCCAGAACAAGGGCTGGTGCTGCAGACCCAGGAACTGCATCAGCACCAGGAGCAGAATCTCTCACCAGACTGACAACACAACCCTGGCCTGTGCCCGCTTGCTGCCTTCAGGCAGCCCTGACCTGCACATCCTCCTGAGCAGGCAGCACACGAGGGGCTGCTGCCTACGGGCACGCGCGCCAGATGGTCACTTGTCCCCACACGTGCACACAGCAAGGGAGCCAGAACGTGAGACTCACCCCCTGGATCCAAAATACCCGTCTGTATCCAAGAAGGCCGAACAGTATTGTTTAAAATAGCAATTCAGGGGCGAGGCAAAGCATTCGAAACTCACTCCGAAGAGCTTGTGGAGGGCTTCGAAGACGTGCACGGGCAGTGCCCCCTGCAGACCAGTCCCTTCGTACAGACCCACACCAAACATCATCTGGGGAGAGAGCGAACCCCAGTGAGCTGTGCCCTCCGCTGACCATGGACGCAGGGCCTCAGGTCTGCACACCCACTCCTCTGGGGTGCGGGGCCCCCTCATCTTTCCCAGATTGGTGCAGGTCCCCAGGAATGATCTTCAGGTGCTTCACCCAGCTCAGGCCCCACAGCCCAGCTGCAATTTTCACGTACTTGCCCTGGGAACCTTCAGCTGCCCCCCTGCCGAGTCAAGAACTAGGGAAGGTTCCTTCCACAGCAATCTACCGTAACCCACCCCGAGGTGCCCTGTCTAGGCCACATCTGCTCCCCAGGCCACCGCCCGATCTCTCAGCACCGAGAGGGGACCACGGACACAGCTGAAGCCCCGCTCTGCGTCAGGCTCCCAGGGCTGTGGGCCTCCCCCAGAGCGAGGCTCAGTTCCCCACTATCATCACATTTTCCCCACGCACGCCTGGGCTGAGACAGTACCTGATAGCGACGGAGAAGGCACCAAACCCTGGGCAGAAATTTTTCAAAGCCAGAGTCATCAATACAACTGTACCGATAGAGAAGCCACTGGAAGAGAAAGCCCAGCCATTAAACACGAGCAGAATCAATGCAGACAAGATAGAACACAAGCAGCACGGCTGGGCGAGGGACACTGGTGAAGACCAGCAGCAGGGGGGGCTCTGCATGGAGGCCTTTCACCCCATCTGACCTCACTAGGAGATAACCACGAGCTCTTCACCAGCATGAACAAAGGTACCACGCCATTAAGTGCATCTCTTTGAAAGCTGTGCAGAACTAAAGGGCCTGGGGTATTGGTCAACAGCCAGATGAGTATGAGTCAGCCTGTGCCCAGGTGGCCAAGGAGGCCATCAGCACCCTGGCTTGTGTCAGCACCAGTGTGGCCAGCAGGAACAGGGCAGGGAACATCCCCCTGGACTGGGCACTGGGGAGGCTGCCCCTGGAATCCTGGGGTCAGTTCTGGGCCCCTCACTCCCAGCAGGACAGTGAGGGGCTGGAGCGTGGGCAGAGAAGGGCAAGGGAGCTGGGGAAGGGGCTGGAGCAGGAGTGTGGTGAGGAGCGGCTGAGGGCCCTGGGCTTGTTCAGCCTGGAGAGAAGGAGGCTGAGGGGAGCCCTTCTGGCTCTGACAGCTCCTGACAGGAGGCTGGAGCCAGGGGGGTCGGGCTCTGCTCCCAAGGGACAAGGGACAGCACAAGAGGAACCGGCCTGGAGTTGCCCCAGGGCAGGTTTAGGTTGAAGCTGAGGAACAATTTCTTGCAGCCCCTGCAGGGTTCCCCAGGGCTGTCCCAGGCTGCCCAGGGCAGGGGTAGAGTCCCCGTGATCCCTGGAGGGGTTTCCAAGCCCCCTGTGGAGCTGTGGTGCTGAGGGCCATGGGTCAGTGGTGCCCTGGCAGTGCCGGGGGAATGGTTGGGCTCCGTGAGCTGAAAGGACTCTGCCAACCCAAGTGATTCTGTGATCTCAGCCAGGGCTGCCCAGCTGCGAGTACAACTGTTCTTACAGCACAGAACATACACACGACACCTTGTGTGTACTCCCTGCCTGACCCTGAGGTGAAAGCGGCTATCCTCGTTTCTGCTGCAATTAGGGCAGTGTCCCACGGCCTCTGGGTCAGCCCTCCCTCCCTCCCTCCACAGTGTCCCTCCTCCCGCGGGGCAGGGAGCAGTGAAAGCTCCCAGGGCAGGCAGCGTGCCGTGGGGCTGGCAGTGTGCCGTGGGGCTGGCAGTGTGCCGTGGGGCTGGCAGCGTGCCGTGGGGCTGGCAGCGTGCCGTGGGGCTGGCAGCGTGCCGTGGGGCTGGCAGCCGCCCGTACCAGCTTGCTGAAGTAGTTGCGGCTGACTTTCACCATCTCCCCCTTGTACCGCACGCACGCCACGTTGTTTTCCATGTGCATCTCCACGCTGGGGAGCGGTGGGGAGGGGATGGCCAGTCTCACTGGGTAGCAGTACACCAGCCTGTCCTGGACTTCAGGAGCTTCCATCTCAGCTACGGAGAACAAAGAGAAATGCAGCACGTTAGAACAGTCCAGGGGTGTTTGGGACAGTTCAGATCTTCCTTCTACTTCCTAACACCCCGCAGCAGGAACAGGGCTGGAGATCCCAGCATTTTTCCATCTCCAACACAGCAGACCTGCAGACAGCACACAGTCACCCCAGAATCATGCGGCACGTTCCAGACACCTGCCTTGACTTTACTGGTATTATTTCAGTTTGCCCCAGACTCATCCAAAGCACCACAAATATTTCCAGTCCGTCAAGTGCAGAAGGCAAAGGCGTCTTCCCACCCCTCTGTGGCTACCCATCGGGGACAGCAACTTCAGCGGGAAAAAAGAGCGCATGGGGAAGGTCAGCCAGGGGGAATCACAGACACAGCCGGGTGGGAAGACAAGCAGCAAAACCAGGCAGCGAAAGGCAGACACTGGGGTCTGAGGTGAGTCTGAGGAGAGCTGGGACCCAAAGGGGAGAGGACTAGAGAATGGTGGCGAGGAAAGAAGCAGGGAGCATGGAAGGAAAAGGCAACCAGAGGAAGAGGTACAGACATAAATTAGGAAGACAGGACAGGAAAGATGGAGGAACATGAATCCTCTGCTGGGAAAGGAAGAAGGGTGCATGGTGATGTGCTGGGAGGCAGGAGGTGCTCAGAACCAAGAACAGCAGCAAAGGAGAACATGGGGGGTAGTGCTGGGCGTCAGGAAGGGGACTGTTGGCCGAGCCTGGGAATTCGTGAGGAAGCAGAGCAAAAAAGGGTGGTCTGGGGAGGTGAACCAACGCCCTGTTCAGGGGGGTCAGCTCCCCACAAGCTGCTAACCCTGACCAATCTTATGTTTCTGGTGCCTGACGCTGCAGCCAGTAACAGTACCTGACGGGGGACACCGTCCCGCCACACAGGCGCTGCCTGACACCGGCGCTGGACTGGCTGCTGCTGCCTACTACAGCCAGGCCCGTGCACACAGAGCCGCCCTCCCCGCAGATGGTGTGGTTCAGACAGGACAGGCCCTTCCGCGCCTGCGCTGCAGCCCCGCTGCCTACCAGAGATATTGTTCTCTTTGAGTATGGCGAGATGCTTCTCCCGGATCCGCTTGACGTACTCCAGAGATATGTAGTAAATCTTGCTGCAGATGCCTTCGACAGAGTCCTTGGCTGCGGCAGACACGTGGGGCCCGCACTGCTTGCGCAGGTGCTCCAGGCGGTCCTGCGGACAGAGAACCAGCACCCTCGCACCCCGTCCAGCAGGCTCCCCCAGGCACGCAGGGCGCCCACACTGCGGTCACTGCCACTGCGCAACGCGGCGGAAAGCGATCGCAGCCTGCTCTGGGAGCACCTGCGTCCAGCCCCAGCACACCCTCGCCCTTCCCGGGCTCCCCGTGCTCTGCTGCCTGCGTGGAGGGGTACAGACCATGTAGTCCTCCTTGGAGGCAGAGTGGTCCCGTCGCAGCCAGCTGAAGGTGTCCTCCACGTTCCACTTCACCACCTTCCTGCTGTCTGGTGAAGCACTCCTGCACAGAACGGAGAGGTGAGAGGAAGCCAGCACACAATCTCACTTTCAAAGGCAGCCACGGACAGGAGCTTGTGGCTTTGAGAAAACTACCCTGTTAACAAGCACTTTCTCCCCCCACAAGGCTGTCTTCTGCAACTCTGCCCCGTGGCAGAACTTGTCAGAAAACCCACACGTGCTATAACAAAACACCACTGTAAGCTCGCTGCCCTCCCGCAGCAGCAGGTGCCCGAGCACTCTCGGTCTCGCTCAGGGACACATAACAGAAGCATTCCGCCCGTGCCCAGCATTTCAGATTCACCTCTGCTCAGGTTCAGCTTCCCAACGCCATTTTTCACTGTAACGCAACTATCAAATGCTGCCTCCTGCAGCACTGTTTTTTCTCTTCTGTACCTTCCCCGCCCTGCTCTCCTCAGTAAGGGGGGATGCAGCAGCCCCCTCAGACAGCCCCTGCAACTCTCTTCTCTCTCCAGAATGTGATGCCCTGTGAGGGGAGTTCCCACCTGGATTCGATCAGCCGCTTCGCAGCCTCGGCGTACTTGAAGAGCAGCCTCTTGGCTTCCTCCCGGAACTTGATTCTGGATAACCTGAGGGAAGTTTAAATTCACATACATCAGTTCTGCAGCCGCCACAGGGGCAGGGAGGCAGGTCCAGTTCCCAAGGCTGATGTCACCAGCAGCAAAAGCACAGAACAGCAGCAGCTAAATCAGTGAAGCAGATCAAGACAAATCCACCCCAGCAAGGCGCCTGCCTTTGAACAGTACCTGATGGGAATGTCGTTCATGATCTCTCTGAACATGGAAGGAGACACTACTGGCTCGCAGTCACTCGGTAGAAGAGGATCTGTCCCTTTATCAACCACCTTCCTTTCCAACATCCAGCGATTAAAGGACTCTCGTGGGGGGTCGATCCCTGGAGAAGCACAGAAAAAGGGGCTCATCAATATGATAAAGAGATGCCCAGGAGACCCAATAAGGATCATCACACTGGGGCTCTGCCCAATGAGTTCACAGCCAGCAACGTCACAGAGTACAGCCACCACCAGAAGAGATCCCAAGGACAGGAAAGACAGAAACCAGATGGAAGAGCATCACAGCCCTTCAAGACTGACGGGACAAACGTGGGGAGCCCAGCAGAAACTCACCTTCTCGCTGCTGGCAGAGCTCACGGTAATGTTGCCGCAGCTTGAGAATGAGCTGGGATCGAAGCAGCTCTACCTCAGGGTGTGGAGAAAGCACTTCAGATGGTGCTCTCTGCTTAATCACCGCATTCGTCTGGATATCCAGGTCCCAGTATACTCTACGGCAGAAGCAGTGTCGTCAGGATAGCCAGACTGCTGGCTAATTACCAAATGCTACTTCTAAAGATGCTTCCTTGGGCTGTTTCACCAGCCAGGAAATTGAACTGTCAAGGCTCCTTGTGAAGATGGGGGGGAGTTATGTCCCTCAAAGGTGTCTGGGAAAGCAGGTGTCTAATTGGCCACCGAGGAAAGAACAGAGAACAAAGGAAGACAACTTACTCAGTTGGTCGTAGGAGAGCTGCTTGCTGCTTGTCTTCAGGTGAGACACACCATGCCTTCAAAACAGAGGTTCCGGGAATACTGGGAGAGCTGGGCACTGGCTGGGCAGCTGCATTTCCTGGGGCATCCACCTGGGCGCGTAGAAGATGAGTTACTGCCCCGCAGAGAGGTAGAGGGGAAGCAGCCTGGTGTACCCAACAATGCTGCACCAGCAGACCCCTCAGGACACCCCTGGGAACTGCCACAGCGCGTTCTGCCAGCTGCTGGCATAAGCTGCCATGGACACACAAGCCACCATGCTCCTCAGCCATATCCTGACACCCACACTGCACCCCAGGCTGCAAGAGAGAGACAACAGCCCGGGAGGACCCAAGTCTGCTTCCACTTCTGTACTTTCCAAGTGTCACCCGTCACAGCCTGAGTTACACTGGGGTGGCCTGACCTTGCACAGTTCAGAGAAACCAGGTCCAGACCCCTCGGCTTACAGAAGAAACATCCTTAAGCCTCCTTGTTTCACAGCACCAGAACCCACCTTGGGTTTTTTCACACTGTTGCCGCTTGGTGGAACCTCCTCAGAGAATCTCCTCTTCCTCTGCTTGCTCTCCACAGAGGTGTCGATCATCCCACCTTCCAGTGGCATTGGAGCCGCGTTCAACCCCAGCGGGTCTGACTGTGAGCATCCAAACAACAGCACACGTTAGTTCCTCAGCTGCTGCCACAGAGTCCCAAATGAAGGTGACAAATCCTCTCAACTTCCCATTTCACTGCCCCAGGATCCCACATGGAGGACACCAATACTCGCACCTGCAGAAAGCTAAAAAACTCCCTCCCAGCCCTGCCTCTGCACATTTTGTTTTACGTCTTAGATGAGAAAAATGCCACACAGCTCCCCCAGGTTGCGTGTTCTTTGAGCAGTGAGCTACGCCCAGCACAGCACAGCCTGGGCACGCATCTGAGGGAGGAAGATCTCCTCTGAGCCACGCCAGAGGATGGCCTTGGTGAGGAGCTCGGTGGGCAGAGAAGAGCCTCCCTCACGTGCAGTCTGGAGCCCGGGAGATCACAACATCTGCCCCCGCAGAACATCCCCGTGTTGGCTCAGCCCCTTGCAACAAGTGCCTACTTACAATGACATCGTGCTGTCCCAGAACAGGCATTTCCCACAGAGACTGGTTAGTGAAGCGGTTGAAGTAGTAGGGGCGATTCTCCCGCTTGCTCCAGCACTTCTCCCAGCCAGCCTGCACCAGCTCATCTGGGAAGAGAGCGAGAGTCAGGAGAGGGGCAGCCCTGCGCAACAGCCCTGCCCCGGGTCCCCGCCACTGTCACAGCACGCTCTGGAACAGGAATCGTGGCCTTGCTGTGCCCGCTCCTGGCTCCCGGGGCCCTGCAGGGTCACGTGCGGGGCCTTCCCAAAAGCAGCCTCCGTACCTGGCAGGTCCTGTACCAGGCGCATGGGTTTGGGGGAGCTGGGCTGGTTCTGGTTGGAGGTGCCAGGTGAGTGACTCATGAGAGACGCTTCCTCCGCAGGGCTTCCGTGATTCTCATTGGCCATTTCTCAGCAACTGCACTGGAAAAAAACAGACACAAAATCCACATTACAGCGGGGAAGATCCCAGACCCACTTGGCCCGCTCAGCTGTAGCGCTACAGGTTCAGTCAGACAGTAAACCAGGGTTTGAACTGGTACACACAGCGCAGCACCCAAGCTGAAAAATCCGTTATCCTTGACATAACCAGCGATGAGGAATGCTGAGCTCTGAGTGGTGTCAGACAGAGAGCTCTTCAGGCTAGCACTCAAAACAGCCTCGTTGCAGCCAGATCTCTCCTCAGAGAGCAGCATCTGGTCCCACACATCATGATGGAGAGCACAGAAATAAAATACACCCCTCTGTGAACACACCCCCCCGGTACCACCAGCCACAGCGGACCTGTTACCCTCAAAGACAGTTTAAATTGGCATTCACCTGCAGGCAGCTGCACATAACGTAAGCAAAGGGCTTTTAACAACCAAACTCTGCTCTACGGAACTGTCCTGGTGCTTTGATAGTAACTGTTCCTGCGGTTCAGAGCCACGGGAGCCGGAAACTCCTGCACCGTTTTCCTGGCAGCCCCAGGCCCAGACCAGCCCTCAGGCCTCAGCGGCTGCTGCAGCCTTTGGTAGTTTTTCATCTGCATAACAACAGCTATGCAAAAGAAGGTCTGTTGAAACAATAAAGCTCCGCTTAATCATAACTTAACGTTGCCAGCTGGAGAGAAACAGCCAGGCTTTTCCTCTCTTAGTCACTGCTTCCCCCGGGGAAGTTCCTGAGGCGGCAGATTGCTCCTCTCTGGCAGCCTGCATGGTGGCAACTGGCAACTGACTGGGGGGAAGCGAGGTGTTTCAAATAACTGCCATCTACCTCAGCAGCTTCTCTGCTTGGGCCTTTGGAGACACCCTACGCGACACCAGTCAGGGACACAGCAGCACGGAGATGTGGTGTCTAACTGGACACCCGTGTAGCCCCAGCAGTCAGCTGCTCCCCCGCAGATCACTTGTTTAGTAAAACCTCAGTTTTACTCGAGTTTGGCTGGCAGTTACTGGGACTTATCCACCTTCACTCCCCGCCCTGTGCGCAGAGCTTGGCTATTTCAGCAGAGCAGGAGCCACAGCGGTGCTCCGAGGGAGTCTCCAGTTGTGGAACCTGTGTGACACAGCCCGGGGCTGAGGAACTTGACCCTTCTGGCATCTCAGATGCTCCCACCCTCCCAGCCAGGGCCGACCAGGAAAGGTGCTGGACGCCGCAGAAACCGGGGGTTTCACTCTCTGCTCAGAGCACAGTGGATAAAAATAACCGACCCAGAGGCGAAAGCTCTGCTCAGAGGCGCCGGTGCAATCACGGGTGTTTAATCACCACGGCGGGTGAGTGTTGTGCAATATTTATTTACTCACACTTCCTCCTGAACTCCAACCCCGCCGTGCCCTCTGCGGTCACTTCAGCTGCCAGAAAGGTGGCAAGGCCAGCCCAGCATGATGCAGGGAAGGACAGCGGGGTGAGGGGCTCAGGGCCGCAGGGCAGGAGCCCTGACTGCTGGTGAGGTGACGCTCGAAGGATGCGCTTGGCCCCTCCTCCCTTGAACTAAAAACGTATCTGCACAGGCAGGGGCTGGCGTGTCCTGCGTGCTACACAGGCACAAATCACAGCGAATGGGTAAGTACTGGCGGGACCAGACCTCCCAGGGATGTGTGTTTCAGGAGCTACAGAGTGCTGGGTATCAAGATCTTCCCAGGCTGGAGAGCACAGGGCAGCTGCAGTGACTGGCCAGCGGTTTCACCAGCGATCACTGACACTGGCTGTCAAACAGGGCTCACTGGTTGTGTCTTCTCCCAGTAATGGATAAACTGGAATGGTGGAAGCAGACAAGAAACTTTATCACTTTACAGTGTTGATGAGCATTAAATCCATGCACCCTTAAGTCTGGGAAAAGGAAAAAAGCAAACTAACAAGAATTCTGACAGAGCGAACTCTGCTTGTATGTAACTTGCACCAGGACTCAGAGAGTGACAGGGATCCAGAGTAAGCACTTGACGGTGGTGGCAGTACCGGTCTGGCACAGCACAGCGACGGACACAGCACTCGGCAGCGTGGCGGAACACGGCCCCTGCCCCGACAGCTTACAGCCCAGGCGCAGCAGCACAGGGGGAGAGGGACAGAACAGGACCGGGATGTGTTTCCATTCCACGGCGGCAGCACTTGCGGAGAACAGCGGCCCCGGTGGACAAAGGAGAGCGGCAGCGGCGCCGGGAACCGGCCAGGCTCCCACTTGCCCCAGCACCGGGCTGCCGCGGGAGGCTGGGAGTCCAGCCACCGCCTCCTCCCGCCGGCACCGCTCCCTTCCCGGGGGCCCAGAGCGGGCTGCGCAGAACGCGGGGCTCCCGGGGCAGCCCGCGTGCTGGTGGGGACCGAGCGGCAGCCGCCGGGGCCTCCCTCCCCGAGGCGGGGCCGGGGCCGGGCGGGCGGCCAGGGGCTGCCGGGGCCCGGGCGCGAGCGGAGCGGAGGCGGCTCCGCGGGCTGGGCGGGAGGAGTCCGGGGGCACGGCCTAGGCGGGGCGGAGGCCCGGCGGCCCGCGCCCGGGCAGGCGAGTACTTACGGTGGCGGGCTGCGTGGCGGGACGCGTGGCCGTCGCTCCGTGCTCGCCGCTGGCGCGCCGGGGCCGCATCCTCATAGCGGGGCGTCCCGCGCCTGGC
>JANVCC010000271.1:11470999-11502058 GCA_025345505.1 Todiramphus chloris collaris | reverse complement strand
GGTGTGGAGGCGACCCCGGCCCCGCTGGGGGTACGGCTCCGGTGCGGACACGGCCCCTCTGCGGCTCGGCCGCGCTCCGGCCCCGGGCGGGTCCCGCCGCCGCTATTTCGGGCCGCGCAGGCTGTCATTGCGGCCCGGCCCCGCCCGCCCGCCGCGGGCGGTTCCCGTCCCAGGCAGGGCGAGGCTCCGAGCGGTCCCACCGAAAGAGCCTTTGAAGTGCGGCGGGGCCGGGGCGGGGCCGGCCCGAGGGCGGCGGCCCCGCATTGATGTGCCAGCGGTCAGCGGCCCCGCGGGGTGCCCGCAGCGGCGCTTCCTCCGCTCCCGGCCGGGGCGGCACCCCGCGGGCCGGGCCCTGGCGGCGGCAGCGCTGCTGGAGCCCCTGGGCTGCCTGCCGGGAACCGTGGAGTCCTTTGGGTTGGCAGAGACCTTTGAGCTGAGCCCACCCGCTCCCCAGCACTGCCCGGGCATCACTGACCCATGGCCCTCAGCACCACAGCTCCACGGGGGGCTTGGAAACCCCTCCAGGGATCACGGGGACTCGACCCCTGCCCTGGGCAGCCTGGCACAGCCCTGGGGAACCCTGCAGGGGCTGCAAGAAATTGTTCCTCAGCTCCAACCTAAACCTGCCCTGGGGCAACTCCAGGCCGGTTCCTCTTGTGCTGTCCCTTGTCCCTTGGGAGCAGAGCCCGACCCCCCTGGCTCCCCCCTCCTGTCAGGAGCTGTCAGAGCCAGAAGCTCTCCAAGCCCAGTCCTGTGACACTGGAGCCCAGACCCCATGGCACTCGCAGCTTGGCAGGAGCCGCTTGCATCCTGCACGAGGAGGATGCTGGAGGATGGTGCGGGGTGGGGAGAGGGGACATGGCTGTTCCCGTGCCCTGTCACTGCCAGGACAGTTTTTGAAGGGGGGCTGCAGGAAGCTGCGGGGATGTCACCCCCACCCTGGGGCCCTTTCCTGCCCTTTGCCTCCAGAGCATCCCGGCTTTCCAAGGGCTTTCCAGGCTGTATCCCAACCTGTTCGCTCTTGATGTCCTGCCCTCTGCTCCGAGGGCACCGGGGTCAGTGTAACGAGTTAGTGCTGGCAAAGCAGTTCTGGAGGGATAAGTGCTGTGTAAGCACCGAGGCTTCTGAGCCTCCCTGCGCTCAGCACGCGAGCCCCACACAGCCCAGCTCTGCTGCCCCTGCGCGGGGCATTGCCCGCAGCACCCAGACTGGCTCAGACTGACCCTTCCCTGCATGGCCAGGAGGCAGAGGGGACTGCGATGCCTCTGTCCTCGGAGTGAGGGGGCTCCAGCGGCCGAAGGGGGTGGTGAAGGCAGGGGCAGCCCCTCTGCTGTGCCCCCACACTTGAGGAGCTTTCTGTCGTTCCTGTGACAAGGGCTTGTAGGGGTGGGATGGAGCAGGATGGCAGCATGGGCACTGCTGGGGCAGCTCCAGTGCCCACCTTGGTGCCAGCACCAGCTGGGCAAGTTCAGGAGAAGCACATCCTGCAGCCCCCAAGCTGCCCGGGTCATGCCCGCGGCTGTTGGAGCAGCACTGAGGATCCGGCAGCTCCTCTGCCAGGGGATCACATCACAGATGGGCATGAACCAGTCTCCGTTGGCACCCTTGGGACAGGGCCATGGGGCTGGTGATGGGCTCCAGCCCTGGCACAGACCTCACCGCGCAGGGCTGGAAGGGGCAGAGGGTGGTGGTGGGGGGCTTAGTACCAACTTCATGACACAGACTGGGGGAGAGGGGGCTACCCGACATGACAGACCCCTCAGCTCTGTCTGCGTGCCCCTGGGGTTCTGGGGAGTCCCGGGGGGGACATGGAGCGAAACTGGGAGAGGGGAGCTGTGTCTGCCGGCGGGGCAGGGGGGGTGAAGGCTGCGTGCTCAGCACAGATCCTGAGCGACCTGCTGGGTCTCTGCCCGTGCTGGCAGGCGACCGGGGCTCGGCGTGCTGGAGACCCGCATCCTCCTTGTCCTGTCCCGTCCTGTCCCGTCCCGTCCCGCTGTCTCCTCCCAGCTGTGGGCTCGCAAGGAGTGGCAGCTGGCGGGACATATAAAGGCAGGGGAACCTCCGCCAGCACAAAAGAAACTCCTGGAGCTACTGGTGTTCTCTCTCCCTCCTTCCCTTCATGTGATTCAGCTTCCCCACAGCAGGACGAGCCTCACTGTGAGTACCGGCGCTGAGCCGGCGCTGTGCGGGCGAACCCCGCGGCCGAGGGGAAGGATGGTGGCCCGGGGCTCTGGGCAGGAGGGTCCCCGTCCCCTGCCCTCGGAGAACCGGTGGGAAACACTGCGGGGGATCCCAGTCCGGCAGGGAGCTCTGTGGCGCTGCGGGATGGGGAGGCTCCGGATCCAGCTCCAGCTCCAGCTCCAGCGTGGGCAGGCAGCACATCCCGGGGCGGGGGCTGGGCTGCGGGACGGCCCCAGGGACCCCTCCTCTGTGGGGTGCTGGGGGTCCCCGATGCAGCAGCACACACCAGGCTCCTGCCTGGCCGTGAAGTTTTGGGGGCTGTGTGTGTTTGGGGCAGGGTGGGATGTCGGGGTCCAACGGGGGCGACCCCGGGTCCGGGCTGGGGGCTTGGGCGCAGCACCCAAGGGTGGGGTCTCGCCACTCGTGGGCTGCCTGTCCCTGGGGGTTCAGGCAAGGAGGATCTGAGCAGTGCCGTGGGGTTTCGAGGTGCGGGCCCCGTAGGGTGCGAGCACGTTGGGCTCCCTCCCCGAGTGTCCCCGGTGTCCCCCCCGGGACAGCCCGCGCTGCCCCCGCTCTCTCCCTGCAGGTCAGGGATGGCTGCCGGCAGCTGCCTCCTCCTCCTCCTCCTGCTGCCCTGGCTGGGGACAGCCTCGCACAGCCCCCCCGGCTGCAGGATCCGGATCACCTCCAAGGGGCTGGACCTGGGTAAGGGGCCTGGCTCCGGGGCAGGCCGGGAGGAGGCTCCTGGGGTCTGCCCCGGGGCGGCTGTCGGCTGGGACCCCCGCACGGCCCGCGCAGCGCGCACCCGGGGGGCCGGCCGGGGCCGGGGGCGATGGTGGCGGGAGGGCAGCGCGGCCTGGCCCCGGCCAGCCCGGGCTCGCTTTGCTTTGCAGTGAAGCAGGAGGGGCTGCGCTTCGTGGAGCAGGAGCTGCAGAACATCACGGTGCCGGACCTGCACGGGAAGGAGGGGCCGTTCCACTACAACATCAGCCAGTGAGTGCTGACCGCCGACCGCGGCTCCCCGCGCTCCTCTGCCCGTCCGACCCTCTCCATCCCCTCCTCTGCAGGGTCAAGGTGGCAGACCTGCAGCTGGCATTTTCCGACCTGCGCTTCCAGCCTCAGCAGCACCTCGTCTTCAACATTGACAACGCCTCCATCAGCCTGCGCTTCCGCAGGCAGCTGCTCTACTGGTTCTTGTGAGCTGCCTTCTGCCCCCTGGGCACCCGATGACCCCACGACTGGACCACCACTGCTGCCCCGTGTGCCTGCGGCTGGTGGGAGCTCTGTGCTCCTCTCATCTGCTGTCCTCACTTCCAGCTATGACATCGGGTCTGTCAATGCCTCTGCGGATGGTGTCCACATCCACACTGTGCTGCAGCTGGCCAAGGATGGGGCTGGGCGTCTGAAGATCTCTAATGTCACTTGCAACGCCTCCATTGCCATGATGCGTGCAGGATTCTCCGGCACGCTCAGGTATACCCAACCCCACCATAGGACCCTGTTCCTCCGCCTGTGCTTGGCTCCCCAACCTCCTTTCTGCATGCTCGGGCCTTTCCCAGCCCAGGCTTTGTGCTTGCATGGGGGATGGAGGGATGGGGCAGGAGCCACAGGGGAGGGCAGGCATCCACAGAGCTACTGTTGTGTCCTGCAGGAAGGTCTATGAGTTCCTGAGCACCTTCATTGTCTCTGGGATGCGCTTCCTGCTCAGTCAGCAGGTACGGCTGGGCAAAGGTGGGCAATGGAGCCCCAGGGAACCTGGAGTGGGAGGGGGTGTGCCAGGGAGGCTGCATGAGGCTCCAAGTCCTCATCTGGACCTAGGGACGATTCCCCTCTTAGCCCAGCCCCTCACCTTTCAGATCTGCCCGTCCCTGGAGCATGCCAGCCTTGTGCTGCTGAACTCCCTGCTGGACACGGTGCCTGGTGAGTGCGAAAAGGGACCAGACCCCACTCACCGTGGAGAGGGCAGAGCTGGGCATTGCGCTGCTGGGTGGCCTGCAGGCTTGGGCACCACAGCACCTCTTCCTTGGCAGTGAGGAGCTACGTGGATGAGCACATCGGGATTGACTACTCCCTCCTGCAGGATCCAGCCGTCTCCACAGACACCCTTGACCTGGACTTCAAGGTGAGCTCTGGATCCTGCCCTGCCAACCCTCCTGCCATCCCCATGGGCACACTGTGCCAGCTTGCGTGCTGGGCACCACAGAGCAAGCGGGGCAGGCTGCACTGCGGCTGCAGAAACCTCTCCTGTTCTGGCCCAGGGCATGTTCTTCCCCCGTACAAGAGAAAACCAGGAGCTGGAGAACCATGCAGTGGAGCCGGTGATCAAGGAGACTGAGCGCATGGTCTACGTCGCCTTCTCTGAGTACTTCTTTGACTCAGCCATGCACGCCTACTACCAGGCAGGCGTGCTGGCCATAGAGCTCCAGGGAGAGAAGGTACCTCATGCCAGGACACCTGGCTACACGTGGGCAGGAGCTGGTGCCATCTAGGGAACAGCTCCACAGGGATCCACTGCAACTGCTCACTTACCCACCCTCCCGGTGGTTTGTCCTCCCGGCAGGTGCCCAAGGACCTGGAGGTTTTGCTGAGAGCCACTTTCTTTGGGACCATCTTCATGCTGGTGAGAGGAGCACATGGCTGGGGCAGGAGGGACAGAGGAGCCCCCGGGGCAGAGCACAGCCCTGCCTGGCTCCATGGCCCCCCCAGCTCACCCCCTCTCCTCAGAGCCCCACTGTGGATGCTCCGCTGCAGCTGGTGCTGCAGGTATCGTCTCCCCCCCGCTGCATCATCAAACCCTCGGGCATCTCCGTCTCCGTCTCTGCCTTCCTCAATATCTCACTGGTGCCACTGGACCGTCCCGCCGTCCAGCTCTCCAGCATGGCTGTGGTGAGTCGGGGGGCGGGTTGCAGGGGCACTGGTGGCCAGGGCTCCCCAGACAGCTACCCCGGTGCACAGCTCCGCTGTCCCAAAGCAGAGCGACCAAAGCTGGAAGAGGACCCCGTGCAGCTGCCCGCAGCAGGCATGCAGGGCTGTGGCTCATCTCTCTCTCTCCCCCCGCAGGAAATCAAGCTGAGTGCCAAGGTGTTTCTGCAAGGGAAGGCACTACAAGTGCAGCTGGACCTGCGCCGGTATGGCCCACGCTGGGACCCCGGGGGGCTGCAGGGAGCTCCTCTCACCGCCCTGCTTATGCTGCTTTCTCCTCTGCAGGTTTCGCATCTACTCCAAGGAGCTGGCACTGGAGTCGCTGGCGGTGAGTGGGCCCATGCCAGCCCAGGGTCTGCCCTCCCCTGCTTGCCCTCACCCATGGAGAGGGCTGTGTGGTGCCGGACACCCCTTCTTGCCCACCCCCTGCCAAGCACAGGCGTGCCCAGTCCAGGCAGGTCTGCAGCTGGTGCCAGTGCCGCTGTGCTCACCCACACTCCTCTCCCCACAGCTCTTCTCGCTGCAGGTCCCTCTGAAGACCCTGCTGCAGCTGACGATCATGCCCATCATTAATGGTAGGCACCACTGCTGCCTGTGCTCTGCCGGGCATGGGGCAGGGCACTGCAGGGCTCAGCGTCACTCAGTCTCTCCCTCCCCACAGAGAGGACAAAAAAGGGGGTGCAGATCCCCCTGCCAGAAGGCATGGACTTCACCAACGAGGTGGTCACCAACCACGCGGTATGTGGCAGGATGGGGTCAGACAAGCCCCCCCAGCAGGCACAGGGACCATGTCCCATGGGCACGCCTGGCCTCATGCTCATCCTCTTCCCCCTGGCAGGGATTCCTCACGGTGGGAGCTGATCTCCACTTCTCCAAGGGGCTGAGGGAGGTGATTGAGAAATATCACCCAGCACCCACCGCTGACACCAGCTCCTGGCCCCTGGCACCCAGTGCAGAACCCCACCAGCTCTAGCTCCTTTCCCTGCTCGCTCCCGCACCCTGGACCAAGGGCAGATCCCGGGCTGGACCCGTAGACTGTAGGTAGGCAGCAGCTGCCCCGGTACTGGGGGTACAGACCACAGGGCACTTTGCCCTGGTGGGTGGCAGCAAGGTGGAGAGTGCCACTCTGGGAACCCCTGCTGCACCCCGCTCCTTACACTAATAAACCATTCAACTCAAACCATGTGGCCTCGTCACTTGGGGGACATGCCCACGCTGGCTGCCAGCATGGAGGGAGCAGGGGGAAGGGGACGGGCAGCGCAGGGACAGGGGAGGCAGATGCAGCAGGTGGCTCATTCCCAGCCCTCGGTGACCCCTGCAGAAGGGGGTGGCCCTGGCTTCCCTACATGGCCCATTGGCACTGGCCTCTGCAGGATCAAGGGAGGCCCCCCCGACCCTCGTGAGGCCACCTCTGGAGTCCTGTGTCCAGTTCTGGTCTCCTGCTTTGAGAGAGACAAGGAGCTACTGGAGAGAGCCCAGTGGAGGCTGGGAAGATGCTGAGGGGCTGGAGCATCTCTATGCTGGGGCCAGGCTGAGAGCCCTGGGGCTGTGCAGCTGGAGAAGAGCAGCCTGAGAGGGGAGCTGAGCAATGCTGAGCAAGAGCTAAAGGGCCCCGGGGGGCAAGAGGATGGGGACAGACTCTGCTCAGGGGTGCCCAGCCACAGGACAAGGGGCACTGGGCACAAACTGGAACCCAAGAGGTTCCCCCTGAACAGGAGGAGAAAGTTGTTTGGTGTGAGGGTGTGGGAGGCTGTGCCAGGCTGCCCAGAGAGGCTGTGGAGTCTCCTTGTCTGGAGAGATTCCCAGCCCGGCTGGACCCTGCGCTGCTGGGCCCCTGCTGTGGCTGCCCCTGCTGGATGGAGCAGGGGGTGGCACCAGAGCATCTCCAGAGCTCCCATTCAACCCCTACCATTCTTGGATCGTCATAGCGATGCTCCTCAAGAGCTGAAGCAAAGCTGGGGGAGCAGAGCTGGGTAATAAGGAGCAGAACCACCTTGTTCAGAATTTATTGTGAGGTCCCAGGAGCACTGCCCGCCCTGGGCAGGGAGAGGGCAGTGGGATTGTCTCTAGGATAAGCCTCCTTCACCAGGATCAGATGTGGGAGTGGTTTGGAGGGGAGCAAAAAGCCACTGCAGGGCAGTGCCCAGCACCAGCCACCACCCGAACTGTGCTTCCCAGGGCCCAGGGCTGTGTGTGAGGGGCTGTGGGGAAGTTCTGGGGCTGCTCCCTTCCCAGGAGGGAAGTTGTGGCCTCGCAAGACACGGAGGTGGCGAGACAGGAACCCGCAGGCGAGGCGGTGGTTGCAACAGCAGCAGAGCTCCTCACCCAGCAAGGACAGAGCTCCTGGACTCCAAGCTCCCCCTCACCATCCTCCACCCTGTCCAGCCGGGCGGAGTTGCAGGGCTGGCCCTGGAGTCCCACTGCCTGCACGAGTGACCTGCTCAGTGGCGTGGGGAGCCCGGGCGCAGCCGGGCGGCAACAAGGACAGGCTGTGCAGGAGGTGCCAGTGGTGGGGGCAGCTGGGGTGCTGGGCACAGCCTCCATGGCTTCTAATAAGGCTCATTCTTAATGAAGCGGCTGAACATGGTGAAGGCGGCGAGCGGCCGGTCCGTGGGCACCATGTGGCCAGCTCCCTGCGGTAAACAGGCGGCAGCAGGTCAGTGCCAGCTTCAGGCTGCCCGCAGCCCCATCCCCTGGGATCCCCTCAGCCCTACCTTGACAGTGAGGAAGGCAATGTTGGTGAACTCCTTCACGAAGCCCCCGATCTGGTTCTCGCCTTGCTCAGTGTAGAGCCAGGGCCGTCGAGCCACCTGCACCTGGGACCGGTGGCAGCGCCCTCAGCACCACAACCCTGCCCACGCTCTCACCACAGCCCAGAGTGGGTGGTGACCAGCCCGCCCCAGGCCCTGCTCCACCCACTTACCTTCTGGCAGAGGGAGTCCACAAACCACTCATCCCCGAGGAAGTTGCAGGCCATGTCAACATCTCCATTGTACACCAGGATCCGGTATTTCTGTGGAGCAGGACAGTGAGCGTTTCACAGGGCAGCAGCCCCAGCCAGTTTGGCAGAGCCGGTGCCAGGGCCTGGTGGGCTCCCCTGCACGCACCGTAGCTCCCAGCAGCTTCAGGTACTGGTCATTCATCTGCGTGTACAGGCGCTTGTAGCTGCGGTTCACCTCGAAGCTGCGGAAGAGGTGTCGGTGTCACACGGCTGCTCCCACCTCTGCCAGTCCCTCCTGGCCCAGCCCTCGCTCACCTGCACACCTCCCAGTCTGGGGCATCGGGGGAGATGTGGAGAGCCTTGCGCACCTCCGGCGAGTTCAGGTACACCCTGAGAGCTGTGGAGTTGGTGCAGGGAGGGTCCATCCGGACCTTCTTCCGGGCTACCGGCATCCGGAACAGGTTCTGGAAGAGTTGGGAGAGTCCCTGCCACAGCAGCACCTGGTGCTGCCCCACAGGAGCAGCCGCTCTCTGCCCCTCTGCCCGCTGGCAGCATCGCCCGGGCAGGGGACACTCGCAGCCCGGTGACACGGGCACCCGGGCTCACCTGCCGCCAGGAGAACCTCATCGGCATGCGGATGAAGGAGTTGCCCAGGTCGTGCGTAATGAGATAATCACCCTCGTACCTGCAGCCAGAACGGGCACGGGGACAGGCTGAGAGCTCTGGAGGAGCAGGGGCTCTGGGGCCTCCCTGGGGAGTCCTCAGCAGCCGGCAGACACAGGCTAACTGTCCCCAAGGGACCTCAACACAGCCCTCGGCCAGCTGGGACCCCACACGTGGCCAGCCACAGCGAGCCAGTGCCCAGACACCTTTTCCCTGGGGACACTCACCTCATGCTGCCAGGGACGCCACCATCACATGGGGCGTAGAGGTTGTAGATGTTGAGGCCGGACTCCTCTACAATCTGAATCATCTCCTCCATCTGCAATGGCCACAAGAAGGGTTTGGGACTCAGGGGACGCTCGAGGGACAGAGCCGGGCAGGCGGGTGCTGCTCACAGGCACCAATACCGGGCACATGCGGGGGGCTCCAGCTGCCCTCACCTTGAGCGTGCAGTTCAGGTTGGAGTTGTCATGGAAGTTGCACGTCCCCTGGGAGCAGCAGAAGGCCTGCAAGTCCCGCCACAGCCTGTGGGCAGAGACCGGAGCACTTGGACTGCGCTGCCCGGCAGTGATACGACACAGAGCTGGTGGCCCTGGACACAGCCGCACTGCAGGCACCCTGTGCGGTGCCACCACAGTGCGAGGCTCAGCCCAGTGCCCTGTGTGCCCACAAACAAGTGCCCACAGGAGCTGCCCATGACAAGGGGACACCTCCACAGCTCGACTGCCAGCCACAGTCAGGGCAGGAGCTCTTGTCTCATACCATGCCTCTGTCCTGGCCAGCCCCATCCCACACTGTGTCCCTGTCCCCCTCACACAGGGATGGCACATCAACTGGCAGTGCTGCCTCCAGATGTGCTCCCCCCCCTCCAGCTGTGCTTCCCTCTCCTCTTACTCGGTCCCCAGCAGGCCATGGTAATAGGCAAAGTAAACGAGGGAGTTGTCATTGATCTCGTAGGAGGAGAGGCCGTTTCCCACAGCAATCCCCTGTGAGGCAAGAAGAAAACAACCCTGTTGTGTTCCAGCTCCCCGCAGGGCAGACGCAGGAAGCAGATGTGGCTCTGTTTACTTGACAGAGGGAACAGGAAGGGTTGGGGGGTGCCTGAAGACACTCCCCTGGTCCCAGGCAGCAGGGACAGACACGTCCGCCAGCAGCTGCTGCCAGCACCCCAGGAGGAGATGAAAAGCCACAGGGCCAGACCCACCCCACGCCCTGGAGCGGGCCCCGCACGCCAGCGGCTGTGCTCCCGTCCCCCCTGCGGTACCGCTGCAGCCCCGTCGAGGCCGTGCCGAGCCCTCCGCTCCCTGGCTCAGCCCAGGCTGGTGGCAGAGCCCAGCCGCACACCTTCAGGTTGAGGCTGGGGTCCTGCATCACCCACTCGGCCAGCGTGGGGATGTAGATGCCCCCGTAACTCTCCCCGGTGAGGAAGAGATCGCTCTTGGCATACTCGGGGAAGAGCCGCAGGAAATCCTTCAGCGCCAGGTAGTTGTTGTGAGCAACCTGCAGGCAGGAGGAGGCCGGGGTCAGGAGCAAGGCTAGGCCCCCATGCCCGGGCTGGCACGGGCAGCAGGCAGGTCCATCCTGGCAGCCTGGGCCACTCACATCAGTATCGTTCGTGGTGTATTTCTTGTCCTCGGAGTATGAGAAACCAACACCAGCAGGGGACTCCACGTAGAGTATGTTGGCGATCTGCAGGGAGAGCAGAGATCAGGGGAGAGCCTCCTCCTGGCCTTGCTGATGGCAGCACCCACAGGTGCCCAGCCTGTACTGGCAGGGCCACATTCCTGCCTGGCTCAACAGAGGAGGGCGTGTGGGGCGGGGGGACCTGCAAGAGGCTGAGCCCCACGGAGAGGGCAGCAGGAGCTGGCACGGGGCCACCCTCTCCTCACAGCTGGTGAGAGCAGCAGCACCTGCACCCATACCTTATTCCAGGCGTAGTCATTGTACTTCAGCGTGACCCCATCAGGCTGGATCTGGGGAAGCAGAAGACAGTGACCCATGGGCACAACCAGGCTGGTCCCACTGGGATGGCTCGTGCCATGTAGCCTGCCAGCGCCAGGCCATGGGATGGCCACGATTACTGACCAGGAAGGGTCCGTGCTCCTTCAGGAAGCCCTCCATAGAGCTGCAGCCAGGGCCCCCATTCAGCCACAGCACCAGGGGGCTGCTCTGGGGGTTGTTCTGGGCCTCCACAAACCTGCGGACACATGGCTGTCAGTACCCGGCACCCGGCCAGACCCCACCCCGGCTGCCCGCAGCGCAGCCTGGCACCAGCCCCAGCCCTGGTACCGGGGCGTCCCTACGTACCAGTAGTGCAGGTGCTTGCCTGGCCCAGCGCAGAGGTACCCCGAGAAGTGCCGGAAGGCCGGCTGCTTGCGCAGCCCTGGCAGGAAGGTCACCTCGTGTCCCGGGGGGGGCGGCCCAGCCCGGCCCCAGCAGCAGCAGCAGCGCCCACAGCAGCCCCGGACCCATCTGCAGGGGGTGGGAGGGGAGGTCGGGCGCTGCTGGTCGGGAACGGCCCCGGCCCCAGCCGTGCCCCAGGGCTGCCCCCGGCCCGGCCCGACCCCCCCCCCCGGCCCCGGATCGGTGCTGCCACCCATCCCATCCCATCCCGCCTGGCTACCCCCGGTGCCGGGCTGGTCCAGCCCCGGTTCGGTGCCACCCTCGGTTCGGTGCCACGCCCTCGGCGCCCGTCCCGTCCCAACCCGCCGACCGCGCTCTCCCAGGCCGAGGCCGGTACCGGTCCCTTCCCCCCCGCTGACCCCGGCGGCTCCGGGCGCGGCTCTTCCCCTGTCGCCAGCAGCGCTCGCGCCGGGCACATGACACCCGCCCATATGACCTGCGAGTGCCCACGTGACCGGGGCGGTGACTGGGGCGGCCAATCAGCGCCCCGCGGCTGCCGGGCCCCGCCCCCGGCCCCGCCCCGGGCCCGCAGGCGGGAGCGGCTGCGGCCCCGACCCGCGAGCCCCGCCGGGGGGGGGGGCGGTGCCCGGTGGGGACCGAGGGGCACTGGATGATGTCACCGGGAAGGGTGGGCACTGCCGGGTGCCACTGTGCACGGTCGGGCACCAACGGGCACCCCTGGGCACTACCCAGTGTTACCGGGCACAAGCGGGCACGCATGGGCACTGTTGGGCACTACCCGGTGTTACCGGGCACAAGCGGGCACGCATGGGCACTGTTGGGCACTATCCGGTGTTACCAGGCACCAACGGGCACGCGTGGGCACCGTTGGGCACTACCCGGTGTCACCGGGCACCAGCGGGCACAGGTGGCCATCACCAGGTGCTGCCGGGCAGTGCCGGGCAGCCCTGCCCAGCCAGGCGGGCACCGTGTGAAGTGCCCACGGTCCCACAGCAGCCGGTGTTGCCCAGCGGGCCCCGATCCGGGGGGTGCCGTCCCTGCCCCGCGGCACTAGGACCCCCCTGAGCCGGCCGGGCCGTCCCTGCCGGCGGGGCGGCCGCTGTCAGCTCCTCGCAGCAGCTGTGGCACGGGCAGTTAAAAATAGCACCGGCGGCAGCGATGGCTGCCCAGTGCCACCCGCCCGCTCGCTTCCACCGCGTCCACGGCGCCAACGTCCGTCTGGACTCCTCGCGCACGCGGGCCACACGGGTGGAGAGCTTTGCCCACGGGCTCTGCTTCAGCCAGGAGCCGCTGGCGCCCGGGCAGATCTTCCTGGTGGAGATCGAGGAGAAGGAGGGCGGCTGGTGCGGGCACCTGCGCGTGGGGCTGATGGCCCACGACCCCCAGAGCCTGGCAGCGGTGCCCGAGTACTCGCTGCCGGACCTGGTCAACCTGGGCGACGCCTGGGTGTTTGCCATCACCCGCAGCCACAACCGCGTCGCAGTGGACGGGGAGGAGGCGCGGGCTCGGTGCTCGCCCTGGGAGCCCTTCCTGCTGGTCGAGCAGGTGCGGATCCCCCGCGACGTGCTGGTGGGGCGCAGCCGGCCTGGGCGCTACAGCCACATCCTGGACGACCTGTACAGGACCAACGCGCTGCCCGCCACAGCCCGCCGCAGCCGCATCGGCGTGCTCTACTCCCTGCAGCCCGACGGCACCGCCGATATGCACATCATCATCAATGGGGAGGACATGGGGCCCAGCGCCCGGCACCTGCCCACCACCCGCCCACTCTACGCCGTGGTCGACGTCTTCGCCTCTACCAAGACCGTCCGGGTCATCCCGGTGGAATACGGCTGTAGGTACCTGCCCCCCCAGGTCACACGCCAGGAGGGTGGCTCTGGTGGGGGCACCCCATAGCTCCCAGCTGTGGGAGCATCGCCAAGTGCCACAGGGCACAGGAGAGCCCCCAGCCCCTGCAGAAAGCTCTGCTGTGTGCGGCTGCACCAGAGCAGAGCCTCCCAGGCTCCCCCAGCAGCAGCAGTGGTGCAGAGCCCACCCTGCTGACCCTTCCCGAGAAGAGAGATGGGGCCGGGTGCTCCGGGGGCTACAAGACCACCAAGCTGTGCCCCCCAGTGCCACGCTCAGCCCCAGCCAGCCAGCCACCCCTGACCAGAACCCAAAAGCAGAGCTGCTACCCAGGGGCTGGGGAGTCCTCGCCGCTCCCGGCCTCACCCATGGGCACGTGGCAACTGCCACCTCAGCATCAAAACATCCGGCTCGCCCCGGCACGCGCATCGTGCCCCCGTGCCTGCCGCATGCCCTGTCTGCAGGCTGCCCTGCCAGATACCCCGTGATACCGCTGGCATTGGGCAACATCCGGTGTCCCTCGGCCAGCTGCAGAGGGGCTGGGGAAGCTGGTGCTGGCCCTTGCAGGGAGTCAGGCTGATGAGCCCTAATTAGCACCACACAGGAAAACCAGTAGGTGCTGATTAGGTGTGCCAGGAGAGCAAGCGCCGGGTGCCAGCTGCCCCCCTCTGCCAGGAGTCACCGTGTCGCCCACCAGTGCCAAGTTCAGGTCTTGGGGCTGGAATCTGGGATCCTCCCGGGCATCCGCGCTGAGCCAGGTTATCCCACGCGGGGTGGAGAGGTGCCCAGCCCTCTGGGCCTGGGAGTGGGTGGAGGGGCTGGCACTGGAAGCACCTACCTCTGGCCTTGGGTCCCCACGAGTGCTGGGTTGGCACGGGGGCTGTGGCACAGGCACAATCTGGCTTCCTCTCCCCTGCTAGGATTTCTGCAGCTCTGGTTTCTGCAGCACTTCCGCAGGGTTTGAAACCACCCCAGTGCAGCTCAGTTCCTGACTGGGGGGTGAAGAGAAAAGCAGAAGCGAGAGCAGCTGAGCCGCCAGTGACACGCAGCATGGGGGGCAGGGGCCCCACTCTGCCCGGGTGCAGATAAACAGCGTCACAACCACAGGGCAACCGGCCAAGGTCGGGGGGTGGCTGGGCACTCTGCTGGTGGCAGCGTGAGAGCCGCAGCCGATGGGCTGCCCTGAGCCAGCTCTGCTTTAAAACCTCGCCAGGTGTGGCTCCTTGTGCCCGCGCTGGTGAGACACGCGGGTCTCCAGCACAAGGAATCCCACCGGGGCACGTGTCACAGGAGAGTAGCCGGGCAGAGCCCCAGGAGTGGCACCGGTGGCAGGAAAAATGTCTTCACCTCCAGGGCTGTCCAGGGCTGTGCCAGGCTGCCCAGGGCAGTGGTGGAGTCCCCGTGATCCCTGGAGGGGTTTCCAAGCCCCCCGTGGAGCTGTGGTGCTGAGGGCCATGGGTCAGTGGTGCCCTGGCAGTGCTGGGGGAATGGGTGGATTCCATGAGCTGAAAGGGCTCTGCCAACCAGAACAACTCTGTGGTTCTAAGGAGGTGGAGGGAGCAGGAGGAGAGGAAAGGATGGCCCTGGGGACATGCTCGACAAGGAAAACAAATCCAAAGCAGCCACGGTAACGTGCAGCTTGGGCACAGAACTGTTCTCCCAGACATTCCTCAAGTCATGGGAAGAGCTTTGCTGCCTGGGGCCCTCCAGCTCCCAGCCAGCCCAGGCTGGCACCAGCTCTGCCACAGAGCTGCCCATGCCCAGGGCAGGCCAGTGCAGGCCTCTGCCGCAGCTGAGCTCACCCACCGCTGCCCTTGGAGCCCCAGGGCCTGTCTCCTCTGCCCTCGCTCCCAGCCCGGACCAGCGCAGCAGCTTCTTTCTGCTCTCTTCCAGTGCCCTCCCTGCAGACGCTCTGCCGGCTGGTCATCCAGAGGCACATCGTCCACCGCCTGGCCATCGACGGCCTGGACCTGCCCCCGCCGCTGAAGAGCTTCTGCAAACACGAGTGAGGTGTGGAGGGCACTGCCCCCCCTGGCACTCCCTGGGCAGGAGCTGTGCCCTCGGCTGTCCCCTCACCCTCAGGGGGCCTGTGCCCGCCGCATGTGCCACCGAGGGGCTGGCAGGAGTGCAGGCAACGTGCCAGGGGGACTTTGCCCCGCACAGAGGGTGGGGCAGGAGGGTGGCACAAGGCAGAGTGAGCAATAAAGTGCTTCCAGCAGAAACCGAGTGCACTGGGGGTGCTGGCACACAGAGCAACGCGAGGGTGAGGACTGCAGCCCAACCCACGACAGGCACCGCGGGACCCACAGAGCCCCTGCAGCCAGGACACTGCCAGGGCCGTTGGCACCCAAGGGCACCCGGCTTTGGCACGAGCCTGGTGCCAGGCTGGTCCTCATCAGGGCGAGCCCAGCGCTGGCTGCAGCTTCGGGTTTTTTAGTGCCCAGAAAAGGGACTTTCCTCCCCTCCCACATCGGGGCACTTTGTGAGGCTGCAGCAGCCACTCCTGGGAGCGGGTCCCCCTCAGCGAGCACAGCCCTGATCCCCGCACGCCTGGAGCTCACCCGTGGCCAGAAAGGCAGGCGGGTGTCCCAGGTGGGCGAGGGCAGGGTGGAGCGCGGCAGGGCCCAGCCCGACGCTCACGCACTGGGTAAATTACAGCTGGGCGCTTGTCCTGGACAGGCAGTTTCTCTCTTGGGAAAGATGTTTACCCCAGGAGCAGGGGTGTTATTTCCTGTGCTCCTTTGGGAGGGGGCTGGGTGGGCGCTGGAGGGGCACCCACAGCACCCAGGGAGCGGTGCCAGCTGCTGCTCAGCCACCTCCTGTGGCCGCAGAGCTGGTGACGGTGACCCAGTACAGGGTCCAGCTGCGGGCAGAGGGGGTCCAGTGCTCCCCAGCCCCAGGAGCCAGCGCTGGACCCCAGTCTGGACCCAGGGGATATGGCTCCTGGTGTCCTGTGCCAGGCTGGGAGGGGACGCTGGGCCAGGGTCAAGAGCAAGGGGGAAGATCCCCCCCAGAAATCAAGGGGTGCCCAAATGTTCCAGGAAGAGAGATGGCGAGGGGGCGGCAGGCAGAGCCCTCCAGGTCCCTTCTGCAGCACAGCTCAGGAGGAAAATGAACAGCTCCAGGTTTCCAGAAAGGTGCTTTAGGAAACATGACTCTATATTTAGCCAGAGATTCGATAGGATCAGATGTTACAAAACCCTCGATCAAGAGGAAATACCCAACCAGGCCCTGCCCGACCCCGGCACTGGCCAATGCCACTGAAGACAAAGTGTTAATGAAGGAAGAGACCATTGGTAGGGAAAACACCGATGGTGCCTGAACCACAGTGGTGAGGGGGGACTCCCACACCCCCCTGCCACATCCCACCACAACGGGCTCTGGAGCTGCCAGTGCGGAGCAGTTTTTGCTGGCAAGGGGAAAAGGAGGAAACCCAAGGTGGGAGCGATGCCCGGGGTCCAGGGCTTGTCCCCTCTGCCCTGTGTTCATCCTTCCCCAGCCCCTGTGCAGCTCTGTTTGTGCTGCCGTGACCCCAGCACCAGAGCTGTTGGGAGAGCAGGTTCCCCTTCCAGAGGGACTGGGAGCAGCTGCTGGATCCAGACAAGCCCAGCCCCAGTTGCACTGCAGCCATCGCCACTCTCCGGACCCCCTACCTGCACTCTGCTGACCGAAGGGAAGGACAGCGAGGCAGGACCATCAAGAAGCACCGTGTCTGACCCACGGGCCACACCACCCCATCCAGCTGGCGCAGTCAGAGGCAGCTCCCCAGCAATACCAGACCCATTTACTGTCTGTGTTGCACAACGTGACGCAGCTGGATGCTGGGAGGACCCGCAGGCGCTGGCCACGGATCAAATAATTTTGTCATTTGTTATTATACAGTCACCTCCCAGGCCACATCCCCCGCTCCCCAGGTCAGTGGCTGGTGACCCATCGGTGTGACAGGAGCTCAGCCACCCTGTGCAGGACGCTCAGCAGATGAAGGTCCTAAACTGCCCCTTCTGTGCTGAGCCTCAGGGGAGCAACAGCCTGAGGGGACACCAGTGGAGTGACAAACAGGCCCACTCAGCTGCTGCTCCTGAGCACAGAATGGACACAGCTCTCGCAGCTCCACCTTGAGTTAGGGCCCATCTGGCTGTCAGACAGCTCCTGGAGGGTCCTGTACCTGCGCTCAAGCTCCTCCCCACAGCAGAAGCTGGCTGATCTCCACTGCGACAAAGGACACCAGCAATGATTTGTCCAAAGACACATTCCAGGAGCTCTTCAGGACCTCCAAGAGGCCACCAGAACCACCTTGCCCGGCCTGATGGGCACTGTGGCATTTCTGCCACTGCCCACTGAGCATCTCCAGCCACAAGGTCTTCCCTCCGAGCTCAGCATGGCCAGGATGTGCCAGCTGGGACACCTGGCTGACGTGGTAAGTGCAGCTACTCAGGCCTTCCAGGTCCATGCTGTGGCCATCCTCCAGGTCCCACGCTCCCAGAGCATCTGCCCCAGAGCCCCTCAGCTGCGTGTGCTTCTGTACCACTGCAAGCTGTTCGGGCACAGCCCAGCAGCAGCTTCTGTGCAAATTTCACCTGATGTGCTCCTCAGTCCTCCGTTTACCCTCCTCCTCCTCGCTGTCACCCTCCAGGGTTTCTGGGGCCTCCAGTTCAGCTGCAGGAGATGAAGGATCTGAGCACTTCCTCTGGAGGAGGTGCAGAGCCTGGGGGTTTTCAGGCTGATGCTGAAGAGATGCAGGGAGCTGAGGAGCTGCTATCTAGTGGACTCTGGAGAACAATCACGGGACTCTTGGCAGCCACGAGAGTAGCCAGGGTGGGATGCAGACCTGAGGCAGGCGGGCTCTGGGAGCTGACAGAGTAGCACGGCAATTGGGATGGGAAGCACACTGCTGTGTCAGGAGGGCTCTTACAAACACGCCTGGTAGTGAAGCTGAGGGGGTGATGCCCAGAGCAAGCCCAGCGCTGAGAACCCGGGTTAACCCCTGTGTGACCATCTGCAGGTCTCTGAAGCAGCTGCTGTTCTACCCCTCCAAGTCCTCTCCCTGTGCATGGCCCAGACCTCATGGTCCAGCAGCCAGCCCATGTGGAGCTGGGGCAGCAGCTTCCGTGTCAGGAGGAGAAGTGTTGCCCCACTCTGCTCTTGATGTCTCTGCACGAGGTTTCAGAATAGCCAGAGTTGGAATGGGAGCTCTGGAGAGTCTGGTCCAACACCCCCCCCAGCAGGTTTGCCAGAGTACATTACACAGCAGCGCAGGGTCCAGCCGGGGTTGGAATCTCTCCAGACAAGGAGACTCCACAGCCTCTCTGGGCAGCCTGGCACAGGCTCCCACACCCTCACACCAAACAACTTCCTCCTCCTGCTCAGCTGGAACCTCCTGGGTTCCAGTTTGTGCCCAGTGCCCCTTGTCCTGTGTCTGGGCACCCCTGAGCAGAGTCTATGACCATCCTCTCGCCCCCCGGGGCCCTTTAGCTCTTGCTCAGCATTGCTCAGCTCCCTCTCAGGCTGCTCCTCTCCAGCTGCACAGCCCCAGGGCTCTCAGCCTGTCCTGGGCAGCAGGAGGGAAAGTGGCTCAGGCGCTCGGTGCAGCCCTCCCGGGTCACCCCCGGCCCAGCTGCCCCAAGGCGGCGGCAAAGAGCCCAGCGCCGGCAGGGCCCGCAGGAGCCGCCAAGTCTCGGCGCGGGCGGGGCTGGAGGCTCGGAAGGACCCGTGCCCTACACACGGCCCCTGCCCGGGGAGCGGGAGGAGGCCCCCGGCGGGCCCCGCTCCGCCGACATCAGCACTCAGCGCGGGGCGCGCCATGGCGCCAGGCGGAGCCCTGTGCCTGAGGACGGTACGGAACCGCCAGGTGCCCGCCCGCCCCCCGCAGCAGCCCAGGCCCATTCCCAGCCGCGCTCGGCCCAGGCGGCCGGGACCGCTGCCCGCACAAAGCTCCGTGCCTGCGGCTGCGGCTCCCGCCCCTCGCCGCTGGTGCCGCCCGATCCCGCCGCAGCTCCCACCCCCCGAGGGGGCCGGCACCGCCCCAGCGGCACGAAACGGCACCGCCGCGGTTAAACCACCTGGGGCACCGCCCACGCCTTAAGTGTGGCCAATCAGAGGCGTTCTCTTCGGGCGAGCCAATCAGCGCAGCGTTTTCCGCCACCGCCCAGGTGACTGCGGCTCGATGGCCCAATCAGCCGTCAGCCTCCCTCCGCGGGTGGGCGGTACTTCCTGCTCCGCCGCGCGCAGGGCGGAAGTCGCGGCTGTCGGTTGGTGCCGGTTCCCGGTCGCCGAGCGGATGTCGGCGGAGGGTGACGCCGGCGGGCGGGAGCCGGGGCCGGGTCCCGGGGACCTGCGGAGCGCGCTGATCACCAGCGTGCTGAGCCTGGAGCGCCTGGAGCTCGACCTCTTCAGGTGCGCGGCGGCACCGCGGCCTGGTCGCCGGCACCGGTACCGGGCCGCACTCACGGCCGCCGCCTTCTCCTCCGCAGGGGTCGGCACCATTGGGTGCCCGCCACGCAGCGCCTCTTCGGCGGGCAGATCGTGGGGCAGGCGCTGGTGGCGGCTGCCCGCTCCGTGAGCCGCGACGAGCAAGCGCACTCGCTGCACTGCTACTTCGTGCGGGCAGGTGGGGACCGGGGGGACCGCGCCGCGGGAAGTGGGGCCGCTCCCCGGAGCCCCGTGGCTGGGCCGGGTCGGAGTGGGAGGAGCAGGTCGGGGGTCATGGGGGCTGATCCCAGGGTCGGGAGGTGCCCGGGGCTGAGGGAGGGGAGCGGGAGAGGGGCGGGGACTCCTGGCGGGACTAGGGTCGGGCGGTGAATCCAGCGGCGGAGGATCTGGGGGGCCAGGGCTGAGGCCCACGGGTCTGAGGAGGGGCCGCCGTCCTGGCTCCAGCACAGAGGGGGTGTGGGTGCTGTTGCCAGCTCAGCCTGCCTGGCCCCCGTGCTCAGCTGCTGCAGGTCAGGTCCCCTCAGTGGGGGCCCAACGGCAGAATGTCTGTTTTCTGTCCCAGGGGACCCCAAGGTGCCGGTTCTGTATGAGGTGGAGCGAACCCGTACAGGGAAGAGCTTCTCTGTTCGTTCTGTGAAAGCCATCCAGCATGGAAAGCCAATCTTCATCTGCCAGGCCTCCTTCCAGCTCTCCCAGGAGAGCCCGGTGCAGCATCAGTTCACCATGCCTGCCGCGCCACCTCCTGAGGGGCTGCTGACCCAGGAGGAGCTCATCCAGAAGTTTCTGCTGTGAGTGGGGTGAAGGACATGCCAGGGCCACCTTCTCTGCCGCTGGGGCTTAGGGAGGTGCAGGGATTGAGGTGACTGCCTGAGGAGGGCACCAAGGGTCCCAGGTCCCCTGGCCAGCCTGGCAGTGAGCTCTGTGCTGCTCTGCAGGGACCCCAACCTGGCCGAGAGGTACAGGAAGCACCTCAACAAGATTCAAGCCAACAATGTGCCAATTGAGATCAAACCCGTGAACCCGCCGGATGTGTTCTGCTGGGAGCCGCAGGAGGCGAAGCAGCTCCTCTGGGTGCGGGCGCGAGGCTACATAGGTGGGTGCCAACTGGGGCTTGGGCTCCAGCTCAGGTGGCAGAGCTTTCTGGCGGTGAGGGGTAGAGGGGACTGCGATTGGAGGCTGCCTGTGCCCTGAGGCTGGCACACAGCTGGGTGCCAGGGAGCGATGCCCATGTGCCCTGCAGCAGGCATCCCCCAGTGGTCACGGCCTGCAGGACCATCTCCAGCGCCTGACCCGTGGGGATGGAGAACCTGCCAGGACCGTGCCCAGCAGCAGGGCCTCGTGCCGCGGGCATCCCACAGGGTCAGGCAGCGCCAGTCGCTTTGCAGGGGAGACGGACATGAAGGTGCATTGCTGCGTGGCCGCCTACATCTCCGACTACGCCTTCCTGGGCACGGCCCTGCTCCCGCACCGGCAGTACCGCACCAAGTTCATGGTGTCCCTCGACCACTCCATGTGGTTCCACGCACCCTTCCGAGCCGACCACTGGATGCTGTACGAGTGCGAGAGCCCCTGGGCTGGTGAGTCCTCGTCCTGTTCATTCCCCAGGGACCCACGCGGCACAGGCCATCCCTGCCTGTCCTGGGGTGGCACAGCCATGCTCTGACAGACCCTCTCTGCAGGCGGGTGCCGGGGACTGGTGCAGGGACGGCTGTGGCGCAGGGACGGGGTCCTGGCTGTCACCTGTGCGCAGGAAGGAGTCATCAGGGTGGAGCAAACACCAAACCAGAGCAAGCTCTAGCTGAGGAACCTCTGCGGGCACACTAAGGGAAGGACCCCAGGACCAAAGCAGGCGGGTGAGGTGGGGGTGCTGGTGACAGCGGGGACCCACACAGACACCCGCTGCGACCGACTGCTGTCTGCACAGCGTGTCAGCGCACGCTCCCATCGGCCACCCTTCTTCTGCCCGCAATAAAGCCGCCAGGTGACCAGCTGGGCTCCAGCCCCTGGAGTTCGTCCCCTTGGCCCTGCGACTGTGCTAACCCGAGGGCAGGCGGTGCTGGGGGCACTGGGGGTGGCTCTGCCCCTGCAGCTGGCTGAGTGGCAGGAGGTGAAAGTGCCTCAGTGGCACGGGCGGCTTCCCCTTCTCACTTCTGCTGCCCTCCCCATGGCTGCAGCGCTTGGGTCAGTCGCTGCTTCTGCTCTGCCTCAGCCTCGGCCTCCTGCGCCAGGATGGGAGCTGGTGAGAGGGGACGAGGCAGCTCCCAGCTCAGTGTGGGTGTTTGGGGCTTCCCACCGACGGTGCCGCAGGGGAAGTGAAGCTGAACAGACTGAGCACGCACCTTACTTCCAACGAGATTTTATTTAATAAAGTTCTTTTTATTCTATAAGTTTTATGGGATGTTCCTGGCAAGAGCCCCGAATCCTGCCAGAAACCTTCCCCTTGCCTTACACAGCACCAGTATGTCCCAGCTAAGGTCCTGTCCTCTCCAGAAGCCCCCCCACAGAGGGGGAGCCAGCTCCTGGCGGTGCCAGTGGCAAACACCCACAAGCACCCGGCACCGTGGGACGGACCAACCACAGAGAAAGTGCATTTCACGGCAGCGCCCGGGCACAGAGTGTGCCACCCCATTGCTGCCCCCGGCACGAGCCCCGCACAGCTCCTGCCCTCAGGATGTTCACTCCAGCGGCTCCTTGATCAGCCACTCCTTGAGGGTGGGCTGCTGCTGCAGGGGTGGCTCGGCCTCCCGCAGATCCTGCAGCCGGGCCTCTGAATGCCGCTTGTCCTTGCCCACCTTCCAGGCCAGATGGACGTGTGCCTGCAGGAAGGGCCCCAGCAGCGGGTGGCTGCCCTGGGCCTCCAGCAGCTGCAGCGCCTGCTCGCAGCACCCGTGGGCCTCGCCCAGCTCATCCAGCTCCTGGTGGCACACGGCCAGCCCGGCCAGCGTCAGGAGGAAGCGGCCAGAGCTGCAGACCCCCAGCCGGTCCTGCAGCCGGTAGGCATTGGCCCAGGTAGTCAGGGCCTCACGGTACATGCCGGTGCAGGTCAGGCGCTGTGCGACCCGCAGGTCTGGCAGGAAGAAGAACTCGAGGAACTCGGGGGAGCGTCGGATCTCGGGGATGGAGTGCAGGTGGGACAAGAACTGCTCGAAGGCTCGGCTCCGCTTGGCGATGGTCTCGGCGGTGAAGTTCCGGCGCAGCCTCTTCCTGGGGAAGGCGACGCCGGCCATGTCACAGCCAAAACGGCAGCGCAGGCGGCGGTTCAGCCGCTCGAAGTCCGAGTAGCGCCGGGCGATGGCAGCGGGGGCCTTGTCGAACCGGCCGGAGCGGATCAGGTAGATGGTGTAGAGCTGCGGGGGGAGCTGGCGTCAGGGCGGTGCCGGAGGCAGCCAGGCAGAGCCGGGTGTGCGGCTGCGGCGGGGGTTGCCCGGGCGGGAGGCTGCGGGCTGGGCCGCTGCAGCCTGGCCCCTGTCGCGATAGTTACCTGAGGCTCATCTGAGCCGCCGGCACTGTCCGAGCAGCACGGGGAGAGACAGAAAGCAATAAGCACACACCCCATGGGACCCATGCCTGCCCCGTGCCTGGCCAGTGCCCAGCCCCGCCACGCTCACTCACCACGTACTTGGAGGAGTGCTCGCTGACCACGCTGGCACTGGTGACCTCAAACAGGAGCCGCTGCGGTACCAGGCTGCCCCGCGACCTCCGCCACAGCTCCTGCAGCTGCCGGGTCAGGAGGCTGCCACCCGGACGCTGCCCCGCAGGACCCCACTCTGTGCCGGGAGACGGGTGTCAGCCCATGGGCCTCTCCCAGCGCCTCTGGGCCGAGGCCCCCACCACTTCTCGGGTACCCCCCGGGGAGGAACAGGGCCATCCTGGCCCCCCCAGCACCCCGGCCCCAGCACCTGCCTCCGTCCTCTGCACCCGCTGCCACCCCGCTCGGCGGCGGCTCGTCCAGCGCCTCTCCAGCACCCTCCTCCTCCTCCTCCTCCTCCTCTTCCTCCTCCTCCTCCTCCTGGCTGGTGAAGCTCAGGGTGCCGCTCAGACGTGTCGACAGCCCCTCTGTGTCGTCCTCCAGCTCCGAGCTCTCCGGGAATTCCTCGGCCTCGGAGCCGCCCGGTGCCTGCTCCTCCCGGACGCCTTCGCCGGCCAGCGCATGCCGCAGCCGGTGCAGGATGCGGGAGGCCATCCCGCCCGGCCCCGCCGCCGGACCGCGGTCAGCACCGGCTGCCCCTGCCCAGGGACACCCCCGCTCCCGCCTCCCGGTGCGGCCCCGGGACCGCCCCCTCGCCCCCAGCCCCGGTGCAGCCGCGTCCCCGCTGCGGGCGCTGCCGGCCCGCTCCGTACCGCGCTGTCCCGGGCGGTGCCGAGCGATGGCCGCTCCAGCGCCGCTCGTCCCGGGATCCTCCCTGCGCGGCTCCGCCCCCGCCGGGAACCCGGATCGCCGAGATCGGCACCGCCTGGTACGGCCCGGCCCGGCTGGATCGGCCCGGCCCGGGTCAGCCCGAGTCTGCTCGGTGCTACCGGCCCCTGCCCGACCTCACCCGATCACCGTTCCCGTTGTTCTCTGCGCGGTCTGCTCCCGACAGGACCCCGGGACCCCTGCCTGGGGCCACAGGAGCCCTTCAGCCTGCCACTTGGCACTGCGGGGTCCCGGGGTCTGATACCCCAGTGCCCCCACATCCCGGTACCCCAATGCCCCGGTAGCCTGACACCCTGATGCCTCATATCCTGGTACCCCTGTGTCCAGTACCCTGGCACTGTGATACTTCCACGTACCAGTAGCCTGGTACCCCTGTACCCAATACACCAGTATCCACTGCCCAGACACCCTGGTACCCCCACACCTGGAACCCTGGTCCCACTGAGACACAGCCCCTGCAGGATGTCCCCTGGCTGCCCTGTCATCCTGCCGCCCTTGCCCTGGCCACCCTTGCCAAGTGCCCCAGGGTGCTCGGCTGCATCCCTGGCGCTTGCCCGGCCTTATTTAGCACCGTGCCTGCTGCCTCCTTGCCTCTTTCTTGGGAATGTCTATTAATATCGAGGAACCAGACCAGCTGCTGCCATCGCTCTGGCCCTGCTTGCCCGCTGCGCCCCTGCTCTGGCACCCTGCACCCTGCCCAGGCTCGGAGGGGGTTCCCTGTGCTCCCCGGGGTGCAGGGGGGTCTGGGGATTCTTCTGCACTCAGTATCCAGGGGGGACCAAAGCCTCCCCAGCCCCTCCGGCTGCTGGGCAGGGTGGGATGCATGGGGGGGCGGGACTGGTGCCACCCCCTGCTCCCACCCGAGAATGGGGCTCACAGCAAAACCAGGAGCCGGGGACTCCCCTGGTTGTCCCTGGCACTGGGACCCTGAGGGACAAGGTGCCATCAGCCTGGCCCTGATGCAGCCCCCAGCCCCTGTGCAACCCCCTCGGAGCACCACAAGGCACGGGTCACTTGGCCAGTGTGTCTCCAAAGCCACTAGCCACAGATGGGCCCTGGCAAAGGTGGCTGGCAGGGGCTGCAGACTACGAGGGCAGAGCCTTCGAGGAGGCACCCGGGCAGGTTTCCCACTCGCCCAGCAGCACGGGGCCTTTTCCGGACCTGGGTGCCAACAGTGCTGGGGACCTCACTCTGCACCCTCCCAGGGGCTTGTTGCCCCAGGCCAGACAGACTGGCACAGAGTTAGCCCTGGCCCCCTTGTTTGGGAAGCCCTGGCCCCCTCATCTGGGTGTCTGGTGGCTCTGGCTATTTTTAACCCCCTCCTTGCTGAGCCGTGCTGGGCAGGTGGGTGCTGCAGGGGGGGCAGAGCCGCCCTCCTGCTGAGGCTCCAGTGTCCCTCCCCACAGGGCTTGAATTTCTATCCCAGACTCACTTTAATCCCCAGCTCTTGGCCAATAACGCTTTGGCTAAATTAGGTAAAATGAGCCCGTTGCCAATGAGCAGGGCCGGATTGCCACCGGGGAGCTGATAGGCTGCCGGGGCTGGGGGGCCAGTGGCTGGGGCACGCCGTGGGGCGGGGACGGTACAAATTGGGGTGCCAGGCGCTCCAGGAAGCTTCTGGGGAGTTTTGCTGCAGGTGGTGATTCCCCCTACGAGGGAATCAACAGAATATGCCCTCAATGGTAAGAGCTCCCGCACTGCCGCGTGCGGTGCCATCTGCCATGTGCTGCGTGCTGGGGTGAGACCTGGCAGGGTGGGAGGCACTGGACACGGGCACTGGACACGGCATGCTCCGGGCTGCCAAGGTGCCTTTGCAGATGGTGGCAGGGAGACGGTGCCTGGGGCCAGGGAGACAGTGCCCAGGGATGGGCTGGCAGAGGTGGGCAAGGGTGGGGGGTGTCAGGGCAGCACTGGCTCCCCACAGGACATGCCTTGGAGGGGTCTGTGTGGCTACCCGAGGGGCACGGGTGCTGGGGACACTGGGTCAGCCCTGGCCAGGGCTGAGGTGGCAGGGGGTGGCTGAAAGCCGAGCGCTGGGTCATGAGACGAGGTGTCGCCACCAGCCCCACGCCTGGCCTGTGCCTCCAGGAGAAACTCAATCGGGGCTGACAGGTGCCAGTGGCTGCGGCCCTGCTGAGCCCTGTAAGGGCAGCCGAGGAGGTCCCAAAAATAGTGCCGCGTGCCTGGGATAGCAGTGCTGCACACAGGGACCACAGCCCTGGCTGGTGGGGGGCCCAGGGCAGGCAGCTCCCTATAGCCCACCGTTCTCGCAAGTGTCTGGGTGGCACCAGAGCTGTGGGCACAGCTGGGGACCGTGACTTGCCCTGGCATGGCATCGTCTTCCAGCTGGGCAGGGGCTGTGCCCTCAGCCCTGTGCTGTTGGGCTCTGCTGTGCGAGGGGCAGGGGCTCCCTCCCCACTGTGAGGCAGTGGCCATGGTGGCCACAGTGGCTGCTCCCTTGCCTTGCAGACGGACCAGCAGGCTGAAGCTCGTGCCTTCCTCAGCGAGGAGATGATTGCGGGTGAGTGTGGCTGGTGGTGCTGGGGAGAGGGGACAGACCCGGCCGAGGTGCGAGGCCAGGCTCTGCCCTGCTGCTGCAGCCCCCTCCCGTGCACTGCCCTGACCCCCTTCCCCACAGAGTTCAAGGCCGCCTTCGACATGTTTGATGCGGATGGCGGAGGGGACATCAGCACCAAGGAGCTGGGGACGGTGATGAGGATGCTGGGCCAGAACCCCACCAAGGAGGAGCTGGATGCCATCATAGAGGAGGTGGATGAGGATGGTGAGCAGCTCTCAGCGGCCGGTACCAGGCAGCAGGCACCGGGCAGCGGGCACCAAGAGACAGCCTGACTCATGCTCGGCTTCCGCCCTGCAGGCAGCGGCACCATCGACTTCGAGGAGTTCCTGGTGATGATGGTGCGCCAGATGAAGGAGGATGCAAAAGGCAAGTCAGAGGAGGAGTTGGCAAACTGCTTCCGCATCTTCGACCGGTGAGTGAGGGGCGACGCTTGCCTGTCCTGCCTGTGGGGGAGGGCAGGGCTGCATCCTGCCCTTGCCCTCCTGCAGGAATGCAGACGGTTTCATCGACATTGAGGAGCTGGGTGAGATCCTGAGGGCCACCGGGGAGCCTGTCACTGATGAAGACATAGAGGACATGATGAAAGACTCGGACAAGAACAACGATGGCCGCATTGACTTCGATGGTGAGCGATGGCCCTGGCTGAACACCCATGCTGGGCACCCTGGGCAGGGCCGCAGGCTGAGGGTGCCTCTTTCTTGCAGAGTTCCTGAAGATGATGGAGGGTGTGCAGTAAGGGACCAGACATTCCTTGGGCCGCCCGCTGCGCCCAGCCCCACTCCACTGCCACCTGGAGAGGAGCAGTTCTGCAGCACCCGGCCCCCCACCGCCCGCACTGGCTGGGACCCTGCCCTGTGCCAGGGCCACAGTCTCACCCTGCTGGCGGACGAGCTTTTCCTCTGCTCCGTCATGTCTGGTTTTGGTCTGAGCCTCAATAAAAGGGGAAAGGCTTGAGCTGTTGGTGCAGAACTTCACGACTTCACAGGGGGACATGGGGAGGGGACTGGGGCACTGTGCGCCTCACCCCCCCCATCCCGCTCCCCAGGGAGGGGGAGGTGGCCGAGCGGGTGCCTTGTGGTCAGCTCACCCCGCAGGGCTGTGTGGCTGTTCCCACGGGCTGCTGGGCGGGTGCCAGCGCTGAGCTCAGACTTTCCATGTGAAGCGGCCAGTTCACACGCTGGACCCGGCTTGAGGGGTCCCAGCAAGCAGCACAGCTACAGGGGCACCGGGGGGCTGTCCCTGCCCACTTTGGGCAGGACTGTGGGATCCTAGGGATCCACCACCACCTATCCCACACCAGGACCCCTGTGTCACACCCAGAAAGGTGCAGAGGACTTGGCTGTAAGGAGGAGGGGGCAGCAGCAGCCCTATGAGCCCCTGGGGTCAAGGTGATGCCAGATCTTCTCTGCCTGGACAGCGTGTGCCAGCCTGCTGGGCAGCACTGCTCCCTGGGGAACCCCTCCTGCCCAGGCAGGGGAGGACCCAGCAGACAGGGAGCATGGGACCAGCCCTGTGCAGCTGGTGGGACACAGCACAGATTGCCACATCCCTGAGGCACAGCGGATGGAGTTGGGTACCGTGACAGAGGAGCCTCACCCCATTTTGTCCTCACGGGCCACGATGGCACCAGGACGGAGGGACACATGCCGCTTGCCGGGGGCAGTGAGGACATGCGCAGCAGCCCAGGCTGCCCTCTGCAAGGCCACGGCCGGGCACCGGCAGCTAGTGCTGCAGCTCGGGGGCAGCAGTGACAGCCACCCACTGCGCGAGGAGCGGGGCAGGAGGAGCGCAGAGGCCCGAGAGCTCAGCACCGGTAAGGAGGGGGCTGCTGCACCAGGCAGCAGCCACGGCCCCCCTGCCCCGCAACCCCAGAGAGGCTGGCAGAGGGTTCCAGGGATCATTGTCCCTATCCTGCAGGGCTGCGGCAGATGCTGCTGGCAGGGCTGCGCCAGGCACCCGGGAGCCCCGAGGAGCGGCGGGAGCTGGAGGGGCTCTGGGTGCTCTTCCTCTCCACCCTGGAGCTCTTCCTGCAGGACCTGCACCGAGCCCACCACCTCTGCCAGCTCTTCTCGGGGCAGGGAGGGGGCACAGCCCCACTGCGCACCGGGCTGGGGTGCCGGCGAGGGGGGGGGTCGGGGCAGCCCCTGGCCACCCCTTGCCTGGAGGAGGAGATTGAGCAGGTGAAGGCCACACTGGCAGAGATGGAGAGTGGAGCCAACATCCCGCTCTGGACCGTGGAGCCCACGCAGCTGGCAGGGACGGGCAGCGTTGCAGCTGGGGGGGGGCCTCGCAGCAGGCGCTGCTGCAGGGTCCTTTGAGTGGGGTGGGCAGGAATGAAGGTGGCAGGGCTCGCACCCCCCTGCCCACTGAGGCATCACAGCCGGGGGGACAGAGCACCGTGCACCCTCCTGCCCAGGCAGGCGATGCTGGGGGCTGCCCCACACTACGGAGGGACTGGAACAAGCTCTGGGCACAAGTGTTAGTAAAAGTCCTTGTTACAGTGGGGGTGGTGTCCGTTCCCCCCCACACACCTCTGGGCACTCACAGGGTGCCAAGGCCACAATGAAACTCCCAGGAAAAAGATATAAATGTGCATTTATTTATACATTAACCGTGGCTCGAACAGCAAAATTAACTTAAAAACAGCCTATGATACAGAAAGCCGGGGGGGCAGCCGGGCAGAGGGTGGGAAGAGACAGTGGGGGGCACAGCAGGGGTCAGGTTTCCTGGCTCTTGGCCTGCTTGGCGAATGTCTCCCGCACATGCTTCTTGTAGGCTGAGGAAAGAGCAGGGATGGGGGGCTGAGGGGACTGAGGCAGCCACAGGACGCAGTGGGGTTGGGGGCTGCACCACTGCCCACCATGGGGGAGAAGGCACTTGCCCAGGCACTCACCAGTTTGGTTCTTCCAGAGCTCAGCAGCATGAGTGTTCAGGGGGCTGTCGATGTTTGGCTCTGGGGACAGAGGATGGGTCAACTCTGAGGTGGCCAGGACCCCCGACCCTGAGCCCCAGCACTCAACGCTGTGCTGGCAGCCCCACCACCACCCCCCAGTGTGGCCACGGGACCCACCTGCCAGCAGGCTCTGGATGGAGAGCAGGATGGTGCGGACATCGTAGAGAGCTGACCACTTGTCCTTGAGGATGTCAAGGCAGATGTTGCCCTGGGTGTCAACGTTGGGGTGGTAGCAAGGTGTCAGGAACCGCACGGTGGGTGCTGTGTAGGGGTACCCGCTGGGGAACTCCAGCGACAGCTTGTACCGCAGCTCCTCATAGGCCTGGGGACAGGGGCCAGTCAGGGTGGGGGCACAGCCCGGGGGGCAGCCCCGGCCCTGGGGGAGCCCCAGCTGGGAGTTGGAGGGTTATACTGAGACCCCCCCCCCGCCCTCAGCGGGGGGAAGCAGGGGGGACCTGGGGTCAGGGTCCCCCCTCATCCTGGGTCCCAGCCACTCACCGTGCCGGCCGCGCCGTCGATGGTCCCGATCCACTTGAAGAGGTTGTCGGACTCGGGGAAGGCGGAGATGCCCTTGTCACCGGACATCTGCGGGGGCGGTGGTCAGCGTGCTCCGGGAGCCCCGCCTCGGCCCCGGGCCCCTCTCCCGCCCCGGGCTCCCCCGTTCGCCCCATCCCGCCCCGGGCCCCCACTCACCATGAGCGCCATCAGCTCCTGCTGCAGCCTGCGGGGGAACCACACGTTACGTTACCGGTCCGGTGCGGTCGGGCAGCCGCAGCCCCAGCCCCCGGTCCCGACTCACCTCTTCCCCACCGAGCCCCGGGCCGCCGTGGCCCCCGCCTCAGCGGCTTTGCGGGCGGCCGCGCTGGGCACGGCGGCGGGATCGGCGTTCTGCGAGGCCATGGCGGCTCCCGGGACGCCGGGCAACGCGCGGACGGCTGCCGGCCGATTGACGGGCGCTGGACGCGGTTCTCACTCCCGGCCGGCACCGGGCTCCGTACCGGGCTCCGCTCGCTCCCGCCCGCGCTCGGCGGAGGACCCGGGCCCCGGTGCGGCTCTGCGGCTGTCCCGGTGCGGCTCTGCGGCTGTCCCGCCCGGTGCCGGTGTGTCGCGGGGCCGGGCAGTGCCCGTGCTCCCGGGCTCTCTCCGGTGCGCTCCCGCTCGCCCCGCGGTGTCGCCGGCCCCGCCCCGCTCTCGCGCGCCGTTTGAATGTTCCCAACGTGCGGCCCCTCCGCCAATCAGCGCGCAGCTCCGTTCGAGCCGGCCAATCGCCGCGCGCCGAGGACGCGGCCGCCATGGTGACGGAGCGCGGCCGCTCGAGCGCCGGCCGTGGTTGGTCGCTGCGCGGCGAAGGCGGGGCCACAGCCCCGCTGGCGCTTAAAGGGCCAGACACCCCCACCCCGTCCCCGGGAGGCGGCGGAGCGAGTGCGAAGAGGCTTTATTGGGGGGGGCCCGCGGGGGCGGGGTCAGGGCTCAGGGGGAGGGTCCTCGGGGAGCGGCGCGTCCCCCCCGCGCCGAAGCGTCTCCATGTGCCGCTGCATCTTCTCCGTCATCCAGGGCGGCGGCACGAAGGGCTTCAGCTCCTCCAGGCGCAGGTCCACCGAGTCCCTGCGCAGGGCGGGGAGAGGGGAGGGGGGTGAGACACAGGGACCCCGGCACCCACCGCGGAGCCCTGGAGCTGACCGCAGATCCCCAGCCAGTGCCACACCCCAACCCACAGCACCCACCAGGGACCCCCAACCAGCACTGAGCCCAAGCCCCTGGCACCC
>JANVCC010000271.1:11425726-11470989 GCA_025345505.1 Todiramphus chloris collaris | reverse complement strand
CCCACCAGGGACCCCCAACCAGCACTGAGCCCAAGCCCCTGGCACCCACCACGGACCCCCAACCAGCACTGAGCCCAAGTCCCTGGCGCCCACCAGGGACCCCCAACCAGCACTGAGCCCAAGCCCCTGGCACCCACCCCTCAAGCAGCTCTGAGGCCTCCAGCCCTCAGCACCGAGCAGGCCCCTCCAGCATGGCTGCCCCGCAGCAGAGCGGTGAGCGGGCACGGTGGAGCCCCCAGAGCCACAGCAGTTGGCCCTCACCTGTAATCGTCACTGGCAGCCAGATCCCGAATGTCCTCTTCGAGGAGGAGATAGGCCTGCGGCACAAGGTGGGGGACACCTCAGGGCAGCGCCGCGTCCCCCGTCCCCATCCCGCGCCGCAGCTCCCCGCAGAGCCTGTGCTCCTCGCCAAATCGCAAGGGGCACTGGACAGACAGAAGGACAAACCTCCAGGGCACCCTGGGAGCACCTCGCCCTGCCTATCCTCCTGCCGCAGCCGCCTGTCCCCCAGCTCGCTGCCCGTGCCCTGGCCCTGCGGCGGGTCTCTGTGCGGTTCCTGCCGGCTGCGGGAGCCGGGCGCCGGCCGTACTCACCATCTTGCCCCCTGTCGCCCTCATGTGCTGCTGCTCTGCCAGCCAGTGCTTATCCTGCGGGTCGGCTGCGTACTGCAATAAAGCAGCAAGGACCTGGCTGAACACAGGCGACAGACCCCCCCTCTCTGACCCCCCTCCTGCCGGGATGCTGTGCCCCACTCCGGCACAGTGCCCACTGTGGCACTGCCAGGGCGAGGGCTCCGCTCTCCTGCTGCTCCTCCAACCTCGGGGCCTGGCTCTGGGAGAACACCCGGCCTAGGGGGCTGCACTCAGCCCCCAGCTCGTGCTCCAGAGCGCTACAGCCAGACCGTGTGTGCGTGTGACGAGATAACAGGGGCTGAGATAACGAGGGCATGGGGGAGGAAGAAAACGAGGTGTCTGAAGCACACGCTCCCGGTCCCCGTCACAAACCCTGAAGGGGGACACGTCCTGCTGTGGCATCTGACCTTAAAGAGGTGGGGATGCTTGATGTAGAGCCGCCCTCTTGTTCCGCCCATCCCGAGAGCTCTGAAAGAAGAACACGAGTTGGGGTTACGGCGTGCGGAGGGCAGCCACGGTGGTCTGGGGACACCCCCTCTCCTCCCCAAGCCCTTCCTACTGCTTTTGAGGCAGAGAAGCGAAGTGATGGGAGGAGTCTTACGGGCTCCTGCCTTGGAGACACGACCCCCATCGACAGGGCCATTCCTTACTTGTTTGCTCGAGATCCCAGCACAAAGGTTGTGGTGTCAGTCAGTCGGGACGGATCCCACTACAGAGCAATTGGAAAAGGGGCAACATTAGAAATGAAGCTGGTACTGGCCCATGCTCCTCAGACGGGGCACCGTGGAACTGCAACCAGGAGCTGGCCACAGGCCTCTGGACTCTAGCCAAGCAGGGAAGGCATGTTCCCTCTGGGCTGGTCGAAGCAGTTTCCCTCATGGGAAACCCTCCCAGACCCTCCTGGCTACCCCTGCTCGCCCAGGCCTCCCAACAGCGGCACCAGGCCACAGAGCTACAGGCTGCCATGCTCTGGGGGAGAAAAGCAAAGGCCTCCAGGCACTTTGCTCCTCTTCATGCTTCTCGCCTGCACTGCGGGGCCTGTCAGGGCAGAGCTGGGCTCGGGGCTTGGGGCAGAGCTGGGCTCCACGCTGCCCGCCATGCCTGCAGCAGTAGGGCTCTGCCGTCAGGAGCGAGGGGGAGGAGAGGGTGAGCCCAGCAGCATTGCTCAGACAATACCTTTGGTCCATCCCTTCTCACGGGCTCAGAGACTTTGAGCTTCCACCTGCAGGGAAGGAAAATTCAGTAAGAACGAGTCCCTGTGGGACCAGTGAAGCCACTGCTGCGCTGGCAGCAGCTGTGCCCAGCCCTTCTGGATCTGCCTCCATTCATCCTCCCTGCATGTTCTCCTCTCCCTGGCTGCCAAGACCCCACCAAGACCTCATGCTGATCCCTCTGAGTGGCCCATCTGGATCTTTTCACCCCTTCGTGACTCTTCAAAACCACTTCCTTGAAGTTCTTTGCCTCCTAGAGGGAACAGCTCAGCCCAACCCTGTCCTACGGGCCCCCTGGCACCCCCCTGCCCCTCTCCTTTCTGCAGGAGGGGAAGGAGACCACAGGGTTTCTGTGCTCCGAGATTCAGGCTGCCTCATTCCCCTGCACCCCCACCCTCAAAACAGGGGCTCCAGTGCAGGACCAGTACTCACGCTGCCATGCTCGAGACCCCGCGGTCGTTCGACAGGCTCTGTCCTGGAGGTCGCCCCTTTCTCTGCACAGAAGAAACCCGGCAGTGACCCGGCTGTGTGGGCTGAGAGGCCCCTCACGCTGCCCCCCACCCCGGGAAGCTGCTCTTTTCGCCGCGAGCACCAGCCAGCAGTGTGAGCATCTCTGGGGTACCCCAGAAGCTGCCCGAGCACCTGCACACGTTCATACTGCCAGGAACGAGGAACGGACTTCCCAAAACATAAACCCCTGGTGTGGAAAAACCCTCCTACCTTCTTGGGAATGGGGCTCCCGCGACGATTCAGCTCCTCGTCCATCTGTCGGGCACGCTGGAAGGGGAACGGCAGCAGGATGAGCAGGGCCCATCTCCCCACAGGCAGCAGCATCCAGCTGGCTGCTCTCTCCTGCTGACCCCAGCCCGACTGCACCTAGGACTCTCCTTGCCCTGGAGGCACCACTCTCTCCTGGCCTCACACCCCCACTTCTGCCTCCTCCCTAGTCACTGACAAGAAGAGGCAGAGAACAAAGCCATTCCAACCCTTCTGCTCCTCCTCCTCCCTGTGCTTACAAGTCATTGGAGCCTGTGGCAGCAAAAACCTCTTTTACCTTTAGTGCTGCCTGCTCATGGGGCAGCCTGGAAACAACCTTTTTGCCGTCGGAGAACAGCAGTTTGGCCTGCAGGAAGATAAAGAAGGGCTACCTGATTCTGGGTCCAGAGAGGGACCTGCCACCAATTCCCTGTACCAGCTCTGCTGTTGGAGCTCTGTGCCGCTGTGCGGCGCTTTCACCGACGGAAAGATGAAAGAGCACAACCTGAGCATGATAAACTCTGGGCAACAGGCACAAAAGCAACATGCAAAATTAAAAAATCCTGCCTGCCCCCACAGAACTGTCCGAGGGTGCCCAGGGGCTGGTCTCTGTGGGAGCTCCAGCCCCCAGCAGCAGTGGGAAGCAGCAGCACAAACTGCCTGGCCCCACCACTCCCCTCTTCACATTGAGCATGAAGCCGAGCACAGCAGCCACACAAGGGCTGTGATGTCCCCCCTCAGGGCTAATGGCAGAGTCATTAGGAGGGATGTGTCCCGGCCAGGCTGCTCTGCTTGGCCTGGCACCAGGCTATGCAAGGAGCAGAGCCCCTACTGAGCGCTCACCTGCTCCAGGCAGCTCCGACATGTCTCTTGGATGAGCTGCTCTGGGTCCACCTCGTCCCCAACGTTATCGCGCACATTCATTGCTGCCTTCTGGAAAAACTGGAGAGAAGGTGGCAGGAGATGAGCGACCAGGCAGCATCGGGGCAGGCGGGTCAGCTCCCAGACCGCACCCCCACACCAGCGGCTGGGAGCTGAGCGGCGAAGGGGGGGGGCAGGGGGATGTCCCCGCAGCTCTCACCTTCATGTACTTGTTGAAGACGCCACGGATCTCCTCGTTGATGCTGGGCTGCAGGACAGCGCGCAGCAGGTCCATGGACACGGACGGGTCTGTGAAGCTGAAGGTGGAGGGGTCAGGCTGGGAGCGCGGGACACCCCTGTATCAGTCTGGTCTAACCCGCATCCTCCCCTCCGGTCTGGTGCCCACTCTGGCCAGCCGGGGCCAGCCCAGACGCTCTGGCCCAGGCCTTCCCCTCCGGGTCTCCCCGGCGAAGCTCCCCCCTCCTCGCCACCCCGGCCCAGCCCAGCCCAGCCCAGCCCCCATCCCCACCGGCCCGGTCCCTCCGCGGCCCGTCCGCACCTGGTGGTCATCTGGGAGCGGCGGCCGCGCCGCTGGACCTGCCGATGCTTGATCATGATGTTCCAGGGGCTCTGCGGGACACACGCGTCAGCCGCTGCCCGCCGCCCGCTGCCCACTGCCCGCCCGGCCCCGGCCCCCTCACCGTGCTGAGCAGCTGCTCCTGGGCGCCGCCCGGGCCCTCCTCGCCCGGCGGCCCCGGCTGCTGCTCCGCATCGCGGGCGGCGCCCATTGCGGCAGCTCCGGCCACGGCCCCGGCCCCGGCCCCGCTCCCGCCCCACGCAACCGGAAGCGCCGGGTCCGGCGCGCGTCATCAGCCCGCGCCTCCCAGCCGCGCGCCGGAAGTGACGTGTTGCCGCGGCGCCAGCGCCAGCGGGGTGGGAGCTGCGGCCTCCCCCCGGTCCCCCCTGGGTCCCGCCGGTGCGGAGCGGAGCAGAGCAGCGAGCCCGAGGAGAGCAGCGCGAGGGGCGAGGCGGGCCCGCTGTGGTTGAACACAGCCGCGTTTGAGTCCCCCGGCACCTCCGCCATTGTCTGTCCCTCACGGCTTGTTTCGGACCTGCCCCCTTGGTGCGCGCAGGACACCCGTGTACCGGGGCGAGGTGCGTCCGGCAGCTCCCTGCTGGAGCTGGGAGCCGGGGGTCGGGCTCTGCTCCCAAGGGACAAGGGACAGCACAAGAGGAACCGGCCTGGAGTTGCCCCAGGGCAGGTTTAGGTTGGAGCTGAGGAACAATTTCTTGCAGCCCCTGCAGGGTTCCCCAGGGCTGTGCCAGGCTGCCCAGGGCAGTGGTGGAGTCCCCGTGATCCCTGGAGGGGTTTCCAAGCTGTGGAGCTGAGGGCCATGGGTCAGTGGTGCCCTGGCAGTGCTGGGGGACTGTTGCACTAGAGCTGAAAGGGCTCTGCCAACCAGAACGACTCCAGGAGTCTGTAAAAGCAGACAGATGGGGTTTCCCAAGGCAGAGGACACTGAGGCTGTGCTGTCTCTCATGTGCAGAGAGGCTGGTGTGGAAAATGGCACAGGACAGATGTGCGGTTGGGTCATTTCCAGCTCACTGCCCTGGGCAGGGATGTACTTTGACAAGAGGGCAGCAGATTCTCCGCCAGATGCTCCAGCACCTGCGGTGTGAGCTCAGTGGTGATGCCCCCGGAGCATGATTCCACCATAACTGTTGGCCCAGCAGTAACTGTGCTCAGCAGCTGTGGGAGACTGGAGCTGCTGTGGGAGGAGAGGCTGGGTGACTCATGGGCTCACGTGCTGGAACTGGCTCCTGCTCTTGTCCCCTTCCTGCCGCTTTGGCTGGGGCTGCGTCAGCCGGGATCAGATCAGATCAGGCTGTTAAGCCAACTGGGCCTGCGGATGTGGGGCCGGTCGAGTCACCAATGTTGCCATAACTTCATTTCCACCAGCACCGGGCTTTTTATGTGCTTATTATGGTTTTTCGAAATTGTTACCAACCAAAATTGGACATTGTCCAGAGGAGAGGAAAAATACCTATGGCTGTAGAAACTCCCAGGGAAAGGTGAAAGAGCAGTTTTGTTGAATCTGTGAAAGCTCAGTGGAGAGAGGGCCCGGTTCTGTACGTGCGTGGGGGGGACGGTGGTCGCTCACTCTCTGTACCCACTGGCAGTGGACAAGAAGTCCCCGTGTTGGTCTGAATCAAGAGAGACTTGGATCAGGTCTTTGGAAAAACTTTCCAATTAGAAGAGGACTGGAATCCTGGAACAAATTCTCACTAAAGGAATCTCTGTCTGTGTGGGGGCAGGATGACTTAAGAACACATCAGAACAACGTTTGCCAGGACTCACCTGAGTGTAACTGAGGTGACTTTGGCTCTCCCCCAGTCCCTGTTTTTAATGGCAGTTTCCCGTGGCTCTGTGCGGAAGGTGCACGTGACTGTCAGCCCGAGACACACGGGGGTCCCACTGCTGAGGGTACCCCGGATCTTTCTTGATCATAGAATCATAGAATGTCAAGGGCTGGAAGGGACCTCGAGAGATCATCTAGTCCAACCCCGCTGCCAGAGCAGGGTCACCTAGAGCAGGTCACACAGGAACGCGTCCAGGCAGGTCTGGAATCTCTCCAGAGAGGGAGACTCCACACCCCCCCGGGCAGCCTGTTCCAGTGTCCGGCACCCTCACTGGGAAAACATTTTCCCTTATGTTTACATGAAACTTCCTGTGCCTGAGCTTCAACCCATTACCCCTTGTCCTATCATTGGGCATCGCCGAGAAGAGCCTGGCTCCATCTTCCTGGCACTCACCCTTCATATATTTATAAACATTGATTAAATCACCCCTTAGTCTTCTTTTCTCTAAGCTAAAAAGCCCCAGCTCCCTCAGTCTATCCTCATAAGAGAGATGTTCCACTCCCTTCATCATCTGATCCTAAGAGAGACTTTGTCCGAGTCCTGTCTGGCCCTCGGTGCCCTCCCTGCAGGCAGTGGAAAGCGGCCTGGGCCCGACCTTTCCGGCTGCTGCTTTTGCCAACAACTGCGGCACCAGGATCTGCGAGGCCCGGGCGAGGGGCCACACGCCTGCCGTGTCCTGCTGCAGCGAAGAGGCAGCTTTTGGGTTTACTTTTCTCTGTTCACCCGCTGACCTCTCACGAGGCTGGTGCTGAGCTGCAGGTAATCAGTGAGAGTCAGGGGATGGCTGATGAGCAGAGGGAAAAATGACCAAAAAGCTTTTGGAGCCCCAAATAGCGTTCCCAGTGGGCAGCCGGAGATCTCAGGCTCCTGAGAGCGAGCCGCAGGGAGGGTTCTGGAGCACATCCCACTCTGCACAGGCAACGGGCACGGGTACAGTCCTGCTCTGCGGGTTCCGAGTCGTGGATCTGGGGCAGGACCTGCAGGGCTCCTCTCTCCGAGGTGCTTAATTTAGTAGAAAAATGTGCTCGTCAGACGTTCCCGTTTGTTAGTTCCCTCCGTGTTAACCACTATTCTGGTTCACTACAACTGGGACCTGCCAAAGGACAGCGTTGGTCCCAGGAGGAGGAGCCACAGAGCTCTCAGCTGCGGCGGTCCCGGGGCTGGAAGGAGCCCTGCAGCCCTGCCAGTCGTTCCGGATGGTTTTCCGGGTGCGTGGAAGGGAGTCGACGCTGCCGGCACCGGCAGGACAGCACTGGTGGCTCTGCAGGGTGAGTAACAGAGCACTGCGTGACAAGCCCCGGGCTGTCGGGTTCAGCCGTGGGGCTGCCAGGTGTGGGGCACCGGATCTCCAACAGACACGGGCGGTTCGCGTGGAAATTGCGTCCAAATTGAGTCACGGCCATCAGGAGAAGAGCAAACCTGCACTTAGGGCCTGTTTCAGCCCTCCTCCCTCACAGCCTGGGCAGCGTGCGGCCACGCGCCTTCCCGCTTCTGCGTCGTGCTCCCTGCGCTGCCCCTGCCCCGCTTGACGAGGCTCGGGCGGGAACTCTCCGAGCAGGACTTTGCCTCCTCAGTGCTCATGGCGCTTGCTCAAAACTGTGGAATTAAAGCCAAGCTCAAACCAATTAATTTCACTCACCCCACAGTGGCAGATTTGAACTTTGTCTTTCCATCCAGCAAGTCCAACCCGTTCTTGCCTGGTGCTGGTGTGTCCTGGGCAGACTCATCCTTACAGTCTCCTGTAATATTGATTGCACTTTGGTTTGGTTGTACTTCAGGAAGGAATAATTAAATAGGGAAGGGAAAAAAACCTGCAAAATTGGATTCTGATGAGCACTCCTGTGTGACTTGAGAATAACTTAATTAAATGGGTTAGCACTCACACAGTTGAAGGTGCCACTTAATCCGCTACCTCAAACATATTAAATGTCTTTGCACTGAAATCAGACGCGGGGAAAAGGGAAGTAAGTGTGGCAGTGCATTGAGATTTTCATTTTCTCTCAGTGTGGGTCTTTGGTGAAGGCTGGCAGTTCGGGCCTGGGATTTGAAGGCGGATTCCTGTGCTCTCCTTGCCTTGGGTGGGTTCTTGTCCCTGAAATCCCAAGGGCTTTCCCTCCAGAGGGCTCCATCTCCTTGCAGGACAGTGTTAGCTTGCTGAGGAGACTTTGAGCTTGCCCATTTGGATGCCAGAGCCTGGTGATTTACATCAGTAGCAGGGAAGGAGCTGGAGCACACTGCCTGTGAATGGACCAGCAAACAAAACACTGGATTTAGAGACAGATGCTCAAATGAAGCCTTGAATGTTGGGCCTGCAAAAAGCATCTTGAAGGCAAAGCAGCATCCTCAGGGAAGAAGGGCATTTGTGTGTGGAAGGAGGGAGCTCCCCAGAACTTCTGCCTGGCTGGGTGCTTGCCCCCTGCGCCCGTTTTGTCTGGGTCTGGGGGCAGAGCCCAGCATCGGGGCAGCGCTGCGGGCACTGCTCTCTGCCAGGAGTTGCTCGTCTTGGTCCGGAGCTCTTGTCTTTAACCATACACCAGGTTCTGTGGACTGCCTGGAGGTGTTTATTGCTGCTGGGCTTTAGACACAGCCATTCCCCAGAGTGCCCGCAGCAGACCTGTGCTGCCAGCGCTGTGCTCTCGCAGGGCAGTGGCAGACGGGGTGCCAGGGGCTGGGCTTCCCTTCCCCACAGCTCACTTGGGCCCGTTTACTAAAGAACGGTGCTGGAGGCCCCCTTCCTCCACACACCTCCAGAACACTCTCAGGCAGCAGGAGAAGCCTGGGCAGAGCTGGTGGCAGGAGCAGTGCCATCTGAAGGATCCCAGACCCTGGGTGGGGACCTGCCCAAACGCGCCAGCAGGAATGGAATCCACCCCTGCCTTTTCCCACCCGCTGTCGTGGGGAGGCACTGGCTGTGTCCTGTGTGCCGGGGCTTTGTCCCTGGGTGCTGCTGGCCAGTGGTGAGGTCAGTCGCAGCCGTCAGTGAGTAGTGGGGATTCCTGTCAGGGTAGCGGTGGAGAATCTTCCTCCCAGTCCCCGTCCTGCCCTCCCCGTGGCAGGGTGCAGCTGGCTCTGGGTCCTGCTGCTTGCTGGGCTGTGGGTGGAGAAAGGCGGCTGGAGTGGCTCTTTAGAAAACAGAATTGCAGTCAAACGTGGGAGGTTCCTACAAGTCACCTGTGAGCTGCTTCCTCCCATTCCCGACCTTGGGAGGAACTTTAAATTGCCACCCGGCTCAGCTCTGGCCACTGGCTCCGACAACATGAGGGTGAGAGGCATCTTCCTGCTGGGGCTCCTCACGCTGTGGGCAGAGCTGGAGGCAGCCCCCACCTCAGGCAAGTAGGGGGTAGGTGCTGGACAGCTGCCTCTGGCACGGCAGCCTCTCTGGAGTTTATGTCCTGTACTTCCATAGAATCGCAGACGGGTTGGGGTGGGAAGGGATCCTCAACGCTCCTCTGGTCCAACCCCTCTGCAGCGAGCAGGGACATCTGCAACCAGAGCAGGGCGATGATGATGATGTTCAGTGTGTTTGAATGGCTGCCTTAATCCCTGTATTTATGCAAACTTTCTGTGATGAGCTGTAGCCCTCGTGAGGTTTAGTCCTTGCTTAAATTCAATAATCTTTGAGTCTGGCTAAACTCCTGCCGGGGCGGAGCTGGCGGTGGTACCAGCAGGCGGGTGTTGGGGTGCTTGGAGGAGGTTGGTCAGTCAGACCAGTGAGCAGGGCTTTCCTCTCCCAGCTCTGGCCCAGCTCCTCGGGCCCTGCGCCTGCAATCAGCTGGTGGGTGCCAAGGGGGGGACTCGGGGTGCCACAGGAGCAGCTGGGGGAGGCCAGTGTGTCAGAGGTGCTGGGAGCTGCTGGTGTTGCTGCCTCTGAGAGTCAAGGAAGCCACAGGGGGAGCAAGGTGGGGATGAACCCGAGTGACCAGGGACTCACTGTGGCTGTTGGGGTGGGCTGTGGCATGGTGCCATCACCCCTGGCACAGCTGGAGCCGTGGGTGGCTGCCAGCCCTGGTGCAGAGGCACCCAGGAGAGCCCGGGTGTGCTGTGGCTGCCACAGCAGCTCCTCCACAGCCCTGCTGCTGCTGCAGAGAGGGCCTGCCGAGCGCCAGCTCTGCCACACCACCACCGTCTGCTGGGATCTGTGTCACTCCAGCTGGGTGGGCAGTGCCCTCAAAACCCACTGTGAGAAGCCAAGGTGGAGAAGGCAGCCGCACAGCACTGCTGCTGTGAGTACGGGGAGCATCCTGCCCTCGATGCCCTGACTCAGCATCCGAGCACCCGGTCTGTGACCCTGAGCTATCACCGGGCAGATCACTGGAGGCTTTGGCATCCGGGAGCTCTGGGTGGTGATGCAGGGTGCTGGTGGGTGGGTGCTGGTGGGTGGGAGCTGCAGGTGGGAGCTGGGGGTGGGAGCTGTGGGTGCCCAGGCAGCACAGGTCTCACACAGCAAGGCTGACGCTGATGTTTTCTGCTCCCTTCCAGGGCTTCCCGGAGCAGCCCCTGCCAGGCGGCCGTGGCCAGGGCCACCCGGATGCACCCAGCCGGGGCAGAGCCCTTTGCCCGGGAAAGAGCCCAGCATGGTGCCCGGTGCGCAGCCCCCCGGCAGGGTCACCCTGGCGTCGGGTGAGGACCAGCGCCTGCCCGCCTCTGAGCACGCGGCTGCTGCAACACCCGCGGCGGGGAAGAGGCCGGGGGCAGCGGGCAACAAGCCCACACTGCCTGGGAAACTGGGCCCTGGGAAGAAACCCAGCTCAGGGAAAAAACCAGCATGTGGGGGGAAGACTGAAACTAGGGAAAAGCCAGGGGGCGTGGTAAAGCCAGAGACTGGGGGGAAGCCGGGGACTGGGGGGAAGCCGGGGACTGGGGGGAAGCCAGGGACTGGATTGAAGCCAGAGACCAGTGGGAATCTGGACACTGCGGGGAAGCCAGAGACCGGGGGGAAACCAGGGACTGGGGTAAAGCCAGAGATGGGGGGGAAGCCGGAGACTGGGGGGAAACCAGGGACTGGGGTAAAGCCAGAGACTGGGGGGAAGCCGGAGACTGGGGTAAAGCCAGGGACCGAGGGGAAGCCGGAGACTGGGGTAAAGCCAGGGACTGGGGTAAAGCCAGGGACCGGGGGGAAGCCAGAGACTGGGGTAAAGCCGGAGACTGGGGAGAAACCTGTGTTGGGGGAAAAGCCGGAGACTGGGGGGAAGCCGGAGAGCGAGGGGAAGCCAGAGGCAGGAGAGAAGCCTGAGTCTGACCAGGGTGACAGTGGGGAGGAGGAGGAGGATGATGATGATGATGATGATGACGACAACGACGACGATGATAAAAGCGAGCATGGTGATGATGATGGTGACGATGACAGTGATGATGATGGTGATGATGACAGTGATGATGATGGTGATGACTATGGAAACGGCGATGGCAACAACGATGGTGCCAACAATGGTGATGATGATGGTGATGATGATGACAACTATGATGACAATGACTATGGAGACGATGATGATACCAGCGATGATGATGGTGATTATGCTTGGTGACTGGTACTGCAGGAGCATGTGGGGTGAGCAGAGCCTGCAGTGGGTGGGCACAGGGGTGGCTGCCCCCAGCCTCCTGCTCTGCCTCACCCTGCCAGGACCAGTCCCGGGCACCAACCGTGTGTTGGGAAGTGTTGCTGTTTGTGCCGGGAGCGAAGAGATGCAGCAACGCAAAATCAGTAAAGAGAGAGCCAGGAGAGGAAGAAGAAGAAGCCCCTTTATTAATTTATAACCCCGTTTTCTATCCCCTAGCCCCACAGGGTGATGGGTCAGTGATCACCCATCTCCTAGGGTGAGTGGCTAAAGTCCTACAGCACCCATTGCAAAATATTTTTCTAATGTACCATAAACAGAACTCAGCAAAACACCAGGTGTTGGTCCAGCTCACAAAAAACATCCTACTGCTTTTAATAACACGGGTGAGAAAGGCAGGATTCCCACCGAATACTGTGAGAGCCTGAGAAAATCCCTCTGCTAGCAGCTTTCCAGCATCCACAGGGAAGGACTTTCTCTTTCCTAATAAACCCCACGCTGGGCCCCTGGCTTGGTGTGGTGAGCTGCCCCTGGTCCGTGCCTGCAGCCAGCCCAGCCATCTGCACAGTGACGTGACTGTCCCCTGCAGGGATGGCCACAGCCAGGGCATCTCTGCGCCAGGAGAAACCTCCCTGTGGGGTCTGCACCTCGAGCTCCCTGGGGGTCCCTGGGGTGGGCTGCTCTGTGGCCAAGGCCCCCCAGTATCCCCCAAAAGCAGCCGCTGGGGCAGGGCTTGGCCAGCGGCCACATGGGCATGGCCACCCACAGGTCCTGGATCTGGTGGTTTGCCAGGGTGCCGGGAACTTGTGCCCCCCTTGGAGCCTGCCTGTGCCTGCCGTGCCATGCTGCAGCAGGGTCAGGCTCTGGGGGGCTGCAGGACATGAGGGGCACTCTCCTCTGACCCGTGAGGGCTGAGGGCAGCCCTGGCACATGCTAGCTGTACCACGGTGAGGCCGGGGATGGCTGTGCCACTGTGGCCCTGGGGCAATCCTGGGTCCTCTGCAGGGGCTCAACGGGGTCCCGCCAGGTGCCTGCTCCCAGGAGAATCTCTGGGAATAGGAACACGCCCGGTCCCGGCAGGGATGGACAGACCCGTGGAGTGTGGGCAGGACTCATGTGCGGGTTCCCAGGGACATTCCAGCTGTGCTGGCACAGGCCCTGCCAGGACCCATCCCTCCCACAGGGGCTGAAGGTCCCACAGAGGCTGGCGAGGCCTCACCAGGAGACTACAGAGCAGGAGCTAGCCAGTCTTCATGACAGACTGGGTTTACTGGGGCGTGCGGGGGGCATGGAGACCCCCGTGCTGAGTACAGAGCTGAGGGCGAGGGGATGGAGGTGGGATTGGGTGATGGGTGCTTTTCCAGCATCTGATGGATCCCTCCATGGCCATCTGTCCGTCTGTCTGTCCGTCTGTCTGTCTGTCTGTCTGGTGCAAGGCGGCCTCACACGCTGGGCTCCTGGCCCAGGTCCCAGCAAGGTTTAGGTGATCCCTGGGGAGAGACGGGAGCAGCCCCGTCCCAGGCCCTCTCTTCAGACCATGTCGGGGCACAGCCATCAGTCCGGCAGCAGGGCCCTGGGGCAAGGGCTCCTGAGAGGCCAGGGACCCCTTCCAGGGGAGCTCAGGGGGTTTGCCGGTCACTTCTGTGGGTCCTCCTGCAGCACCGTCCTGCCAGGTCCCTGCACACACCCCATGCCCACCCTGTGCCCGCCCTGTGCCCACCCTGTGCCCACCCCACTCCCACCTGTGGACCCCACCCGTGCCCACAGGCAGCAGAGCTCCAGGAGCAGCGACAGCAGGCACATGGCACAGAGCGGGCAGTGAGGGGGGGGCTGGTCTGGGCACAGCCCAGGGTTTAAATCCTCCCAGGGCTGGAGGTTGGTCCCAGTGGCCTGACTTGTGCCCCAGTGCTTGGCACGCTCCACCCAAGCGTGAACCCCTCATCCCCTCCCTGCAGAACGAGCCATGTGGGGAAGGCGGTGGAAGCAGCACAAAGGTGCTGCTGCTTGGTGCTGGGCTCTGTGCGTCCCTAAGAGAGCCGTGCCGTGCCATGCTGCGCCACTCCATGCTGTGCCATGCCAAGTTGTGCCACAAGACAAGAGCAGCCAGTGCAGCGTTCTGCTGTGGGGGGCAGGTACAGGCCAAGCAGCAGCAAGAGGCTCCAGGGACCCCAGTGTGGGGCTGGCCCTGCCAAGGCACCAGAGGTGGGTCCCCGGCCAGGCACTGTGGAGTGGCCCATGGTGCCCTGGCAGCTCTCCGGCCATTGTTCTGCCTCCGGGAACAATTGCTGGCTCCCAAGGGACGTCCTGTGACCGGACACGGTCCACAGCCCTGTGCTGCCACTGGCCCCTCAGCCCCGAGCTCCTGGCCGGCCGGTGCCCCCCCAGCCCCTTGCCCTGGGGTGGCAGCTGGGGACCAGGGCTGGCTGGGGCATCCAGGACCCCAGTGCTGTGGGTGAGGAGCTGGGGGCTGCTTGGGGTCTCTCTCTGGGCACTGGGACTGTGGGGCTGTAGCACTGGGTCCCATGTTCTTGCTGGAGCTGGAGTGGGTGCCCAGGTCCCTGTGACACGGTGACAGAGCTGCCTCTCACCTCCCGGTCCCTGCCATGGGGCTGGTGGGACCAACCACCCCGGCCTCCGCAGCCGCCCGCTGCCAGGGGCTCCAGGCACAGCCATGGGTCTGCACTGGCACTGGCACTCGCAGGGAGGTTGGCTGTGCTCCCACCCACGGCTCAGCCTCTGCCCAGCACCCCACGGCAATTGCTCGGGCCCTGGCTCTCCTGGGCACCCCAAAGCCACCCCAGCCCCGTGCTGCGAGCATCTGCAAGTGTGCCACAGGCTGCACCGGCAGCGAGGGCTGTCCCAGGAGCTGCTGCCTGTCCCTGGGCTGCCCTGTGCCAGTGCCGTGTGGGGCTGCGTGGGGCTGCTGCAGCTGCATGGGGCTGCGTGGGGCTGCTGCAGCTGCGTGTTGCAAGGGTGGCGGCACCAGAGCTGCTGGGGCTTTCCCTGCCGGATCCTTCCGGGAAGGCCTGGCCCTGGCAGAGCTGGAAGGGCTCTGGCACACTCGCTGGACCGGCTGCCGGCACGTGTGTGCACGTGTGCACGTGTGATCCAGCTGGTCAGGCATGGACACGTGTGTCTGCGTGTGTCTGCGTGTGCAGGCCACGCGCCATGTGCCACCTACACCCTGCGTGCCCGCATATGCCCATCTGCAGTACAGGCTGTCTGGGTGGCACCATGTGCTTGCCAGCAGCTGGCTGCATGGGGACCCCCTCCTGCCCACGTGTCCCCGTGTGTGGGACGGAGGTGACACACAGCAGGGATGACCCGTCCCAGGAGCACACGGAGCCACGAGAAGTGGTGTGCCAGTGTGACCCTGCTCCCTGCGGAGGTTGTCCCTGCCCCTGTCCCTGAGAGGCAGCAGGGACAGTGCCCGGCCTGTGCCAGCCCTGGGGACATAGGTCCCAACAGGCCAGTGGGCTCCGTGTGGGGACAGCCAGGGCACACTCTGGCCCGTGGGACCCGCTCTGCTCCTTGGCTCCCCCAGCACCTCTTCTGCTGTGCACCCTGGTCTGGGCAGCAGCAGCATCCCGGTGACAGCGCTGTCTCTGTCCCCGCTGGGTACCGCCCAGGGAGGTGCCACATTCCTGGGTGCTCCATGGGCTGGGCTGCCCTGGTCGTTATTTCTGCTGCAATGGAGGTCTGGGGTGCTGGAGATCTGGGGTGCTGGAGGTGTAGGGTGCTGGAGGTGTGGGGTGCTGGAGGTGTGGGGTGCTGGAGATCTGGGGTGCTGGAGGTGTGGGGTGCTGGAGGTGTGGGGTGCTGGAGGTCTGGCTGTGGTGGCTCTGCCCTGCGTGGCTGTGCCCATTGCTCAGGCTGCTGGTCCCCAGACAGAGGAGCTGGCCGTGGCAGGACGGGGTCACCAACACGGGGTTACTGACACAGTCCCCCGCAGCCTGTGGTTTTCTCTTGTGTGCCACCCCAATATCTACCTGGAAGAGCTCCCCCCCAGCCCCCTGCAGTGCCCTGAACTCCAGCACCCCTGGGACTGGCTCCATCGTCCCTGGCTTCCCACCGGCTGCTGTCTCCGTCCCGGGGCTTTAAAGGAGAGGCAGGGAAAGCTGCAGTGGGTGTGGGCAGGTCATGGCACCTCCCTGCAAACCCCACACGACTTTCCTGGCCTCTCCCCACGGAGCTTTCCTCGCCCTCCACTTCCCCCTTGGGACAGTAATTACCGCAGTAATTAGGAAGACAATTATTCCTGTTGGATGGGAACAGCTTAATCTATTTCTCCCTCCTTTTGGCAGGTTTCACACCACGCCCTCCCATGGGCACTGGTGGGATGCTGGGGACCCACCTGCCGCCCAGCCCTGCACTGGGAGCCCTGCGAGGCTGTGGGTCTGGAACCCTGTCTGAGAGCCGGGGTGGCTGGGAGTCAGGTCCTGTCCCCAGGGGATGCCTCTCACACTGGCATGATGCAGCCACCAGACCCTGGCCCACTGCCGGGAGTAGGGCAGGGGCCCCTGGGAGGGGAGTGGGTGAAGTGGGTGGCCCCAGTCTGGGAGAGGGTGATGAGGTGGGTGGCAAAGGGCTGATGGTGCCCGCAGGGCGGGAATGGATGTGAGCATCTCCCTGTCCCGCGGGATGTCCCTTCCACAGCACCAGTGACTGGCAGGAGAGGTGGTACCCACGGCTTGGCCCTGTGTGCGGGAGCATCCTGGAGGAAGGGGGGAGATGTGGCATGTCCCCCACACTGCAAGGAGAGCTGGGAGGGCAGTGCCCTGACATGTGGTGCCCCAGACCCCTCCCTAGCTGATGGCTGAGCCAGATCCAGCCCTGGCATGGCACTGCCATGCACACTGGCAGTGGAGAGGCTGGTGGCAACCTTCCCATGCCCACGCCCATCACTGGACTGTCCCCAGGAGGCTGCGGGTGGACACCAGAGGTGCCCCCAGCCCAGCCCAGCCCAGGTACGCTGCTGCCGGCCGGCCAAGCTCCCCGAGGGCTGCACTGGGGCAGCCGTCCCGTCCTACCGGTCCCCCCAGCTCGAGGGCTGTGGCTGGGATGCTGCTGGGGAGGCCGGGCCCTGCCTGGGTGCGGCTCGTTACCCGCATGGCAGGAATTAGCCGGGCTCGGGCACCAGCCCCGCACCCTCTGCCCCGCCTGCTCGCCTTAAATCCCAGCCCACCGCACCCGTGGCCCAGACCTGGCTGCCCAGGGCACCATGGAGCTGCTGCCCGGCTGCTTCCTCTTCGTCCTCGCAGCCCTGCTGCCCCTCACCACACGATCCGGCCCAGCCTCGGGCACTGCTGGGAGGGAAGAGCCGGGGATGGGTGAGTGCTCCTGGGCCACAGACCCCAGACAGGGATGCTCAAGGTGCCACTAAGCCTGGTGCTGCCTGTGCGGTGCCAGGCATCCATGTGGGCAGGGGGCTGTGGGCAATTGGGGTCCGGCTCTGGGGTGCTGGGGGATGCCCAGCCCCTCACTCTGTGGCCCTCCCAACGTCCCGGCTGCTGTGTCCCACAGTGAAGCCCGGGTTCTGCTACCACATCCTGGAGGTGGAGGACCCGCTGGACGAGGGCTGCGGTGCCTGCCACAGCGATGCCTCCTGCTCCCGCTGCACCGGTGACGCTGGCTGTCCCGGTGCCACCAAGTGCTGCCCCAGCAAGTGTGGCTACACGTGCCAGGAGCCAGTGCTGGGTGAGTGCTCGGTGCCATGGTGGTGGGGCAGAGTGGCAGCGTGGTGAGCGCAGGGGCGGGTGACAGGAGGGGTGAGCTGAGAAACCCGGGAAGGGGGTTCCCTGGGGTTCCCTGGGGTGCCCTGAGCTCTTGCTGGTTGCTGCAGACCCCGGGGGCACCAGGCTGTGCAGTGGGGGAGAGCCCAGGCTGCCGGCGCGTGGGGCCGCGGGGCAGAGCCGGCTGCCAACGGGAAGGGTTCGGCGGCGCCAGGGGACCGGAGCTGTGCAGACTTCTCCGGGGGACGTCCCCGTCTAGTGCCTGGCTCAGCCCGTCCCCCTTGACCTCGCAGACTTCTGCTACCTGCCCTCGGTCTGCGGGAACTGCAAGGCCCTTTTCCGCCGCTTCTTCTTCAACGCCTCCAGCCGGCAGTGCGAGGAGTTCATCTATGGCGGCTGTGGCGGCAACAGGAACAACTTTGAGACCAAGGGCGAGTGCTCCCAGGCCTGCTCCCACATCGGTAACCAGGCGTGTGCCGCTGCGGCCGGCAGCTGCTCCTGCCCTGGCGATGCCCAGAGGGCCCCGCTCTTGACCCCTTGTCTCTCAGTTCCAGGTGCCCGATAGCTCCGGCCTGGGGAGCGCGGTGGCCTCTGCCTGGCACCTGCCTGGGGAAGCTGCTGAAGGTGCCCACATCCCTGTCCCTGCAGGGCACCGTTCCCTGCAGGGCTGGGGGTGAGGAACGGTGCTGTCCAGGCAGCTGTGCCAGCAGCTGTGGCTCCCCTGGGGACGCTTGCTGCCCGAGGGCAGGGAACCGTGTCCCCTCCTGCACCACGGAGGAGCCCAGCCCTCCCTGGGGCTGTGACACTTCAATACAAGGACAGGTCCTTGGATGAGCACGTCTGGGTCTTGTCCTTCCTGCCCGTGCAGGCAGAAGCAGGCAGTGCCCGTCCCTCTGGGCTGCCCTTCCTTGCTGGGACCGGGTGGTGGGTGCCCTCGGTATCACCCCCAGTGCTCATCCCAGCCACCACTCTTCAGCTCCCGCTGCCTCTGGATGGGATCCCAGCCCCGGCTCTGCCCTCGAGCTGCTGACGTGACCTGGCTGGGAACTAAAGCAACCTAATGGAGGAGGAACAGCCCCCACCTCGACGGATGCCCAGGGTGGTGCCCATTCCACAGCCTGCCCCAGACCTAGGTCTGTGACTGCACCACTTCGATGGCCCTGTGGCACTGACCCCAGTGTGCGCTGAGCCCCAGCTCTTGTGGGACCATCCCCTCCCCGTCAAGACCTGGGTGATGCCAGGGCTGCCCCGGGAGCACAGGGGGCTTCCGCAGGGCCAGCCCAGCACTGATGAGACTCAGGGACAGCGGGAGGTGACCAGGCACATGGTTTATTGCTGGAGGTGGTGGGGAGGGGACAGGCCAGCTAGGGTCTGTGACCGCTCCATGTCCCCTAACGGAGGTGTCTTCCTGCCAGGGAGGAGCTGCTCGCCTGTCACAGAGTGTCTGAAAAGGAGAAGGATGTGCTTTTAGGGGGGTCACAGCCACGGGGATGAGGGTCCAATGGCCATGGTTACAGCTAAGCCTGGCTGGGTCTGGCAAGAGCTTCGTCTTGCTCTGTGTCTCCTTGCCCTGAAAGCTGATCTCTGCTGGGAGCAGAGCGATGAGGCAGCAGCAGGAACTGGCCCTGCGGCACTACCAAACTGGCAGCATGCTTAGGGTTCTGCCCTTTGTGCAGGCCTGGCTGGCACTGAGTGTGCCCTGGTACCAGTTCTGGTGCCAGCCCCAGCTCAGTGGCTCTGGGTCCCCCTTACCACCAGGCACCCGCATGCAGACGTGGCCACAGCCGTTGCTGCAGCACTTGTGGCCCCAGGGACACTGCTCATCGAAGCTGCAGAGGTCCAGGCACGTCCCATGGCCCCTGGGCACAGGGCACAATCCCACTCTGCCTGCAAAGCAGAGCACCCCCCATGGGGCACCCAGCTCGGGGGCACCATGGGGCTGGGGGCCAATGCTGGGGTCCTGGCTGGCCAAGCCACGTCTCACCTCCTGGGTCGTGTGTGCAGACACGGCCGCAGCCGGTGCGGGTGCACCTCTGTCCCCAGGGACACTGCGAGTCGGCCTCACACTCCTCTGTGCACCGCTCGGCACCGTGCCACGGCACAGGCACGGCTTCGTTCTCTGCAGGCAGGAGACACCATCACGGGGAGGCTCTGAGCTGAGAGGCTCTGAGCTGAGGCTGGGCACACTCATCACTTGCGTGGGAGGAGGGGGAGGTGTAGAGGGCAGGATGGGGGCAGCGCCTGTCCCTGGAGTGGGTAGGGTGCAGGACCTCGCAGGCACAACCGCCTTGGCAGCCCCTGGCACGGGGTTCCCACACAGCCAGAGCACAGGGTCCTTGTTGGGGAGGGAGGGCCAGGGTGCCCCTGTGGGGTCAGCGCTGATGGGACCCCATGCTCTGTCCCTGTGGGCTCAGCTGGGTGGGGGGTCCCGCGCCCCGGTGCCAGGGGCTGACCTGGCAGAGAGGCTGGAGTGCAGACGTGGCCACAGCCGTTGCTGCAGCACTTGTGGCCCCAGGGACACTGCTCGTCGAGGCTGCAGAGGTCCAGGCACGTCCCCCCTTCCCTGGGGATAGGGCACACTCCCACCCTGCCTGCAGGGGACAGCATCACGCCGTGGGGCACCCAGCTGTAGGTGCCCTGCCATGCGACACCCCGGGGCAGCCCCGCGTTGCTGCGGGGGGCCTGGCTGGCTCTCACCTCCAGGGATGTCCGTGCAGACACGGCCGCAGCCGGTGCTGGTGCACCTCTGTCCCTGGGGACACTGCGAGTCGGCCTCACACTCCTCTGTGCACTGGGTGTCCCAGCTCTCTGCAGGGGCACGGTGACCCGCTGTCACCCAGCTGCCCTCGGGGGGCTGTCAGCCACCTCGCCCCAACGGGCTGCTCGGGTACCTCTGGGCACGGCCACGCACTGCCAGCTGCAGCCGGTGTCACAGCACTTCTCCTCCCGCCCGCATGCGCTGTCGTCCAGGCACTGGCTCCCGTGCCTGCGCCGGGGGTCCGAGCATGGCTCTGCCCGTGGGCACTGCCCGGGGTGCTCTGCGGAAGGAGGGGACCCCAGCAAGGGTGTGGGGTCCCAGCCCCCGTTGTGCCCACCACCCCTTGCCAGCGGCCGGGCTGCCTGCGCTCACCTTGGGCAGGGCGGGTGCAGCGCATGGCACAGCCGGAGAAGCAGCACTTCTCCTGCCGGGCACAGTCCCTGTCATGGGCACAAGTGTCCTCCTCCGCGCACGGCTCCGGCCTCTGCCACGGCCTCACCTTCGGGCACTCGCCGGGTTTGTCTGAGAGGGACAGGAAGGGGCAGCAGGGGCGGGGGCGGGCAGCCCCCTGTGCTGCGGGTACCTGACCTGACGTCTGCCCCCCCGGGGGTGTGGGCATGTGCCCCACAGCAGCACCGACCCACATCCTGCCCCAGGAGGCTTGCCAGCGTGCCCGGCGGTGTGTGGCACTGCTGTCCCAGTGCCTGCCTCCTCACCTCGTTCGGGGGCTGAGCACACGTGGCCACATCGGCTGCTGCAGCATTTTTCAGCCCCTGGGCACTGCCAGTCCCCAGTGCAGGTGGTGCCACACGGTGCTGTGGTGGCCGCTGCCTCCTCGGCCATGGGGCAGATGCCTGGTTTCTCTGGGGGGCAGGAAGCATCAGGGCTAGGGGTGTGGGAGGTGATGGCTGGTCTCCCCCAGCGAAACCTGCACCCCTGGAGCTGGGGGGTGACCCCTGCCCACTGCTGCCCTGCCCCTGCCCTGCGTGGTGTGGGGCTGAGCGGCTCGCACCTTGGGATGGGGGCAGGCAGGTGTAGTCGCAGCCGTGCAGGCAGCACTTCTCCTCGCCAGGGCACTCGGCGTCACGCCAACACCAGGCTCTGCAGTCGTAACTGGGGAACAGCCCCGCACGGGCTGGGCAGAAGCCGGCCTTCCCTGCAGGGCACGGTGTGGCGTGGCTGCAGTGCCCCCGGGATGGCTGCATGGACCTGCGTCACAGCCTGACTGCCCCCGTGGGGCACGCAGCCCCCTCGGCACCACAGCCACCTTGGCAGCACAGCCACCTTGGCAGCACAGCCCCTTGGCACTGTGGCTCCAGGTGCACCAGGCACCGCAGCTCAGCTCTGCTCTGGTGAGAACCGCGGGGCTGTCACCAGACCTCTCTGCCCAGGGGCACGGGTGGTGTGGAGAGGAGCTGCCATTGCCCTTGTGTCTCTCCAGCCTCAGCCGCTGCCGTGTCCCACCTTGGTTCTTGGAGCTGCACAGCCCCACGCACCGGCTGCCACAGCACAGCTCCCCCGTGCCACAGTCTCCGTAGCTCCAGCACCTTGCCCCCTCCTGCCAGGCTGATATGGCTGTGGGGACCCCTGGGAGGCAGACAACTCATGGCTGCTTGTAGGGCGAGGGGTGCCAGCATGGACCAAGACAAAACCATCCCCTCTGTCAGTCCCAGGCTCCCACCCAGCCCCACTCTGCACCCTCCCACCCCAGCCCTCACTGGGACAGCAGCTGTGGAGGCAGCTGACACTGCCCGGCTCCTGCCCTGGCCACACAGGCACCAGTGGGGCTGCAGCAGCATCTGCCCTGCACATGCCGAGAGGTCCCAGCTGTGGTGTGGGGCAGCTTGGCACTGGGGACACCGAGGCAGATGGGGTGCAGGTCCCCAGGGGTCCCAGGCCAGGCAGGACCCCACAGCCCTTCCCTTCTGTTTTGCCAGGGTCCCCGTTCCCCTGGGTCCTGGCACGGCTCCTGGCACAGCTGTGGGGACCATGGTGGGCAGATGTGTCAAAGCTCCAGGATGGCTCCTGCCCGCCTCACCTTGGCCATGTGTGTGGCACTCCCTGCTGCACTGCTGCTCACAGCACACCTCTGAAGGGGGACAGTCCTGGTCCTGGTGGCATCTCCGTGGGGTGGCTGGAGCAGGGTTGGTGTCCTCTGTGCCGCACAGCAGGGCCCGGCCAGCAGTGCCGGCAGGGAGGAGGTGAGAGCAGGATGGTGACCTTGCTAGAGGGTGGCCTCACCATCCCCATTCCAACCCAGCACCCACCCGGAACCTGCGCAGTGCGTCCCCACCCCAGCCCCTCTCTGCCTCGGTGGCTCTGTGTCCCCAAGCACTGTGTCCCCATGGCTGGGAGATGCTGGTGCATGGTTGAAGCGCTCACCTCCTGTGGCACCGTGTCTGTGAGGAGAGGGTGCGGGGGTGGTGCTGGCACTGCCAGGCTCACCGTGCAGCGGTGCCAGGCAGGTGAGCCCACAGGAGAGGCGGCAGCACTTGGTGCTGCCTGGGCAGTCGGCATCCTGGGTGCAGGGGTCCCGGCACAGGGGGTCAGTGCCTGGAGGGGGTCTGGTGGGGCAGACGCCAGCTTTCACTGGGGACAGCAGTGGGACGTTAGGGACAGGCAGTGGCTCTCCTGCCAGCCCAGACAGAACCACAGAGCACCCGGCCCTTGCTCTGCCACAGCTCTGTGCCTTGGGGTGGCTGTGGCCCCACGGCATCACCCCCAGACCCTGAGCTGCAGCCCTGCGCGTCCCATCCCGTCTCACCGGCCGGGGCTGCGGTCAGGCACTGGCTGCCACAGATGCTCTTGCAGCATTTCTGCAGGTCGGGGCAGTCGCTGTCACCTCTGCATTGCTCCCGGCACAGCTCTGCCGGCCTCGGCTGCACCGCGGGGCACTGCCCAGGTTTGGGTTGGTCTGCTGGAGCAGAGCAGCCATGAGGCCTCATCATCCTATGAGTCTGGGATCCCCATCCAAGTGCCCTGCCCGCCCTGGGGCTTCCTGGCCTTGTGCCATGGTCCACATACGCCTGGGACGCACGGCCACATCCCAGCGCTGGGTTCCCCGGGCCAGGAGTGCCAGGGTTACGGGACACGACACGTGGCCGCTCCAGAGGCCCACGGTGGTGGGGAGGTGGGAGATGTCCACAGCATGGAGAGCCCACGGTGAGCCAGGACCGTGCCAGTGCCATGTTCATGCCCAGCCCTGCCGAGGCCTTACCCTGCACCGGCTCCAGGCAGGAGGAGCCGCAGAGCTGGCGGCAGCACTTCTGGGCACCCAGGCAGTCCTTGTCCTCCAGGCAGGGGAAGGAGCAGGGGGACAAGAGCCCCTCGGGGGCTGCCGCCGGGCACATGCCGGGTTTCTCTGCAATGCCGAGTGGCGAGGGGCCGAGATGCGAGGCTGTGGTGCCAGCATCCCAGGGCAGCACTGGGAGACCTGACCCTGCCAGACCCCTCTGCCTGCCCCTGACAGACTCCACAACATGCCCCCATCCTGGGCCCCTCCACGTGCCCCATGCCAGCCTTGGGCACCATGGGCAGGAGGCTGCCAGTGGCACATGGAGAGCTGCTTCATGGCAATGGTGGTGGCACGAGGATGGGGACAGGGATGAGGGAGGAGGGTGCCACCTGGTTTAGAGGTGGTGATGGTGGCCGTGCTGTGGTGCAATACCTTCTGCCGGGGGGGTACAGCGGAGCCGGCAGTCCCAGGGGCAGCACTTGTGCCAGCCAGGGCAGCTGGAGTCATTGGCACAGAGGGAGGGCTCCAGGTGCAGGCAGCGTGTGAAGTCCCGTGGGCACCTCCCTGGCTTCTGAAACTGCCCTGGGGTGGGATGATGGCATCAGGCCAGTGCCAGGCAGAGCTTCTCACCCTCCACCCCCTGGGGAGTGGGCAAGGGTCTTCTCTGTGGGCCATAGGGCACTGGAGCAGGGGGCGAGCCCTAGGGGAGCAGAGTCCTGGCAGGACCTCAGGTTCTTGGGGCCCCAGCCCAGGGGCTGGACTGCCGCTGACCCTCCCTCACTGGCACAGCAGTGCCTGGGTGATGACAATGCCACGGCTGCCGGGCAGATCCAGGGGCATGGGCAGCCCTGCTGCCCTGGCAGGAGCGGGACTGGTTGGAGCAGAGCTGGGGGCTCCCCTGCAGCACAGCCTCGGGGCTGCTGTAGCCCCACATCGAGACCTGTGCAGCACAGCCTGGCACAGCATGAAGCTGTGCGTGGCCTCGCAGGGCAGCGAGTGCCACAGGGAGTGTCACTGGCCCTGGCAGGGCGAAGCCAGCACCGAGGCAGCACCGTCTGGAGGTCAGGATCCATCCTTGAGTGTCCTACTGCCCCGAGCATCCTCACTACAAGTGGCCTCTGCCTCCTCTTCTGCCTCCTCCTCCTGGCACCCCGTGCACATCTTGGCCATGTTGGGACTATGGGGACTGCCCTGCCCATGACCCAGGCGTGGGCGAGCTCCAGCTGATGCCTGTGCCCGGCTCTGCCCACCAGCCGGGGGATTCCCTGGGAGCAGCAGTTCCTGCAAACAGCCCCGGGCAGGGCTGCGCTGTTTGGGCTGCAAACAGAGATGCTGCCGGGAGGTTTCACTCCAAACAGCAGCTGTTTGGTTAAAACAAAGAAGGGACCCGCCTGTTTTCTCGGTGTGGGCAGAGCATTGGCGCAGCTGGGCACCTCCACCTGGCATCGCCCCCATGGCAGGGGGTGCTGGCACTGAGACTCTGTGCCCGGGAAGCGGCACCCGCAGCTCGGGCCCTTCTGGCAGGGTTTGGGTCCATCCCTGCGGCCAGGACCACAGGCAGGAGTGGGGAAAGGGCATGGGGTGTGAGGAGCAGAGCCCAGCACCACAGGGCCATGGGGCGAGGGTCCTGGCAGCCCTGGCCTCCTGCCCAGCCCCTGACAGCCCCTCCTCGCTCCCACCTTTGCCATGCAGCCCTGGGTGCAGGTGGGGGGACGGGGGGGGGGGGCAGGTGGGGACACAGGGGGCAGCTGGGGGTGTGAGGGGTGCACACATGGCCCTGCAGCCTGAGATGGGAGCGACCTCCCCAAGGCAGCGAGGCTGTGGTGCAGGTGCTGCATCCAGCTGGGACATGGTGCCCACCAACATGTGCCAGGCAGTGCCAGAGTGTGCTGGGCAGGAACAGAGGGGACATGGCAGGGGCATGGGTGAAAGGGTGAAAGGAGGTGGCCCCAGGGTGCCTGTGCCAGGTAGCTACTGGGTTTGCCCACTTATACTCACCGCCTTTCTCCTCTGGTGCAGTGCCCAACTCTGCCCTGAGGATGAGGAGCCCCAGGAGGAGGAAGACACCCGTCCTCATGGTGCTGCCGGGAATGTTGTGCGTCTGGAGCTGAGCTGGGGCGAGGTTTAAAGGCTGGCAGGGGTGCCCAGGGTGATGGGGCAGCTGAAGCTGAGCTGCCAGCTGGGACAGACTCACCGTGCCACAGGCAAGGGGGGCAGGAGGGGCGGGAGGAGGGGCAGTTCCCAGAACCCGCCGGCATCCTGCCAGCCATCCCTCTTATCTCCGGCCGAGCCGCACTGTCGGGTCGGGGTGACCCACGGGGCCGGGCCGGGCAGCTGGGGTCGGGCAGCTGCAGTCCCTCCTGGTGCACAGCCCCGTCCCTGCTGCCAGCTGTGGCTCTCTCCCTGCCTTTCCCTCCAGCCCCACTCACCCCTCGCCTCTGCGAGCTGGGGTCCATGGACAGACCCCATGGCTTGGCCCTGGGGCTCTGCTGGCTCTGCCACCACGGTGCTGCCTGCAGTGTGGCTCAGCTCCGCCGGCTGTGCCCTCCGTGTGTGGCACCACTCCAGATCCGGCACCAGTAGGTGGGAGAGGGGCCATGGGCCAGCTCGGTGTCCCGGCACGATGAGGGCATCGGGGACCAAGCGAGCCCTGCCATGGCCCCTGTCGCGTGGCTGCTGCTCCCTGCCCCCCTCCCATTCCCAGTGCTTCATCTGCCCTGACCTGTGACTGATTTTCCAACCAGGTTTTCAAACTTTGGGATGCAAATAAGCCCTTCCTTGGCGCAAGGAATCCGAGGGAACTGGTTCCTGCACTCCATGAGTGCCGGGGGGGCATTGCTGTGGGCCCTGGACCCAGTGGGATGGTCACCACGGGACAATGGTGGCTGGAGGCACCCGCATGGGAAAGGGAACCTCTCCCTGTCCCAGGGCAGTGCTGCCTGCAGGGACAGCTCCTGGGCCCCTGCCCGCACCTCTGTGCCCGTGGACAGCCAGGGCTGCCAGCAGCTTCTGGGAACCCACCGCTGAGCACAGGGACAGTGACCTGGAGCAGGAGGCAGCCATAGTCCAGTTTATTCCATTTCAGTGCTGTGCAGCAGCTGGGGCTGATGGGGACACAGGGCTTTGCCTCCATGCCTAGGCTGCCAGGAACCCTGGCCTGGCGTGGGCAGTGCGGGTGGTGCGCAGTTCTCCATGGCACGGCTGGGAGGGGCTGAGGGTGCTGGGCACCCCAGCCAGGAACCATCAGAGTGATGCTGGTGGCGCAGGGGGGTGTGGGGGGGTCTTTGCTCACCGTGGGGTGTGATGGCCGCAGCGTGGGGAGCGGCCCCAAAAGGGCAGCTCCTCCTGGCCAGGGCTAGGCTCTGCCTGGCGGAGATGGACGAGGTGGTCAGTGCAGGATGGGTGCTCCTGCCCTGGGCATCCCACCCTGGGCACCCCTCAGTCCTCTCCAGGCTGGGAGAGCCCTGTGCAGTGCATGGCCTGCGGGACCCAAGAGCTTGCAGGGGAGGGGGGTCTTACCCTGCAGTGGGGGGGTGCAGGTGCGGCCACAGCCTCGCAGGCAGCATTTCTGTCCGGGGGGACAATCCCTGTCCTGCAGGCACAGGAGAAGGCACTTGGCTGCCTGGTCACCATCAGCCGTGAGCGGGCAGAGCCCGGGCCGCACTGGCACATGTGGAGAGAGGGAGGGGTGAGGGGCTCACCCCTGCGGGCAGGACACCCCTCTGGGCTGGGGGAGCTGCCCTGACTGCAGAGGGTGAGCCCCTTGCCCAGCTCCTGCCCCATGGGACAGCAGATGGGTCCCCATGTTCTCACCACCCCTTGGGTAGGTGACACCAAGGGGCAGTCTCTGTGGAGGGTGGTACAGCCAAGGGGTGCATGCCCGGGCCAGTGGGTCTTGCTGGTGGCTTTACCCTCAGTGGGTGGTTTGCAGACGTGGCCGCAGCCGGTGGAGCAGCACTTGGTGGCCCTGGGGCAGTCACCGTCGGTGTCACACAGCTCCAGGCAGGGTCCCAGGGAGCCCCTCAGCACCACGGGGCACATGCCAGCCTTCGCCACGGCACGGCGGTTCTCTGGTGACAATGGGGACCATGGCTGTGCTGGGATCCTGCTTCCCAGCTGGGATCCATCCTGCCCCCCGTCCCGCCCCTGTACTGCCCACATCCTGCCCCTAGTCCTCTCCCAGAGCCCTGTGCTGCTCTCACACCCACACCAGTCTGACCCAGTGAGACCAGTCACAGCTCAGTATGGGATGCCAGCTGGCAGCTGGATTGGTGACAGACAATCCTGGCTGCAGTCCTCACCAGCACCCAGCTCAAGTAGGGTGCAGGGTGGGCTGTCAGGAGCAGGCTGTCAGGAGGGGCTACAGAATGGGATGCAGCCCCGTGCCCACTTGGTGTCATTGCCCACCTGTCATGGAGGAGCCGGGCATGGGGAGCCCTTCCCACAGTGCTCCAAGGGCCTGATCCTGCCCAGGGCTGTGCCCGGGGTGGGTGTGCAGCACCAGGAGCCACAGCCAGCGGCACATGTTCCCCAGGGCCTGGACAGCTGCCACCGGCTGCACACATGGTTGGGCACAGCCACTGGGGCTTGTCCGGCGGCACGGCCGGGCACACGCCGGGCATCGCAGGGGATATGAGCCATGCCACCACCTGTGCGGCTGCAGGGCGGCTGCGGGGCGGCCGTGGGGCAGCTGTGGGCAGTGCCAGAGGCACACACACTTGGGTGGGGGGGCTGTGGGTCTGGCCCTGGGAGGAGCAGAGATGGTGGGTGCCCAGCTGTGGCGGCAGGGGCGGCGGGGCTGTACCTGTGCCCGGGGGTACGCAGGCCAGCCTGCAGCCAGAGAAGCAGCACTTGTGGTCCCCGGGGCAGTCACGGTCGTCAGCGCAGCGGTTGGGGCAGGCGGCAGCACCCCGCCGGGCACGCTTCTGCGGGCAGTGCCCGGGTTTGGCTGGAGGGGAGGGGAGGCTTGTGCTCGGTGTGCAGCCAGCCTGGCCCCACGGCGCCCGCGGCTGCCCCACTGAGCAACGGGGGTGCTGCGGACCCACAAAGCTGCCCCGTGGCAAGGGGACAGCCGGGCCACCTCACCTGGCTCGGCCCGCAGGCAGCGGGCACAGCAGCCGCTGGCACAGCACTTCTCCCCGGGGCTGCACGCAGTGTCGTTGTGGCAGCGCGTCCCGCAGCTCGCCCCGATGGCAGTGCCGGCGCGGGGGCAGTAGCCCGGGCTCGCTGGAGGGAGAGATGCTCCGTGCAGCCCCGCACAACGGGGCGTGCATCAGGGGCACCGACACGGGCGGCGGCCCCTGCCCGCATCCCACCCACCGCCCGGTCCCCGCGCTGGCATCTCTCAGCAGAGCTGGCGGTACCTGTGGTGGGGAGGAGGCAGGTCCTGGCCTGCCCGCTCTGGCAGCACTTCTCGGCGCCGGGGCAGCTCTGGTCGGAGAGGCAGTACAGCCTCGCTGGGCGTGGGGCTCTGCTCCCTGCCGATGGGCACTCACCCGCTTTTCTGGGGGCGGGCAGGGCGCCGAGGGGCCAGCGTCCCTGCAGAGCCCGGCGTGGTGCCATGGTGACCGCGGTGGCAGCAGCCCTGTCCCTGGCACGGTGCTGCTGTGCTGGGGTGGGCTGCAGCTCCGCATAAAGTGTCAGGAGTGCCAGGAGGAGGGTGCACTTGCCTGGCATCATGCCGCTGTCAGGGAGCTGTGCTGCTGGGCACTGTCAGGGATTTAAGCCCTGCTGGGGTGGGGAGCGGCCAAACCGAGCTGCTCCTTCCCACAGCAGCACCGTGTCAGGACCGTGGGAATGCCGGGCATGAACAATCAGGCTCGGGGGACACTCCTGGGGCAGCGCTGGGCTCACGGCCCGTGGCTGACACATCCTCCACTGTACCCTTTCCAGGTCACTGGTGACCCGCGAGCAGCCGGGACAGGGGGACAAGCAGTGCTCCCAGGGTCCTGGTGCCTGAGCAGGGATGGGGTGCAGGGGAGCAGTGGCCTGTGCCTGGTCCTCAGTGCCCACCTGGTCCTGCCTGGAGAGCATTGCCGGCTGCCTCCCAGCACACGTGGCTCAGGGAGAGCTGCCAGGGAGAGCCGTGGCACTGAGCAGGGTGCACCAGCCTGCACCGGCACCACAGGGACAGGGGGAACCAGCACCAGGTACTGGACACCGGGCTGTGCTGGGCACGGTGTGGGGCTCACTCTGCGCTGGGGGACAGCTGTGCTCTGTCCCCTGCCGGTGGCAAGGACCTTGGGGAGCCAGCCCCTCAAAGGCAGGTGGGACTGGTGGCTCTGGTCCTGAGGACTGGGAACAGGAGCCCTGGGTGAGTCTGTGCCAAGGTGAAGGACCCAGAGAGATGGGGTAGCCCCAGTCATGGGACCCCTCGGAGACACGGTGCAGACAGCTGGCACTCGTCATGCTGAGCCCTTTCAGGCAGCCCTGGCACCAGCAGCAGCTCCCGGCAGACACTGTGGTGGGCAGAACGAGGATGGGGGCAGACAGAGTGGCTGCCCAGACGGAGTGCAGTGGGACAGACAGACAGCCACGGGTGCGGCAGGGAGACTCTGCTTTATTGGTGAGGGGGCAGGGGGCTGTGGCGCGCCCCAAGCAGGGGACCCCGTCGAGGAAGCTGAGGCTGAAGGCTCCAGAGCAGGGGGGACAGTGCGAGGCTGGGGCCTGGGTGTGGGACCGGCATGGGGCAGCAGCTCCCCCATGGCCAGGCTGGTGGGAGGCGGCTGCGCCTGCAAAGGGAGCAGAGGGTGGTAAGCAGGGCAGGCGTGTGGGTGCTGTGCCATGGGTGCCGTGGGCGCCCGACTGACCTCAGTGGAGGGGCGTCATGCAGGAGACCTTGCCGCAGCCATTCCGGCAGCACTTCTGGCCCCCAGAGCAGTTGGAGTCGGTCTTGCACTGGTCCACGCAGGGGGCCAGCATGGGGATCCCTGGGCTGATGGGCGGACATGTGCCAGGCTTCTCTGCGGAGGCGAAGGGACACGGCATGAGACCCTCCGGCCCTGGTGTGTGGGGCTCCCGGAGGCACAGGTGTGCCCCGGCCTCCGGCTGCCACGCGCAGGGACCCCCTTGCCAGCGGGTAGCTTCCCCACCCCACAGCTCTGCCCACTGGCGCTCCCGTCAGCCTGCGCTGACAGGCACATGTTCGGGGGCCGTGTGGCACGGCAGCCCCCACAGTGGCTGGCACAGGACACGCAGCCATGACATGCAGCCACGACAGTGGCCTTGTCCCTGCGTCCCCCCCCAGCTGCCGTGGGCAGCGCTGGTCATACGTCTGTGGCACGTGGGCTCAGCACAGACCTCAGCCGGGGCATGTGCCCCCCAGACTGCCTGTGCCCTGGCTGCGTGGGCGCTTCCCTGCCATCGTCCCACTGACATCCCACTGCCTGACGCCGGCACTGGGCTCCCAGCTCTGCACTGCACTGTCCCCCCCTGCGGCACGGCTGGGACAGCTCTGTCTCTGCAGGAGGCCACAGAGACACCGCAGCCCCCGTTCGCATCCACGTGTTTGCAGCTGGAGATCTCAGCTCCTGTGCCCATCTGCTGGGGCCGCTCTGCGGCATGACCGGCGCGGTGAGGGTACCCAGATGGGTGCTGTGGAAATGTGTCCGGCACAGGGCCGGGGATGGCACCATGGGGAGATGCTTCCTGGGCACAGGGCTGGGAAGCAGCGCAGTGCCTGTGTCCCCCAGGGTGGGTGGGCAGGGAGGACTGCCAGGGGGAGTGGCGCAGGCCCCTGCCCTCTGCACCAGTGCCGGTGCCGCCTGGAGATCTCTGCTCATCCCTTGTCTCACCAGGAGGAGGAAGGGGATGCACATGGCCCCCCAGGAGCGCACCCCGGACCTGCCCAACCCCCCGCACAGCCTCCGATGGCTGCACTGCAGGCATATGGGCAACGGGTGCCCAGACCAACGGCCGCTACCGCAGCTGGAGCACCGGTGCCACGGGCTGGGCCGGGCTGTCGGGCCGGGAGCAGGAGGGAGCGTTACCATCGGGCTTCTGGCAGGCCTTGCCGCAGGCCGCCGGGCAGCACTTGAGGGTGCTCTCGCAGTCGCCATCAGACTGGCACCCCAGGGTGCAGTTCCCTGCTGCCGTCGCCGGGTCCGGGCACACGCCAGCTTTTGCTGTAAGGCAAAGGTGGAGGGCGTGGGTGGGCGCCAGGGCTGCCGGACCGCGGCAGGAGATGCCAGGGCTGGGTCCAGGGATGCTGCTGAGCCCAGCCGTACCGGGCACTGGCTGGTTCTCGGCCCCATCCCCGACCCCAGCAGGCCCCGCGGCTGGGAGTGATGCTGGCCGCTTGCCCGGGGCGTGCTGAGCCGTGCCGAGCCGAGCCGAGCCAAAGCAAGCCGAGCCGAGCCAAGCCGTGCGCTCATACTCACTGGTGGCATTCTGGGCGGATGCTGGAGGTGGCTCTGCCCAGAGAGCCAGGAGCCCGGCCAGGACGAGCACGCTGTGGGCCTTGGGCATGGTGCGGGAGCCGGTGCTGCGCCTGCAGGGTCGCCCGGCTGCCCTTTAAGCTCCTCTCCAGGTGGGGCCGGCGGGCTCGGCCTTCCGGGTGTCTGCCCAGGGCCGGGCAGGGCCAGGCTCCCCCTTCGCGCTTGCACAACCCGAGTATCAGGTATCTGCCGCTGCTGGCTGCCGACCAGGAAGGGGGAGCCTCGAGGAGACCGGGCGGCCACGCCAAAAACTGGCCTGGCAGGAACGGCAGCCAAACAGCACCGGCCACGGCCCCTGTGAGCCGCGCTGGCCCCGGCCGGGCACGGCCCCGGGCAGGGTGGGCGCTGCCGCGGCCTCGCGCGAGGCTTGGCCGATGGACCCCGGGGGACGCGGCCCTGCCAGCGGGGAGCACGGCGGGCGTGGGTGCGCGGGCAGCAGGCACGACCCATCCCGCCGCCGCCGCTCGCCTGCCCCCCGCTCCAGCCCCTTGTTCTGCTCCAGCGTTCACTCCTCGGCTGAAGGGCCCTCCAGGCTGCCAGGCCCCCAGGCGGGCACCCATCCCAGGGCTCCCCCGCGCTGCCCCGGCAGCCACGGCAGCTCCATCTACCCGGCCGCGGCCTCGTCCTACCACCCCCACCATCCTCGCGGCCTCCGGCAGCCCCGGGGATGTGGCCCAGCACATCCGGCAGTGCCGGTTGGGTGAGTGGCTGGTGGGAGCAGCCCACCGACACGCTCTGGCTGCCTGCCCAGCGCCCCGGGGCACAGCGGTGCCGGAGGCCATACGACCCCGGAGCCCCTCGACGTGGCGGCTGTCGGGGCCCCCCCTCCCACGGCACGCGAGCTGCCCTCCGGCATGCCGGAGACCTCGCGGTGCCTGCCCAGCAGCAGAGAGCCAGGGATTGTTTGGACAGGCCCAGCCAAGCAGCCCAGATCACCTGGCGTGGCTGCCCTGCTCTAATCGGCATTCGCCGCCCTGACAGCTCCCGTCTCCTCCCCGGGCACCGTCGCTGCTGGCTGTAACGCCACCCGGGCTGCTGATGGAAGGGGAGCAGCCCAGCCCTGAGCCGGGGGTCCACGAGAACCCTGGCCCCTTTGCTCACAGCTCCGAGTTTTGGCTCAACATCTTGGGTCATTTGGCTGCTGTCACCACGAGTCCCACTGCGTGGTGCCAGTGCTGCCCAGCTGGAGCACTGGCTGGAGCCCCCTGGAAGCAACCCCAGAGCTCCCAGCTCCCTGGGCCCCATCCTGTGCACAGCCTCAGGCTGAGCCCTCCTGTGCAGGGAGGAGGGTAAGACCTGTCCCTTCACCAGCGATGTGCCCTCATCACTGGCAGAGGTGCCAGAGCAGCCTCAGCTCCAGGCTGGAGCATCCCACAGACCCATGTGGGCCAGGGGTGCTTAGGCCTGGGGACACGGTTACAAGCTGGTGTCCACGCTGCCAAGGTCTGTCTCCAGGTAATTTAACCCCACAGTCAACGACGCGGCACGGAGCGGGCGGCAGTAAATCAGGAACTGTTTGCCTTTGCCTGCGGTCCCCTCCCTGCTGTGGGTGTTTATGCAGGAACAGGAGCTGGTGTGGACGGCACGATCGCCTGCCTGGACACTGCGCTGCATTTCACTGCTGGGAGCAGGCCCCAATTTGGGGATGGGGGAGAGGCTGGGGTGGCGGGGAGAGCAGCAGGGACACCCTTGTCCCTGCACCCTCTGGGCTGGGGTGCTCAGCGGCTGGGTTCCGGGGGGCTGCCCATGAGGCTGCAGGGACCTGGGCACCCTCAGGCTGTCTGCAATGCTGACGCTCTGCCCATGGAGCTGGGCCCTGTTGCTGCCAGTGCTGAGCGGAACTGGGCTAGACTGGTGTTTCTAGCCCGGGGTCAACTGTGGACTTCCTGACACTGCCCACCCAGCACCACCCAGTGCACCAGGCAGGGACGGCCTCAGTGTCCCATCCTGACTGAGCTGCTGCTCCTGTGCTGGCAGCTCTTGCCTTTGGGGGTTATTGCCTTGGTCTGACCCTGTGATTGCTCTGCCCAGCACACGGGATGCCCTTGGTGCCGGCGGTGAGCAGACAAAGGGCAGGTGCCAGCAGCCAGGCTGCACCGGAGCAGCTGGATGGGAGCAGATAGGAGCCCAGAAATGGACTCGTGGCAGGAGATGAGGGGGATATTGCGGAGGAAGGCAAGAGCAGTGTGGATGTCAGTGGGTTTGCCCAAGGTTATGCCATGGCCACGGTGTGCCCAGCTGGCTGCTGCATTGCTGATCCAGCCAGAGCTGCCCCCAGCCAGCCGGGGCCAGAGCGGGACTGAACCTGCTGGTGGCAGGGCCAGCCCACGCAGAAGGAATCGCTTTCCAGGAGACGGAAGCGCTTTGGCTCCCATCCCCAGTGCGTGGCATTCGAGATGTTGCTGTCCCCACCCTGGCTCTGCCAGCTCTTCCCCCACAGAGGCTGTGGGGAGTGCAGGGTCTGCCAGTGTGGCCATGGGCAGTTGACCCCGTGCCAAGGCATGTCCTGGGGGAGGATCCTGGTAGGATGCAGGATCAGCAGCCCTGAGCTCGACCCCAAAGCTCTTCCCCACAACATCCCTGACTGGCAGTGCCCACCGCCACTCAGCCTGGTCATGCCAGCTGTGCCCAAGCCCTGTGGGCAACAGTAGCTGCTTCATGGCAGCAGGGAAGGTGCCAGAGTCACGTCTCCCTGCCTGCTGAGGCAGGGTGGTCAATGATTAAAAGGGGAGCGTTGCTGAGCCAGGCAAGGTGCCCTGGGTGTCTGCCTGGTATCCCACTGCCTGCATGGCACAGAGGGCAGGGAAAGGGGGTGACAGTGGTAGAGAGGGCACTCCTTCCTCTGGGATATACCAGGCCAGCTCAGGGGCCATGTGCATGGGCAGACACTCAGGGAATTATCCGACTGCTTCAGAGAACAGCCGTCACCCAGCTGCCAGCCTCAAGGTCGGTACCAGCACCCCACTGGCAGAAGGGCACCTGCCGCACCACCGTGTCCTGCCGCCGCCAAGCGCCCATGCTGCCTGCATGGCACAGACCTCATGGCTTGGTGGTGGTGCCCGTGGGGTGCCTCGGCGCTGGGGAAGCACATGGCTCTGTGCTGAATGTCATTGGTCTTACCTGTTTGTCCCACGAGGGACCCGCAGCCCGAGTCAGCCCCAAGCTGGGGCACCCCAAGAGCTGCCCCACACCCCTGCCACTCACCCTTTGCCTTGGGAACCGCGGTGGCCAGCTGCAGCTGGGCACACAGGGCCAGGATGCCCACGAGCAGAATGCTGGTAGTCTTCATGGTGCTTCCCGCAGGTGCTGGATGGCCAGAACAGGTCGGTGGGGGTTTATATCCCTGTGGGGCCGGGGAGGGGCTGCTGCACACAACTCTCCCTGCATTTCACAGTTGTGCCCAGGGCAGCAACAGCCCCATGATGTGTTATTGCCTGAGAAATCATTTACCATGGCCCTGTCCCAGCTCCAGCAGCCAGTCTGCAGAGGCTGCAGCTGGGGTGGGGATGTCAGCACCCAACAGCACCTGCTCTGGGACAAGGGAGGTGTAACCAGGGCCGGGGCCACCCTCATGGCCGTGGAGAGCCAGAGAAAGGGGATTGAGATCTCTGGTTTGGGAGAGAGGGGACAGAGAGCATGGCTGGTACATCTAGAATGGCCCAGAGGGTGTGGGCAGGACTTTCTCCCCAGAGCTGCAGGACCTGGGGCACCAGGGGAGACCCACAGTGAGGGGCAGGGGGTGGGAGGTCTCCTCACTGAGCTGTGGGACTTGGCACTGCAAATGCCAAGTGCTGCCCGGGTGTGACAAGCAATGAGAGGAGTTTATGGGACAGGAACTCAGTGAGGACTGAGCAGGAGGATGCTCCCTGAGGCAGTGGCCATCCTGGTGCTGTGGCATGGGGATGTACTGGGACAGAGCAGCTGGCAATCCATCCCTGGCCATGAGGACCCAGTGCCTGCCTGCCCTGGTGCTGGCATGGTGCCCACATCCTGCTGCATCTGCCCCTGACTGGCAGCCAGCTGAGTCCCTGCAGGTGAGTTTGGCCTCGGGGGAGCAGAGCATGGGAAGCCTGTGCCGGGCTCACCCGCTGCCCGCACCGTGCACCCAGCACCATTCCTCTGTGGGGCCAGGCAGGTGGCTGGGTGCCATCATGTCAGCCAGCTGCAGACGTGTCCCAGCAGACGGATGCTCCGGCAGAAGCAGTGCCAGGGCTGCCTTTCACCTCGCCACGCATCAGCGCCGGTGGGACAGGGTGGGGAAGCCCAAGGTTGACCGTGAGGGGAGGTCACCGAGAGCCCGGTGCAGCCAAAGGTGACCATGCCGGGCTGAGGTTTGCTCCGTGCCATGGGGACCCTGCGGCACTGTCACTGCCACACCCTGAGACTCTGCCAAGGGAACCTTTGCTCCCTGTCCCACCCAGTGCGGGGACTCAGCTGGGAGTCTGTTCCGGGGCAGATCTTGCTGCTGCACTACAGTCGTGCTGGCACAGCCCACTGTGCCCCACTGCATGGCAAAGGGCACGTGCAGGTGCTGCCAGCAGGTTGGGCAGAGGCAGCCTGGCTTGCTGGGGTGCTGGCAGGGACATGGAAAGCTGTGAGGGGCCTCTCATGGCTGTGGTGGGCAAAGAGGGGCACAACCTGGGTTTTCAAGGGGATGGTGGAAGGGGCTTATCCTCTGCTGGAGCTGGAGATGGGGAGAGGCCTGGGGTGGGGTCCTGGTGTGCTGGGGGGACTTGATGGGGCAATCCCTGCCTGGGGGTTTGTCGCAGGCATCTTTGTGCTGAGGCAATGTGACCTCTGCGGTCTTGTACGGGGTTTTACAGCTCAACGATCATATTTCCCCATTCAGAAATTCCTGTTTGCGTCATCCCTGCTCCAGGTGTCCAAACGCCCTTGTTGCCACAGAAGCTCTGGGGCTGACAAAAGGAACCTGAACAAGAAACGTGGGGGGCTGTGAGAGCAGCCCCGGCCCCGGGTTGTGAGCGCAGGGTCCCTCCAAGTGACCCCCTTACCCCAATGTGGCATGTGCTGCGGTGCCACGGCGCTGTCGTGGGGAGTCACCAGCCCCACGCAATCAGCTCCTGGCCCTTTGGTTCACTGCCCTGCGGGGCTTTGGCCTTGTGCCCGCTGTCCCCCCAGCCCCCGTGTGCCTGTTGTGTGCCGATGGCATGGCTGACTCCTGCCTGCACATGGTGGTGTGAAGCCCAGCGTGTCCTCTTGCCATCGTGGTGGGGATTGGTCCCCCTGCCTGCAGCCCCTTCCCCGCCTGCAGCCCCTTGCCCACCTGCAGCCCCTTCCCCGCCTGCAGCCCCTTCCCTGCCTGCAGCCCCTTGCCCACCTGCAGCCCCTTGCCCACCTATAGCCCCTTCCCCGCCTGCAGCCCCTTGCCCGCCTGCAGCCCCTTGCCCGCCTGCAGCCCTTTCCCTGCCTGCAGCCCCTTGCCCACCTGCAGCCCCTTCTCTGCCTGCAGCCCCTTGCCCACTTGCAGCCCCTTCCCTGCCTGCAGCCCCTTGCCCACCTGCAGCCCCTTCCCTGCCTGTAGCCCCTTGCCCACCTGCAGCCCCTCCCCTGCCTGCAGCCCCTTGCCCACCTGCAACCCCTTCCCTGCCTGTAGCCCCTTGCCCACCTGCAGCCCCTTCCCTGCCTGCAGCCCCTCTTTGCTGTGCCCCCGCCCGTGGTGTCCCGCAGCTCCGTGGGTACTGTGGGTTGTGGCCCCGATCCAGCAGCACGGGGGGGCCGATCCTGGCGCAGCTCCCCGGGCAGCGGCCGCCAGAGGAGGCTGTTGCTCCGTCGGAGCGGGGCCGAGCTCGGCCGGGCTGCGGGAGCCCCGTGCCCGTCCCATCCCCGGGGGCGGGGACCGGCTCCATCCCGGGCCGGGCCCGGGTCTCTCGGGCTATATATAAGCGGTCGCGGACGGGTCGGGGACAGCACGGTGAAGCCGGAGATGATCCTGTTCCTGCTGCTGCTGGTGCCCCCCCCCGGGCCCCATGGGGCACCTCGCCTCGGGGAGCCTCCTGCCAGGTGAGCCCGGGCCCCTGCCCGCAACCGCCCCGCCGCCCCCTCGCCCCCGTGGCGGGGTTCGCTGGGGGGATACAGGCTCTGAGCTGGGGCATCCCGGTGGGAGATGCTGCTGGGACACCCTGCCCGACCCCGCCAAGGGGCCCTACCTGCACCCCACAAACCCCTGTCCGCACTCCCTGCCTATCCCGCAGGGAAAATCAACGAATGTCGCCCGGCCAGCCGGACCCCCTTCCAGCCCTGCGGCATCTTCTGCTCTTCGGACGGGGACTGCCCGGGCAGCGAGCGCTGCTGCAGCACCGGCTGCGGACGGGAGTGCCAGCTGCCCATAGGAGGTGAAGGGCTCCTGCCCCAAGCGAGGGGGTTTCTGCTTTCCAGGGGGGGTCCTGCAGCCCTGACAGCACCCGTGCCCCTTCCTGGCACGTGGCTGGGGTGTGCCAGGTCTGGGGTCTTCCAAGCTCAGCTGCTGCATTGGGTGATGCAGCATCAGCCACCTACGCTGACCCCTGCACCCAATCTCCCGCTCTCAGCCCCTCTGGTGCAGGGGGACAGGGGTGCCTGTTGTTACCTGCCTGCAGGGGGGCATCCCAGGGGTGGGCTGGGTAGTGGGAGTGGGCAGGGGCTGGGAGGGCTCTGACCCTGGTGGACACCCTGCAGCCAAGAGGGGCTTCTGCCCGCGTTTGGACCCTGGCCTGGCGACCATCTGCCGGGTGGAGTGCGGCAGCGACAGCAATTGCAGAGGCAGCAAGAAGTGCTGCAGCATGGGCTGCCACGTCCGATGCACGCAGCCGGTGCCAGGTAAGGGCGGCCAGGACGTTGGCAGGAGGGAGGCCGTGGCCAGGTCAGACCCCATGTGTGAGCAGCTCTCCTTTCCACCCGCAGCCAAACCGGGTGTCTGCCCCAAGAGGAAGGTGCTGCAGACCTTTGCCCCCTGCAACAGCTCCTGCAGTGATGACAACGACTGTGACCATCACCTGAAGTGCTGCTTCACCGGCTGTGGCTTGGGCTGCCTGCCTCCGGACACAGGTACTGCCAGCTGCAGCCACCATCCCGGCCTTGCCGCATCCAATGGCCCTGTGCCCCTGGGTGACATCCGTCACCTCCCACCCATGCCCGGCCCATGCAGGGGACGCTTCCTTCACTGTGCCTACAGCCCTGCCACAGGGACCTGCCAGCCCTGGTTGTGACATTTCCGAGTTGAGCCGCAGGTGGTTGTGGCTGTTGGTGGCTGAACGGCCGTGACGGTTGCTCAGCTTCCCTGGCACAGCGGTTGTGTCTCCACACAACACTGGAACCATGAGAGCTGCTCCTGGCTGTGCCATGTCCCGGGGGGCAGCCCGTGTGCAGGGCTGGGAGGCAGAGGCTGGGTGGTGAGCACAGCTCTGCTTCCCCACACCAGCACCCTGCTGCCTCCCCGCCCCCAGCTCCAACAACCCCTTTTGTCCCCCAGGGAGAGACAAGAAGTGACCCTGAGAAGAAGGTGGCAGCAGGGCCTGAGCCTCTCCTGTGGGACCAGCATCTGAGAGGCCAGGTCCTCTCTGCCCCATGCAATAAAGCTGCCAGGACCCCTGGCTCAAAGCAGCTCAGCCTCCACTGTCCCTCCTGCCCTGCGCCCCTGCAGGGCACTGCCTGCCCCCTGTGCAGAGGGTGATGAATCGTGGTGGGGCTGCAGAAGAGCCCTAGCTCTGGGCATCACCAGGGAGCTGGTGCCAAACTGGTGAGTGATGCCCACCTGTTCTGGCAGTGCCTTGGTCACCTGGGGACCGTTCCGGGGGCCAGGGGGACAGGAGTCCTCCTCAGGCCTGGTGTTGGCTCGTGGGGAGTGTGTTTTTGTGTCAGGCCAGCAGCAGACAGATGGTGCTGAGCACGCTCCCTCCTGACGCGGTGCTGGCTGTGGCTGCTGGTGAGCTCTACAGGCAGAGACAGCGAGGAGCTACAGACAGAAAAGATGAAAACCTCCTGAAAGTGCCAATTTATTATTCATCTCCCTCCGTGCCTGCTCTGCTCAGCCCTGAGCTGGTGCCACGGCTGCTGCTGAGATGAAAGTCACTGTGTAGTGCAGGCACAGGGGGGTGGCACCCCCTTCCCAGCACCCCATCCCCAGCACCCTGTTCCCCAGAGGCGGCGGGGGCTGCAACTGTGGCACAGGGAGTTTTGGCACGGCCACGGTGCAGGGCTTGGCTCGGAGTGAGGAGGGTGCCCAGCCCAGGCAGGTGCTGCCCGCTCCAGCCCCCCACCCAGGCCCCTGTTGTGCCACCCCCCAAGCTCTCCAGGGTTACTGGCACCGGCTGCCTGTCATGGCACAGAGGCTGCTGCTCCGTAACTGCTCTCATGGCTCCTGTCTGGAACCAGCGGCTGCGGCGAGGCCGAGACGGAGGCTTGGAGGGGCCAGGGCTGGGATGGCGATGGCTGCCGGCGGGCAGGCGGCAACCCCGGACTGGTGCCACGCAGTGCAGCCCGCCTGGCGGCACGGGGACAGTGGCCTCCCAAAATGGGGTTTTTATTACAGCCATAGATCACCGCGGCGGCCTGATGCGGGCAGACGGCGGTGATTTTTCTTCATGGTTTACAGACAAATGAGGGGAAGGAAAATTGATGTGAACTTTGCTATAGTGCGAGGTCGGGCACGGGCAGGGAGCTGGTTATGGATGAGTTGGGAGCTGCTGGGGCCTGGGCCTGAGCTCCTCCCAGACCCCTTCTCGGGGCAGGATGGATGGGAGCACTGGGAGTGGCGGCAGCAGCGCTGGGAGCACCATGTCTGGTGTGGGCATTGTGCTGCTGCCACGGGGGCTGCAGGAGGGGGGGGTCTGGCTTCCCTGGCCCCCCATCACCCACGGCGTGGCCCTGAGCAGGCGGCTGCGCCCGTCCCTTGTCAGAGGGATGCTCGGGGAGCAGGGGAAGGACCATGTGGGGAGTACTATTAACTCCAGCAGATGTTCATCAGTGCTGCAAACGCTATTTGGATGTGCAGAGTCGGGTGAGCTGCTGCCACCGGCTTCTGGCAAGATCTCGTCTGCTTTCACCACAACTGAAGTTGCCTCTGAACACCGTGGCCCTGCCCGCTATAAGATAACAGTTAATACCCTCAAATAGAGCCTATCGGCTTTTCCATATGGCCCATAAATATTAATACAATTCTAATTAGAGTTTTAAATACATTGCATAAATTAAGCATTTCCTTGGCAATAAATCATCAGCGCTTTGGCGCCTGCTCCCACCCATGGAGCAGATCACGAGCTCTCCCCACCAGCCCCACGGCCAGGCCCTGCCTGCTGGGGGACGGGACCTGGGGACGGGCCGTGCCGGGCCACTGCGGGCTGGGGAGCTCCGGATGGGGAAAGGCAGGGGGTTTGGGGCTGGAGGTGCTGTGAGCCATTCTGGGGGTAAACCCTCAGGCTTGTCCAATGGCCCGGAGGGTGCCAGCACCATCTGCTCCTGTGCCATGGGGACAGTGTCCACAAGGACCGTGGTTTGAAAGCACCTGATCAAACCCCTCAGCTGCAGATGCCAAATCACCCATTAGATTCAGCAGAGGAAAGGGAGCTCAGACTTGTCTGAAGGAGCAGAAATGGCCCCGTGTCCTTACTCAGGAGTGATGTTGTTCATACCTTTTTCCCCAGGTGCACCCACGTTGGCGGCCCCAGCCATGTGCACAAGGAGGCAAGTGCACCTCCACATCGTTGGCACCGTGCCCGCGAGCTCATCTGGAAGCTCATCTGAGGAGAGCTTGGCTGCCCCGGCTGCAGGGGTGCCCAGCACTGTTCTGCCCCGGCCACCCTGGCATAACTGCAGCAGGATGGGACGGGCACCTCGGGGGGCTGCTGGGGAGCGCTGGAAATGGCCAGTGTGTGCAGGAGCCGCGTGCCCAGGTGAGCCCATTGCTGCCCCTATGGAGCCTGGCTGGGTGCTCCTGCCCTGTGCCAGCCTCCTCTGGCCTTCATCTCCAGCTCTGAGTCCTTCTCCTCCTGGGAGGTGGCGGCAGCAGTGACCAGCTTACGCAGAGCTCTCCCGAGATGGGATGGAGGAGGTGGGATCCCTTCAAAGGTGCCTATGGGTACTGGGCAGGGGGTGAGCGAGCACAGGGCGGGGGCACAGGCTGCAGGTCTGAGCCCGGGTGGTCGCGACATGCATCCTCCCTGTGCGCTGGTGTTGGTGGGCCTTGAAAAGAGCAAACACCAAACTCATTTGCCTGAGGAGAAATTAATACGGTGTGAAGCCTGTAGTGGGTGATTTAAGAAGTGCATTTAAAATCTCAACACAAATAGATTTTTTTATAAGGTCAAAAGAAAGATTAAACACTGCAGACAAGCGCAGCACTTGCCATTTCCAGCATCGCTTTCACCATAAATATTTTGGGCTGGCACCGTGTTCCTGAGCTGCCCACGTGGGTCAGAGTCTACTTGCCATGGTGAGGTGAGAGCCACTCTGGGCACAGTGCTGGGTGAGCAGAGACACGCCCAGGGAGGGCACCATGTCTCACCATCCCCTTCCTTACATGCAGACCAGTTTCCTGGTGCGTGGCAGGAGAGAAGGTGTGTGGGGCCACAGTGCCAGTGGCACTGGGGGGACCAGCTACAGCCATCCTGGGCAGGATGTGGCCCCAGACCCCTCCAGTGCTGCCACCAGCCTGCAAAGGTGCTGGTGGTACGGGGAAAGTCATGCAGCTCAAGCTGTGGTGCCAGCCAGGAGGTTGTGTGCCCACTGCCAGCTCCCAGCTTTCCCCTCCTGCTGCCCAGCAGGGACCAGGATTGATGGCGAGAGATTTGGAAGGCTCCAAATGCGGAGGTTATATCGCTGAGCCACCCCCATCCATCATGAGACGTTCATTATGAAGTAACACCCTGCACGCCGGGCTGATTTCACACCTTATCTGAACCCAGCAGCTGTGCCCTAAATCCTGAGCACCGCGACTGTCTGGAGGAATTCGGCTGCCTGTGCTTAAAATTAGTGTTAGCATCTATCATTTCCCCACACCAAATGGCTTCTGTGTCGGCACTTGGCAGCGCTCATCCGTCACTGGGGCTCTGGCTGCCCAGCTCCATACCCTCTCCGTCACTGTCACAGGACCCCTTGTTGGAAAAATATCACCTAAAGGACAAATGCAGCAGCTTGGCCTCTCCCTTGTGCCCAGGTTGGTGGCACTGCCAGCAGTGAGGGCATCCTGCATCCCCTTGGGTACGGCCAGCATTGGTTCTTCTCCCGGTGGGGCTGTCCCCGTCCCTCCAGCCCCACCGCAGCCAGGCACATGGCGTGGGCACAGCCCGCGAACCCTCCCCTGGGCACGGCAGCCTCTCCCCTGGCACAGTTGCTCATCACCTCTCGCGGTGCCGCGGTGTCAGCCGCTGCGGCCGGCAGCCATCCCTGGCGAGGAGCTCCTGCCAGGCAGGTGATGCTGGAGCTGTCGGCGTGATGAAAAGCCTCCCGCAGCAATGCAGATAACATACAAGCACAGGTCAGGCGAGGCCCGTGTAGCCCATCCATCAGGCGCGGCAGCTCCAGGCGCTCCCCGTGCCACCATCTGATGCACGTTATCCGGCACAAATGTGTTTCTTCCCCCAAGGTTAAACGGATGAGTGAGGTTCAGGCACTGACAGCTCTGCCCGCCCCGTGCAAGCGATAAACGAGCTGGAAGAACCAGAGGGAAAAAAAAGGTTTGTTTTCTGTCAAATGCTTCTTTTGATGGTGGTGGCATAAGGATGGCAGTGCCAGGATGAGGATGTGCTCCCAGCACAGCCATGGGGCAGATGGTGATGAGCATCATCACAGCCATGTTGGGTGCCACTGTGTCACCAGCAGTGATGGATGGGCAGGAGAGAGGGCCTGGGGAGATGCTGGAGCACCGAGAGGCCCTGGGAGGCAGGCGTGCGGTGAGCCCCGGCGTGCTGGGGCCTGTGGGGGTTGGGTGGGACGTCAGCAAGCCAGCCCGTCCCCCCCACAGCAGCGGTGCTGGTCACTGGTGCTGCCCAGTGTGTCTCCAGGTCTGTCCCAGCCTATGATGCCCGGGGCCTGATCCTGCCCACAGAGCTTCATTGCCTCAGGGTGTGTGCCCAGCGGGGGTCCACCTCCCCATGGTGCCCTCACCAGCTGCTGCTGCCCTCGCTCAATGTCACACTCGGAGCCTGTCAGCTTGAGGAAAGGTTTGGAGCGATAAGCGATCGGGCTGTCAGCGGCAGTGTGCCACTCGCTCGTGATTTACTGCAACACCGCGGACGGAGCACAGATTTTTCTTAATCTAAATTGAAAACTACTCAAGTAGAAAAATAATTTCATTGCTTCATCTCGAAGGGGCGGGGGGAGAGGAAGGGGAAGAGCTGTGCCAGGGCTGGCAGGTCGGGGGTTGCCCATGGCCCCCATGGCCCCTGCACCCCAGCCGGGCAGGGCCAGTCCTGTGCCACCTGCCCCCCTTGCCTGGGGCAGTGCCTATGCTGAGGGCCAGCGGCAGCTCCGATGGCTTGACCAGTAAAACCCTGTTGTGTGCCCCATGCCTGAGCCTGGCAGGTGCCCAGGGCTGAGGTGAGCTGCACAAACCATGTCCCCACCTGTGGGGCACAGGAAAGGTCTTGGGACATCCCTGATGGGACGCAGGATGGTGCCACATCCCTGCAGCATCCTGGTGGTGGGGCACAACCCGGCCCCATTCCTGCGCGCTGCCCACAGGGCTGTACCACAGACCCCAGTGCCAGGGATGTGCTGCATTGAGGAGAGACTGGGACTTTGGAGTGCGAGCAAATTCGGGGAGTGGTTGCTGAGCTGGATAATAACATACCCAGTGAGCTGCATCCCAAGCACACTGCCAAATTAAAGAAATTTTTTTCCCCTTTAATTTAAAAGCCACCGTTGGGAAATCTCCGCCGGCCTCGGCAGTGATTTCCCCCCAGGCTGCCTTTCTGGAGAAATCTTTAATTTTGATTGTCACACTTTGTGGAGTTTAACTCGGGGAAGTGGAGCCATAAATGAGGTGCCTCTCTGGTACTGGGGCTCCAGCTGTGCCGGGACAGCGAGTGGCACTGCCACAGATGGGGAGGAGGGAGTGGCTTGACCATGGCCACCCCGACGGGGCTTGTGGGCGCTGGCTGCCCTCTGCCCTTGCCCCCCTCCCTTTCTCCTGATTTCACAGGTCAGCTCCCTTTAATTATCCAGGTCCTGTCCTGTGCTGTCCCGTGCCAAATGAATCGGCAGGTTCGGGAAAAACTCATCAACCTTTGTGCCTCAGCTGGCTGCTCCTGCTGGCACCGGCACCTCCTGATGCCCACGGCGCTGCCTGGCACCCTGGCACCCCAGGACCCACCACCCAGCACGATGGGGCCCTGGCCTGGAGCTGTGGCAGGCATTACACCCCTGCCTGAGCCGGCCGTGGGGATGGGCCGTGGGGATGGGCCGTGGGGATGGATGTGCCCTGCCTCTGGAGCAGGAGTCGCGGCCAGCCCGGGGCGAGAAGCAGCTCTTGGTGCCTCCACGGTGATTCCGCTGCCACCAGTTTGCTGGACCCGGAGTGTGACCCCAGAGAGGCCCCTTTCCCGTCCCTGCTGGGGCCGTGGGAGGGCATCTCCCGGCAGCTCCATCGGCAGGTAAGGGAGGAGGAAGGGCGGGCGGTTAAGGGAGGAGGAAGAGCAGGCGGTTAAGGGAGGAGGAAGAGCAGGCGGTTAAGG
>JANVCC010000271.1:11362255-11425716 GCA_025345505.1 Todiramphus chloris collaris | reverse complement strand
GAGGAAGAGCAGGCGGTTAAGGGAGGAGGAAGAGCAGGCGGTTAAGGAAGGAGGAAGAGCAGGCGGTTAAGGAAGGAGGAAGGGCGGGCGGTTAAGGAGGGAAGAGGGGCGGGCGCCTCCTTTTCGGTGCGGAGCCGGCGCGGCGGTGCCGGGGCGAGCTCCGGGAAGGCTACAGCCCATCTGCATTTTACCCTTCAGTAATTCCAACACTTACGGGTGCAATTAGGAGGCAAGCCTGGCGTTATGAAGCCATCAGCGCGGAGAGGCCCGAATGCTAACAACCCCCGGCGCGCGTCCCCGCCCCATCCGTGTCCGATCCACCCGTGGCAGCACTGCGGTGATGCCGGGGCCTCGACTGCATTAAATGCACACTTTGTTTAACGCGTCTGGCGGCCCAGCGCTCCCCGAGCCGCGCAGGTGGAGGGCTCGGTGCTGCCCACGGGAGGCCGGTGCGGGCGGGACGGCGGAACAGCGGAGCCGGGGACGGGCCAGCGTCGCGCTCGCCTCAGCAGAGCGTTTGATCCGACGGTGCTGTCCGGAAGAGGAGACCGGGGCTTGTTTGGCAAGCAAGCGGCCGATGCCGGCCTGGCCCCCGCGGCACAGCCCTCCCCCAGCACGGGGCTCGGCGGCCGGTCCCCTTCTCCCGCCCCGTCGGGGCGCGGGGCCCGGAGCACGGCCCGTCATCCCCGGCCCCTGGGACAGATCTGAGCCCTGGCTCATGATTCCTGCAGAGACTTGGAATGAGGTTTCTTCCTTCCCCTTCATCACCCACTCCGGTGATCTCGGCCGCGCCCGGCAAAGCCTCTCGATGGGTACGAGCTTGGCAGCAGCGGCTCTGCCAGGCTAGCGACACTGAACCGGGAGGGCAGAGACAGTGGCGAGGGGGGGGGCCGTGAGGGCCCCCTGGCTGGGCCACGGGTGCCGCGGGGGTGCCGCCATCCCCAGCTCTCCGGGAGCTGTCCCAGGGTGGCGACGAGGAGCCCACGGGGCGCAGGCAGCGGCGGGCAGGGCCCTGCCACCGCACCCACCCGCTGCCAGGGCCCTGCCACCCACCCACCCGCTGCCAGGGCCCTGCGTGGCCGCGGTTCCTCCGCTTTGCAAACGCTGCTTTGACATTCCAGCTGTAGCTTGTTCCCTTCTCCTCGTTTTCATACCGACGGGAGCGTACGGCAACACCCGAGAAAGAGACAGATCTGACATAATTAAAAAGTGGCTTCAATCAGGCTGTTTTCCTAATGGTTTGTCATATCAGCCCACACCGCCCTGCACCCCCCCCCCCCACCCCGCCCCCCCGTGCTCCCAACCCCCTGAGGCATCATTTACATTTCTTAATAACCCCTCATTAATATTCATGACGTGGGGAGGGTAATAACGGCTGAGTGCACAGCACTAATTCAATTTCAGCGAGCCTCCGTGTGTTTAGTTAATCACCGGGGGACCCGGGTTACTCGGTACAATTATTTATTCGGAATTAGATCTCGAGGCATCTGGACTGAAACCTGAGTGGGGAATAAAATTAAACCGGGATTCTCCTCCTCGCCGCTTCTTCCTCCCGCAGCAGTGGTGCTGAGCATCGCCCTGGGCGCTGAGCGTCATCACCATGGTGCTGAGCATCGCCCGCCGCGCTCAGCGTCGCCCACGGCCGAGGAACCGTTGGTCCCGTCCTGGGAAGGGGACCGGGAGGAGAAACCTCAGCGCGGCGAACTCGCTCGGTGCTGAGCTCGTGTGTCCCACAGCTGCTCTCGCTGCACCCAGGGCCACCGCTGCTCGGGGTCCCCACGCAGGGACACGGTGCCCAGCATGTGTCTGGGTCCCCACGCAGGGACACGGTGCCCAGCCTGTGTCCGGACTCCTCAGGGGGGTCACGGTCCCCAGCGTGTCCGGGTTTCACAGCTGGTGACGACTCTGGACGCTCAGGAAGCGGAGCTGGACGATGCCATAATTATCTTCTGCTTATCTCATCTTTACCGTGCAGATTTGTGGAGTTAATTTTGCCATGACTGATACCTCCTGTATTTTATCAAACACCGGGGGACGCGGGGGAGGGGCTTCCTTGAAGACATTATATATATTTTTAATTTCGTTGAGTGCTCTCAGACCAGACTCATACTGAGATAACTGCCTAATAGCTCCGATCGTTATGCTATGAAAAATTATCGCAGCTCAAAACTGCTTTTTAAAGCATCGCTGCAATAAAGGCGGTAAGATTTTGGCCAAGTTGACTCTCTTCTAATTATTCATATTTGTTAAAGTGAAAAATGCCGCTGTCCGCCTGCAGTTCTGCGTCTGGCGGAGCTTCAGACCCGCGTGTCGCGGCCTCGGCAGACAGAGGGGTGGCCACGTCCCCTCCCGCTGCTCTCGGCGCTCAGCCGCTGGCCCCTTCTCAAGGTGACACCGGCTAATGAGGCTGTACGGAAACAGAAGCGTGCGCTGCCAACGGGCGCTGCCAACAGCCCCCGCGCTGCCCCCGGCGAGGGTTGGCGGGGGGTCACGGGAAACGCGCCCAGAGAAGCGCCCCTGCCTTCGGTGCCTCTGCTGCGCGGGGCGGGGGTCGGCTCGGGGCCTTCGCTGGGTCCCGGCCCCGGGCGGCACAGGGACCCCGGCTGCCCTGCGGGGCGGGGCCTGGGGCCAGGGAGCCCCTGGAGCCCCTGCCCGGGGGGACCTGCCCGCCCCCGGGGACAGTCGGGACCGCTCGGCTCGGGCCCCGCGGCTGCCCCGAGTAGGCCCGGCCAGCCCCGGGACGGGCGGAACGGTGGGGGCGGCAGCACAGCAGCGCCCAGACCCGGGAGCCCCGGGACCCCTGAGCCGGGGGCGGGTCCGGGGGGCGGGCCCGGGGGAAGCTCCGCCCGCCCGCCCCGCCCCGCCCCGCCCCGCCCCGCCCTTTGGCCGCCGTCACCAGAGCCGTCCCGGGGCTGCTTTGCGGCAGCGCGGCGCCTCTCGCTTTGCGGCAGCGGCTCTCCGCCGTCTCGCTTTCCGGCAGAGGGGCGCCCTGCTTTCCGGCACGGTGTCGGGCGACCCCGGCCGTCGGCCACAGTTTCCCGGTGGCGGGTCCCGGTCGGTGCCATGGACGTGGGGGAGCTGCTCAGCTACCAGGTGAGCGACCCCGCGGCGGCTCCCGGGGCACTGGGGGGCCCGTCAGGGCGGCAGGACCCGGCTGCTCCCGCGGGGCCTGGCCCGGCCTGGCCCGAGCGCTCGGTGCGGCGGGAGCAGCCCCGGGCCAGGCGCGGCCCTTCCCGCCGAGGGAGGAGCGCGGCTCTGTCCCGGCCGGGAGCGCGGGGCGCCCTTGGCCCGTGGCCCCGCCGGTTCCTGGCTGGGCGCCACTGCGGCTCCCGGGACGGCCGCGGGCCCGGGGCGGGCCCCTGCGCGGAGCCGGTCCCGCCGCTCTCGGGGCGCTCTCGCGGGACCCAGTGACGGTGTTGCGGACTTTTGGGGCCCTCTCCCCCTTCGGGGAAACGGTGTCCCGGTGGGACCCGGTTAGTGGGGGCTTCTCGGGAACGTGGCCCAGCTGATGCCGTTGCTTCCGCAGGTGGGACGGCCGTGCTGGGCGAGCCTGGTCCTGAGCAAAGCTGGTGCTCGTCCCATGTCTCCCGCACCTTCTTTTCTCCCTGTTTTATGATAAAAGCCGTTTAATTTGTTTTTTTATGAAAGTCTTTTGGAAAACTTTCCCTTCTTAGAGAAGCTCGGGATCTTCTCGTGAATGTTTTGTGCCCCTCGGCCCACGGCCATCTCTTGCTTGCTGTTTGGAGCTCGGTTGATGAGCAGGTGTGGGAAAGGGTCTCTTTTTTGTCCCAGGAGTGGACTTTGTGTGTCCCCCACACTTGGGGCGTGGGGACCCTGTTTCACCGCAATGCTTCGATCCTCTTTCGATGCTGTTGGTCTGTGCTTCAGCTCTCAGCGAAAGCGCAGCAGTGGTGCTTCCCTGCTGGGTCAGAGGGTGAGAAAAGCTCTCCCAGACCTCCCCTGCAGCCCTCCCCTTGTCCACCATGAAGTAACTGAGGGTGGCAGTTCTGAGACCGGATCTGCTTCTTAGTTCATAACCCAGGTTCCTTTATGGAACGGTTTCCTACCACCGTGTGTCCTGCTGGGTGGGCATTGCACGTGTTCAAGGCGAGGAGAGCATCCTGCTGCTCTGGTCATGCTTTTGGAGGGTGTTATTCTGAGTTGCACAGGGAAAGCTGGGTTCAAGAAACTTCCCATCTTCGTTTCCCAGTGTTCTCTCCCTCTCGGGAGCAGGGCACAAACCAGTCTTTCTGTGAGGACTGCACTGGGCTTGTCTGGGCTGCAGGAGGGTTTCCCTGTGGGTGCTCTGTCTCTCACGTCCTTCCCACCTCACCTGTGCGTGCGGGTCCTGCCATTCCGAGAGCTGCTCCACTTTTGTACCTCTCTACCTGCCATCTCTTTTTCTGTGTTTTTTCAGTATCAGAATGACCATGTCTCATGTTCCGTTAATTCTTTGGTCTTCTCTGCTTCAGTCGTGGTTAACAATGCTCATGTGCTTGCTCTGCAACACAGCTCACACCTAAGGTCAACCTCTGGTGAGCTTCTGTTGTAACTTTTTAACCAGGTTCTAATTTTGGGGTTTTGTTTGTCGTTTTTCTCTTGCCCTGAAAACGTGAAGTCCACAGAATTCCCACCCTCTGAGGAGAGCGCGTGGCACTTGGCTTCCATCCCTTTGGTTTTGCGCAGCTGGAGTGAGCTTTCTGTACTGCTGTGGGGCTGGGGTAAAGAAATGCTGCTCAGCTGCTGGGCATTAGAATCTGAGTGTCTTCTCCTGCTGAAATTATCCTTAGCTGTGGAACAAAACTTTCTGTAGCTTTCAACCACCTGGTGAAACTGCTCCTGCAGGGCTGGTCCTGGCTCTGCACTCTTCTGGTCTCCTGCCAGGATACAGGCAGCTCCTGCGTCAGTAGCAGGGACGAGGGTTGGGTTTCAGCGTCACGGGATTGGGACGGTGGGAATTGGGTAGCCTGGTGGGCACGGGTGAAAGGGGTGGAGGAGCAGGAGGCAGATAGTAGCTCTGATTCTGAGAAAAGGAGGCTCCCTCTGGGAGGGAGCTTCTGGCTGAGAGATAGGAAAGGAAGGTGGAAACCAGAGGTTTTGGTGCCTCCTGTCCCACCTGCATGGCTCTGAGGCAGGCGAAGCCAGTGCCCTGCCGTGGAATGCTGAGAAATGCAGGTCCCTGCCCAGGTAGCATGTGACACCCAGAATAGCCAGGGTTGTCTGTGGGGCAGAGAGGGCACGAGTGGGTGCATGGTGGATGGAGGAGGAGAACATTGCTTGGGCTGTGTCCAGCTGATGAGGGAGGCTGGCTGGGGGCTTGTACAGCAGCTCCGGACCTGCCCCAGTTTTCTGTCTGGTGGTAACTGGAGGATGGGTCTGGGATTTCCCCTGCACTGGGCTGGCGTGGGATCTCCTTGTCCAGCCTGGGCATGGGGCTGGCACCGGCTGCCAGGCGGGTGGGTTGTGTGATGGGCACTGGGCACCTCCACTGTCTGTAATCTCTTGCTGCAAACAAGTCAATCTTCTCGGCTTCCCTCAGCACAACCCAGAATAATTGCTTTTTCTCCTCTAAATGCCTAATCTATGCCCTTGCTTAAGCAAGATGATGTTCTTCCTCAGTGCCAGCCTTGGCATGGAAGGTTTCAGGCATGGGGCCATCAATTCAACACCAAGTTTCTATTGGAGTGGGAAAAGGAACCTCTTGCAGGAAAAAAAACCCCCAAACAATTAAACAGTGCCTGGCAGTTGATACAAAGCTCAGGAATCCATGAACTTCACGTGTCTCTGTGAAACAGTTGCAGATGGTCTAAAGTGATGATTAAATGTTGCTGCAGTTCTGCCCAGGAAGGCTGTTCCCAGATCCTCTATGTCTGGTCCCAATTATGGAGGGTAATTAAGGGACAAAGCCAACCCTGATTCTTACAGATATCTCATTCAATTGTCTCGGGAGGGAAGAAGGGAGATTATTTTAATTCTCATTCAGTGCAGATTTCACCACTGTGAGTGATCAGTGCAAACAGCTAATTTTTTAATGGAATAGTAGTAAAATCAAATGACAAAAGCAGCAGTAAATAATGGGATGAGGTCACCGAGCTGGGCGACCTCCTCGCTGTTGGAATAGGTTGAGGGCAGTTTGTTGTGGGACGGGTCCCTGTGTATAATCGTTTCTGCTGCTGTACAGATAATTCAGTGTAAATCTGCAGCGCTGTGGGTGCAGCTGGTGGCAGCTCGGCCCATCTCCTCACGGGCACTTCTCACCCTGGCATTCCCCTGGCAGCTCTTGTCCTGCTGGCAGGGTCAGGCAGGAGCTGTCACCGACTCTGCTCCGGCGCTGGGCTCCACTCCTGGCCGCGTGCTGTGGGGCTTGTGTTGGTGAGCTAACGAGGTGGCAAGTGGCTCTGTGGGTCACTTCCCGGTGTGTTCTCTGGCCACCAAACCAGAGCGTGTGTGGAAGCCTGTCAGGGCAGACCCTGGCCCGGGGGTCCATGACTGAGCTTGTTGGGTGGTTTGGAGCCTTGTGAGCGAGGCTGGAGAGGTTGAGGGTTCATCCTCTTTGAAAGCCATAACCTCTGTCTGGCTAGCACGTTTCATTTGCCTCTGTTCGCGTGATTATTTTTTTGGAGCTCTTGGGACTTCCTGAGACTTCTGGATTTTCCTGGTGCTGGTTCTTCCACTTCTTAACGTGCAGATCCTGCACTAGCCAGAAGTGTCACAGAATCCCAGGCTGGTGGGCTTGGCAGGGCCCTCTGGAGATGCTCTGGTGCCACCCCCTGCTCCATCCAGCAGGGTCACCCAGAGCAGGGGCCCAGCAGCGCAGGGTCCAGCCGGGGTGGGAATCTCTCCGGAGAAGGAGGCTCCACAACCACAACTTCATAACGTGTGTCGTGCTTCAGGAATGGAAACCCGTGAGAAGCAGGGTTGGTGGTAGCCTGGTTTATCACAAACGTTGGAAACAGAATTCACGAGTTGGTTCATGAGGGCGCCTCTGGAGATGTGGGGCTTGCTTTCGGGAGCCCTGAGCTGCCAGCCGCTGCCTGGCTTTCTGTGCAGCCCTTCCCAGCAGGCTGCAGCCGCCGCATCGCTTCAGGAGGTTCACTTCAGATGTCATTAACAAATATTTCTGAACTTCACGGTAACGAGGTTACTTCCCAAGCAGATGTCTTGATGATTCGAAACTTCATTACTGAGACTCCTCTAAACCTTCTTGGTGCTTGGAGAAAGCCGGAAGCAATCGGGGGCCTACACAGCACCTTTTCAGGTCCTGTGGGACACTCGATCCCAATTATGTTGTGCAGTCACAGCTCTGAGGGACACCAGGCAGGGTCCTGGGCAGGTCATTGTTCTCCAATCCAGGACATCCTGTGCCCAGAGATCTGCTGCCCAGGCCCACAACCCTGGGCCGTGAGAGCTCGGGGCATGTCAGTCAGCAGGCTGTGGGAGGCAGAGAGATAATTCTCCCTTCACTGATCACCAGCTTTTGTTTACTTTGTTTTGTTTTATAAGTGTCAGCGTTTTAGAAATCCTGTTGCATTTGTTGTCTCCTGTATGGTGATATCAGTGTTAGATTTAAATGAAAATGTCTTAGCAATAAATGGCTCTGAACGTGCTGCATTCAGTGGGAGCAAAATTGGGCTTAACTAACAAAACAATTTAAAATTGCTTTTCTTGTGCATTTTCTAATGAGTTCCATCTTCTTGCCAAATGCACCTTAGCACAGCTGAGCAAAACTCCCCACATCTTATTCATTTGCTGATTAACTTTCCCTTTTCCTGGCAGAGAGGCACACCTTGCGTAGATGCGCGCGAAGCTAGGAAATCATTCGGATCGGCGTGTTTAGACACAACGTGCTTTGTGTTTGCTTGGCGAAACGCACCAGCCCCGGCACCGGGGCGTCTCTGCTTCCTTCTCGCTGGTCCTTTGCCCCGCTTTGGAGAACGCAAACACAAACCAAAGGTGAAAATCAGCGAGCAGGAGGCAACGAACGCCGCCTGCAATCAGCGGCTCGTGGCTGAGCACCTCTTGTGAGGCGAGCGGAGTGCTGGGTGTTTCGCCGACGCCTCCAGTTCCTGGCTGTAATGGTGCTACTTGGAAAAGCTGCGGTATTCCGAGGAAGGTTTTGCATAACATCAATATCAAAAGGAAAAACCTTAATGCTTGCTTAATAGCGTTTGCCCGGGAATTCAATTACTGCCTATTGCCGATCTGCTGGCAGCATTAATGATGGCGCGCGGGGCCCTTCTATAATTCATCATAATGGCTTCTGGGATGGAGCGTGGAACAGAAGAGTCCTCCCCCCAACAACGCATAAATACAGAAAAGGATAGAATAATTGAGACTGAAATGGGGTGTAAATTCCGCTAGTGAGAACTGTGCACTCAGAGGAAATGGGGTTGGTCTCGCAGTGGAGTTCTCATTCAGGTTTTGCCGTGAGGATCCGTCCCTTCCCACGGCGCGTTACTGCGTCTGACGAAGCGCCAGCTCCCCCGGTCCCTCGTGCAGCTGCAGGCTCGGCGAGGGGTTTGCTACTTCAGCAATGGTTAGAAGTGAGATCCAGGCCCCCTGAATTTGGAACTTCCAAGGCAGGCCTCGCAGGGGCTGTGAAGCATCAGGGCGTCTCGTGTCGCTTGCTTCCGTGTCTGTGTGTGGAAGGTGCATCTGTGGGGGTGGTTGGGGGTCGGGGGGTGTTACCGAGGGGTGAGTGGAAGGACAGACACCCGTGTCTGCCGTCGAGGGCGCTGACTAAGGAATAGGTTCTTACCAACGGCTTTTCCCTAGGTGATGTCATTTAGCAGAGCTCCTTTTCTCTTTTTTTCTTTTCCTTTATTGGGTTGTTTGTTACCTGTGGAGGGTTTGAGTTCCTGGTTGTTGTCACATTTGTTTCCAAATGGATCTATGTGAAGTTCTCTTTTAATGTACCTAGAAAATATGTAATGGGAATCTGCTTTAAAAAACTCCAACAACCAGAAAAAATGTCCAACCCACAAAACCCTTCGAGCAAATAAATTTTTCATTTCAGAGAATCTCTGTGTGCGCTTCGGCTTCACAGCTGCTGAGTGATGGGCTGAGGAGCTGCTGCCGGAGCCCGTCGGGAGCGTGCCGTCCGTAATGGAAACGGCAGCAAGGGCCTGGGGGGAACGGGGGCAGAGCTGGAGTAGGGCTGGCTGGGAGCGAAGGTCTAGAGCTCTGATTTGGGCTGATATGTTGTCTGGGAAATTTGATTCTGCATCTTCCTCAACGTGGTGACAACGTGGTAACCCTGGAAGCAGCGTGGCGTTGGTCAGTCTGTGTCCAGTTTGCTTCTCCTTATAATGAACACTTCAGAGCTTCTCCAGCCGGGGGCTTTGTTGGTTTGGTGGTTGGTTGCTTTGTGGGCTTGTTTGTTTGGAGTTTTTTGTGTGTGTTTTGTTTTTATTTTGTTTTTGTTTTCACCTCTCCTGAAAGCAGAGTTTGCTTTCGTGGCTGGCTTGTGTCTAGATTGGAATAAGCAGGTAAACGCTCTCTGGGCTGTGCAGGGAAGCGTCCGCAGCACGCGCGGCGTTGTTGGGATCGCCTTAGGAGCCTGGGAGATTTATTGTCCTCTGGGGCTCGAGGTTCCCAGCCTGCTGGGAGCTGGATGTTCCCACCTTGATGCCATCACCTGTGCAGGACCGGGCAGGAGAAGGACACTGCCACCTGCTCCCTCTGCATCTCTGTATCAAAACCAAGAAGAATCCCAGTCCTGGTTAAAAAGCAGAGCTTACATTCATGGGAGCATGGTCTGACAGTTGTGATTTTAGACAGAGGGTCCCACAGAGCAGAAAGCAGGGTCTTCCTGCCAGGTAATATCTCCTGAAATAGGCTGGACAAACATCAGACCTCACGGGGTTATGAAATCATCTACCAGGCAACAGGAGCAGTGATGGAAAGTAAGAATATTTTTCTTACTGCTTTCATTGTTCTTTCCACATAGGCTCCTTTTAAATGGGAAAGAATTGAGCTGTGTTTTCCTGGGGTTGTGGAGCACGGAGCACTCCTGCTCCAGCTTGGCTGTCCTTCAGAAAAAATATGAGAGACCAGATTTAATAGCCTTGTAGTTTTTAAAGGGAGAGAGATTTTTCCTTCTCTTGCAGATGCTTTCATTCCTTTTTGCCTAAATTAAACCATGGCGTCGGGTTAATGGATTTTTTCTTGTCCCTGGCAAATTACCTTTAATTCTGACAATTAAATAGGATTGGAATAGATGGAATAGAAATGGAATACAGTAATAGGCTGCTCCAAGCAGACTCTGCGGGCGGGGGCAGTGGTGACCCTGGTGCCAAGCCCCGCCAGCGGCAGCAAGGGCGATGCTCCATCCTGCCGACCCTGCCGTGGGTGCTGCTTCTGCACTGGGGTGTCTGCAGGCTTCAGGCAGGATGAGGGAAGTCAAGGTGAGTTAGGATGCATGCAGGGATTCAGAATAATCTCACAAACTAGGCAGGTAAAAAATCCACTGCTGTCCGTGTGAGGGAATTAGCCTGTCTGAGCAGTGCCGGGCTGGCTAGGCTGAGATGGCTGATCCCAGTCCCTCGGGACTGGGCACGGGGGCGGCCACTGAGCAGCTCAGATTGGCCACTGCATCTCTCTGAAGTACTTGCCTTGGCTGCTGCCTGCAGAGATATTTTCCCTCAAGTCATGTTCATAGATCAAACAAGGTGGGATGTTGACATAGCTCTTGGCAGAGCCATTCATCTGCTCACGTGATGTTCCACTTCACTAAATTAATTTCCTTTCTAGTTTTCAGAGTTGTTCAGTGTTGTGTAAGCAAATATTTTAAACAACTTGTAAGAATTTCCTCAGTATTGTTATTCTGGTTTGCGAGGATCGCAAAAGACTTGTATTCATTTACCTTATTTCCTCTGACTTCAGCCTAACAGAGGGACAAAAAGGCCCCGCGATGAAGAGGAAGAAGAAATCAAAGCACGTCGGAAACAAGCGAGCGCACGAGAGCACAGTCGTCACAGGGAAGAGGAATCTGCTGCGCTGGAAGAAACGGATGATGAGAAGAAGAAACTCCTTCAGATAATTGAGAGGGATGGAGAAGAGGAGGAGGAGGAAGTAAATCACCAGTGTCCTGGGGGAGATGGGAGGCAGTGGGGAATAAGCAAACTCTAAATCACTTCTGTGATTTCCATTTCACCTCCCAGATGAAGAGACTAACTGGTGGTTTTCACTTGCCTCGTACAGCTTAAGGTTCTGGGTTTACTTTCCTGCCCTGTTGGGTGTTTATGAGTTTCCAGGGTATCCTCTGAAGGCTTAAAGGGACGGGGCAAAAGGGAAGGGAAAGATTTCAAGCTTAATCTTGATTTTAGGCTGGGAATACCCAAATCACATTCTGAAGTTTTAGGAGATAGCTTCTGTATTCTAACCAGTTTCCTGACTCTATTGTCTCACCAGCAGCCCCAGCCGTGCAGCTTCTCCCCCTCTTTGTAGCTGAGCAGCAGCAAATAAACAAACGTTCTGTACAAGAAAGGCCTTGGGTCAGAGCAGGGGGGTGGCAGCTGTCAGGGGTAAATGATTTCAAGCCTCAGAGACAGAAATCCAATGCAGCGTTGGCCTTTCCGCCGAGGGCCAGGGAAAAGATCACTTTATAAATGCGACACATGGATTGGTATAAATCTAGAAGATATTTGCTTCCTGCTGCCTGTGTCCTGTTTGATAAAAACACAAGTGATATTCCCCACTGCAGAGTCATGTGGGTTGGTAAAATGTCGCTGTCCTTCGTGTGCAGCGTTGCTGGCAGCCGTCGCAGAAAGGCTCCCTCGCTTCTGGGGTTCAGCTGCTGCCGCTGCGGTGGTCGCTGGTAGCAGAGAAAGATAAGGTGGGGTTGCTGTGGCAGTGGAGCTCCTGTGAGGGTGGGTGGGGGGACTGATGTAGCCAAAAGTCCTCGTGACTGGCTGGAGCCTCGTGGCTTCCTGCAGGGTCCGAGTCCCTTGTCTTTGTCAGGGGGAATTCTCCCATTTTAGGGGCTGGAAGTCCAGTGTTTCTTTAGGACTGAAATCTCTTGTTTGTTGCCTTGGAACACAGTTAGTGTAGTGCTGACAAAATGTGCTCTGTACCAGCGAATTTGCCAGGAGGAAGCTAATCTGTAGCACGCTGTAATACCGAATGCAAATTAAATAGAGGATACAAGGTCGATGCTAATGGAGATATTGTAGAGATGCAGAAAGCAAAGCAGCAAGTCTAGCAGAGGGAAGTGGTGCCAGCGTCTGCGACGGTGCCTTTGTTGATTGAAATCCCATTGCAGGAAGAACATGCTCTGGGCACTGTAGTATTGATTGCCTGGGCGGGACGGTGCTGAGACAGGTTGGGCTTGAGAAGGTGGGAAATCCAATAACAATGGGATGGTGGTGTTATTGTAACAAAGTTTGCTGCAGAAATGGAAATTTTCACTCTCGTACAAGATTGCTGCTCAGAGTCACTAACCAAAGAACCTCCAGCCCCAGAGGTGACTCTTGATTTAATCCTGAACGGGAGATGGGACGCGAAACTCCGCTTAAGATGTGAAAGGGTCTGGCTTGGCTTTTTTGTTTGAGAGCTTCTCTTTAATAGTGATTTTAACTTAGTCAAAGGAGAGGAAAGGTGTTACACAAGAAAATCCATATTATCAATGTTTTATTAAAAGAAGTGCATTAAAAATTGAGATACAAGGAAAGCAACAGTGTGTTTGGAGGAGTCAGGGAGGTGTCTGAAGTTACGTTACTGCTGAACAGTAAATGTGTGATTGTGACAACTGAGAGACACCTTAGAAGAATTTAAAGAATAAAAATGTATCAGAGTAAATATTGATTTTTTTTTTTTTTTTTTTTTCCCTTTTTTCCCCTTTTCCTTTTGGAAAAACTTTTTAAAATTTAAAAAAAAAAAATTTTTTAAGAAAAAATTTATTTTTTTTTTTTTTTTTTTTTTCCCTCTTTCCCCCTATCCCCTGTAGAGAAAGACTTTAAAGTAGAAGTGAAAGCTTATCCGAGTGAGGAAAATACAAAAGAACATAAACTCTGGGCACTTAAATGTAAACCTACAAAAAGAAATAGCACAATGGACTTCTGAAAAGCAACTCTCCATGGGCATAAACTGCTCACGTGGACTAACGTGTCAGAAGCAAGGAGCCTTGATGTGCACTGGTGGTGCCAGGCGTCAGCAGGTGCCAAAGGGCAGCGCAAGGGAGAGGAGACAGTGCACGACTGGTTTGGGGTTTTTTTCAGTAGGGAAGCTCTTCTGGTAGTTCTTTGTTAGTAGAAAGTTAGGGAAGCTCATCTGGCTCTTTCCCAGAGAACCTCCCATTGGTAACCCCCTGGTTTATAAGACCCTGACTGGGGAGGTGTTGCTGCAGGAGCCTGCTCGTGTCAGGTGGGAGGCAGTCGGTAAATGAGTGGCAGTGGTGAGGCTTCTGGAGCTTTCTGCAGGGGATGTCCGGGGACTGCCGGTTGCTCCTGGCCCCGCTGCACTCTCACCACGTCACGGGACTCACTCTTTTGTGGGTTGCTGGGTAATTGTCCAACCATCCTAAGCTCTGTTTTCTGCCCTCTCCGATGTGGTTAGGAGGAACCTTTGGATGAAAGCTCGGTGAAGAAGATGATTCTCACCTTTGAGAAGAGATCTTACAAAAACCAGGAGCTGCGGATCAAGTTTCCTGACAATCCAGAGAAGTAAGGGTACACTCAGCCCCTCCCCGTTGCTCTTTTTCCCTTTGATTTTAGGTTTCAGCCCTGAATCAATTTCTGGAAAGTACAAAGGCTTCAGCTGCATACGGCTGATGTGACAGCAGTTATTGCCACGTAGCTCTTCTGAATTGTATTTGAAACCAGCTTTGTTAATGAAAGTTGGCATTATCAAGACTCTGGTGGTGGTCAGTATATGGCCAGCAGCGTGAAGAGGATAATTAGACTAATTAGAGGAAAGTTCTAGTTTATGAAATTCTCACTTCTGTTGTTCTAGACTGTGAAACTTCAGCACTAAACCTGTGTTTATTTTGGGAGGGCACTGATTCAGTAAGGTTTTGTTGGTTCTGGTAAGTGGCTCGGCCCTCAAGTGGGAGCTGATGAGCTCTCCCGACCTCAGCGCTCTCGATGGCCGGCGTTGGAGGTCACCAGCCCTCTGCCCCTCTCTTGGGTGGGAGTTTTTGGTGGGGGGCTCCTCCCCTGCGCTGCATCCCAGCAGTGATCATCTCCTCACCGGTGGGCTGGGGCTGAAGGAGTGAGACCCCAGACTGATGAGGTTTGCTTTCCAAACCATTCAAGGTTTCATGCTGCTGTTTGGTGTGAGGGTGCTGGGCATGCAGCCGGTGGCCAGGGTGGGAAGGGAGAGATTCCTGCAGTGAGCAGCACGGTGGGGTGGGGGCTGAAGGCTGGCCTCTGTGTGTGTCCCTCCCGCACCTGCGGTTCCAGTGAGACCCTTCCTCCGCTTCTGGAATTTTGTTATTCACGTTGGGTTAGTTTATTCTTACCCTTGAGTGCAGTTATTTTTGTCCAGCTTGGTGTTTTTCCCTTACCCAGATTCTTTTGGTGGACTTTACTTCAGACCAATAGAGGCCACATACCAATAGGTGGTAGCTGGGGAAGGTGTCTCGCTCTGGAGAATTGATTTAATAAGCAGGGCTTTTTGTGTGTAGCTACAACCACTTGACTTTATTTTAATTTTACTTTTTTTTTTTAAGTTCTAGAACTGATTTACAGAATTGCAACTAATCTGATTGCTTACTCTATGTAAATTAGGTAGTAGGAAGGCTTATCCTGCTCTGGACTCGGCTTTGAGGGGCAGGCCCAGGGCAGGGGAGGCACAGACTGCCTCCTGAGGTCTCAGCTCTTCACTGCTGTCACTCCAGGGATGGTGGTGTGACCTCAGGGGATCAGCAGTGCCGAGGTGTGACAGGTCTCCCCTGGCATCCTCTGGTGGTCGCTGCTCTGCGAAGGGCTGTGCACTGAACACCACGGAGGTACTTTCTGCCTTTTATTAACCGCTTTTGTCTTGCCTCAGGTTCATGGAGTCCGAACTGGATCTGAATGACATCATTCAGGAGATGCACGTGATCGCGACGATGCCGGACCTGTATCACCTGCTGGTGGAGCTGAACGCTGTGCAGTCTCTGCTGGGGCTGCTGGGACACGACAACACAGATATCCTTCAGTTGTTGAGGCAGCTCTCGGGCCAGAGGCTTTCCACACACTTTGCTGTAATCTCTCACATCCTGCGTTCACAGGCTCCTCTAGATGTTTTTCTCATCTTTCCCACTGCACTGAATTTATGTCTTTTATTTTTTTTCCCCCCAAGTGAAAGCCTACTTTGTTCAAGTAATATCGATTCTGAATTTTTTTTCAGAGCTGTTATTCTCCTTTCTTGTTTGACGGCCCTTTCATCTGGGCTTGAGTGGCAGCATTAGGGCGGGAACAGCTGAACAATGCAGGAGCAGCTCGGGTACTGGCTGAGCACCATGGAGCCTTGAACTGTGTGCGAACCTGGTCTGCAACAGCCCCCAGGAAAAATGAACCTGATTTGCCCTTTCTGTAGAGAGCTTTCAGCTGTTTGCCATCTGTAGCTCCCCACAGCGCTACACCTGAGCTGGTAAATGTGATAAATCCTTGGTGTGACCATACCTGTGATTTGTGCTCAGAGCCTGAAGTTAGGGGGTGCCCCTCTGGTGTTGTGAATATCCAGGGACATTTGCACACTCGGTTCTCGTGTCACTGAGCCTGGTCCCTCTGTGCACCTGTCTCTGGATCCTCTGAAGAGCTGAGGACATCTCAGAGAGGGTTTTCTGTCTATACCACCGAAGGTTTTGTTAGTTTTGAACAAAAACTGCCCCCCCCCCCCCCCCTTTTTTTTTTCTTAATATCCTGGTGCCTTGACGCTTAGCTGTCAGCTGGTACAGAACTGTGCCCGGGTTTCCATTGTGCAGCCTTCAAGGGTAGAGCTCAGCCTGCATTGCTTGTTAAATATTCTACAGTGGATTAGGCTGAAAAGCTGTGACATGGTTTGGGAGATTGTGTGTCTGTCCTGGCAGACACGAGCGAATGGAGGGAGCAGTGGAGCCTGGTGGAGAGGGCTTAGGCTTGGGGCTATAGCAGGCTTTTCTTTTTTCCATTTTATTGACTCATGACCTCAGGGAAGTAATTTATTCTTTACTTCTCTTCTGCATGTGTAAAGAAGTAGATAATGCCTCCGGAAAGCTGGTCAGGATTTTGAAATGTGCGATGTTAAAAGGACTGTTGGTGGTAAATGTTGTGTTCCGAGGCACAGAGCTTGGTTTTCTCCCTTAGCCCTTCTCCTCACAGTACTCTGTATTAAGAATCCATAATTCATTCTTTCTAAGTGGGTGCAGTGATCAGAACGTAAAACCAAAACATAAATATTTTATTATAGTTTATATTAGGAAGCATTGCTTACGTGTTAGGGTCTCGGACTCGTCTCGAGCTGGACCTCGACGTGGGGGATGCTGGTCTCTGCGGAACGGCGAATGCCGCAGCTTTCCCGCCCGCCACGCAGGGTGGGAACTGCTCTCAAGTACACGTTTGTTAGCAGCGTGCTTCCGTACAGTGGGAAGCACCCACCACGCACAACAGTTTCATGGCTGCCATAGTTTCATTACTTATTTTGTTGCCAGGCACTGCAGGCTCTTTGTGTGCTATGTGCATGGCATTAAAAGCTTCTATTGAATTATTTGCAGGGAAAACAGAAACCGTGGGGACTTTGCCTGGGCTGGCAGCACCGCTCCACACCGGGGCTTGCAGGAGCACCCACACTGTCCCCTCAGCCCCGGGGAGCCCAGTCCTGGGGTCGCCGCTGCTGTCGAAGGCTTGTTGGCCTTCCCACCATGAACCCCTCGCCCGTCTGTTAGTGTACAGGTGGCAACTCGGCCTGGGAACAACGCTTCTGGGGAAAGTGCATTTCTTGCTGTGGAAGTGCTGAAGGGAGCCCCGGTGGGTCGAGCAGGAGCGGGCTGCGGTACCGCCTCTGCGCTCTGCTGCCGCGGCCGCTGCGCAGCACGGCAACGCCGCTACAGCGCAGCATCTGGATGTAAACCTCAGTTGATGCAGCTCGAGCTTTCTAATGGCTTTTTGTTAAAACAAATGGAAAAAGATTCTTAAAATGAGTTCTTCAAGGAGGGAACCAAACAAATGGCTCTTCAGATGTGATTTAACTGTAGTGTCTGGAGGGACTAATGCAAGGAGACAAAAGCAACGTCCAGGGGGAGCAAATAATCTGCTGAATGATTCATGCAGCTTTACACAAAACGTGAATGAAAGATGATCGCCGACGAGATTTTATTAATGGAAGACAGGAAAGCTCCAAGTGACGTTTGGCTTTCTATCTCCTGAATTTTACAGGACAGCTGATACTCTCCCTGGAAGCCTCAGCAGTAGCTCCCTAGGCAGGAATGCTCTGCACAATGAGCTCCTCTGGCTGCTGGAGCTCTTGCTGTGCCTTCAGGTGTTTCCTCTCTTCTGGGGGTTGATCAAACCTAAACCCATGCCCTCAGTCTTTTTTCATACCTCATCTGCTACCTCCCTGACCATTCCAGTGGTCCTCCACTGATGAGCCTGGGATGTCAAGGTCTCTCTCTGGCTGGGAGAGCCCACAATTGAACAGCGTAGCCTACATGTTCCCTCCTGGGTGCCATGCAGGGATTCCTTCTCCTGCCCTGCTGGTTTTGCTCTCACTGATGCAGCACAGACTGTGGTTAGCCTTGGCCACTCCTGTGACTCGTCTGCCAGAGCTACCCCTGCAGAGCTCACCTCTCTAGTCCACCCCAGTGCAGGGGCTGCTTCTCTCCCAGGTACACGAGTTGGCATTTGGTGAACTGCATGAGGTTCCCGTCGGCCCTTTCCTCCAGCTTTTGTAAATGAATAGTTGATTCCTTGCAGAATAAATGTAAGGCAGATCTTTTTTTTTTCCCCTCTTAATTTGCTTAATAAATTGCTCTCTGACTTGCTCTTAAAACTGTCCCCTCATGCCTTTGACCATGATTTTTATAAGCATGAGTCTGCCCAGGGAGGAGTAATCACTCTTCTGTTTGGTTCCTGATGGCACCTGCAGCTGGAAGTGACATCTACTCATCAGAAAATGTACAGATACCTTTGCATGGTCACAGAGGGCTGTAGAGAGTGAAGAAAGTTGTAGGCTTACTGATCAACATCTTCTGTGGTGCCTGCACGCGGGTGAACTTGGGACTGGGACAGGCAGCTCTCTCCCAGTATGTCCTGGAACTAGATAAGTCACAACTGCTCGGAAAAGATGCATGAAAATGCTTTTCCTGCTGCTGCTTGTGTGTCTGAGGAGAAGCACAAAGGGGAGAGCTGGGAGGCTGGACTGTCAGCCTGTGTGTTTTGGAGAGATTCATCACAAAGTTGTTATACAGGACGTGCAGAAAGCTGCGCATCCTCTTCTACCCCGGTGGGACTGGGGCAAGATTGATCAGCGTGTCTGAGAGAATAGGAGAGTGGGTCTAATGAGGTGGAATACGTCTCGTCGTGCGAGAGAGCTGGGTAGCAGTCAGGGGAACTGTGTGTTATGCAGCCCAGAGTTAATGAGTGAAAATTGGGCTGGCAGAAGCTGTGCTGTCCCTGCGAGGTCTGTGGTTAGAGGAGCGTGCTGTCCTAATTGGGCCGGGCAGAGGCGGGATCGCTCCTGCTTCCTGCAGTGCCCTCGTTAGGTCTGTGCCATGTCAGGTTAGCAGGGCATCGCCGACAGCAGAATACCCAAATCAGGTTATTGTAACTCATTTCTCTTTGCTTATAGTCAGTCTTGACAGCACAAGATGGTGCCTCATTACACCAGCTGCAGCAGTTTTGACTTGAAAAAGTCAGAAGTACCATCAAGAAACGGTAACGCTGCCAGGCGCTGCAAGTGCGCAATCATGTTTGGTTCTTTCACTGCTAATTGTTGGGGTTCTCTGATCCTGGTGCTGTAAGGACTGTGTGCTGAAGTGTTCTGTGTGCCTCTGTACCTGCTGCAGTGATGTGTTACTGGGTGGTATGGATCGTGGTGTGAGCACACTGGCCCAGGAGCAATCTGCTGTTGGTATTGAATGTGCCTGCCTCGGCGTCGTTGCCCTTAACGCTCAGCACATGTTTCCATTGCTGTGGTTGACTTGCTTCAAGAACTGACTGATATTGATACTCTCCATGAGAGTGAAGAAGGAGCTGAAGTCCTCATAGATGCTCTGGTGAGTAGTAAACTCCGGATTGTTTCCACAACTAAATGTAATCTGCCTTGCCCAGCACAGCAGTGAGTGCTGTGCCCATGCTCCCTGCAGCCGTGGATACCCCCCATGGGAGCCTGCTCTCGTGCACCCAAAACACTGACTAGAGGCCCTGGTGGGTGTTCTGGGTGGAATACCGGAGTCTGGGGAGTAAATTCTTCTTGCACCTTGTCTGCCCCTTTCTTGGAAGCAACACGCTCATATTGCAGAGTCTTTGTAGGCAGGCTGGGAGGTTTTTCTGTGCAGGGAGGGAGAATGAAGTAATGCTTGTCACTTGGGCAGCGTCCTGCAGAAAGTGCTTGATGTGCTTTTTTCTTTCTTCTTGTGGAATAGGGTGACCTCTGTTCACCTGTGAAAAATGTAAGTTTGTGCCAGGGCTCAGATTGTTATCTGAAGGACAGCGGGGCCATTGTGATCTTTCAGCCTAAGCTTTTGCACAGGAGACTGGTAGTCTTCTACCCGGGAACTTGTGTTTCAAACACGGAAACTTGTGCTTGAACTAAGTGGAACCTCTGTCGTTCGTGGCGGTACCCATTGCTCTTCAGGACAAGTAAAAGCGCAAAGGTTTGTGTGTAGCAGAGCTGAGGCATCTGAAGGGTGGAAGAGGGTTTGGAGTTAATGGTGCTTTTTTGCGCAGAGATTAAACAACCCCAGAAAATGATCTACAAGCAGCAGAAGGTGCACCGCTCAGTCTTACGTGCACCCTGCCTGGTTAACTCTCTTGGGTCCCTCCCGGACTTGCCCTTTTCCTGATGTTTGTGCTGGATGTTGCCTCCTGCTCCTCAGCTTCAGGAGAGGACGCCGAGCAGAGAAGTCCCCCAGAGAATCAATGCCCATCAAAATGTGGGGTTTATACACATGTCCTAACTTCAGGCAGCCCCTGCTACTGAGCTGCTGTGTTTGTGAATCACCCTGGCTGCTTCTTGTTCTGGAACTATTATGTGAAACTGAAAGACAGGAGATTATGGGGTTTCCTTTGTTTCCTTTGTTTGGCTGCTCTGTTTTCTCCTGCAATCCCTGTCCAGTCACTATAGTGTTACTCCCAAAGGTTAATGGCAGTGGCCTGGAGCTGGTTCCTCCAGCTGCCCTCTGGGCTGTATTAATTACTCTGCCTTCTGGAAGGACTGGGGGATGAATGAGGGGGAGAGGGGAGCTGCTGGGCACAGTGTTTTCTAGAAAACGTGTGGAGAGGTAGTAAATCAAGCACAGTTCTTTCTCTGTTTTCCTTGTCAGCAGGCCACTGATAATAGCCAAGTTTTAGAGGTTTTATTGTCCTCTTAGAAAGAAACAGATCAGACCTGCCTTGGGAGAAATGTTTAGATATCTGATTTTTAGATTGCTTTTTTTTCAGAAAGCAGGTGTAGCGTAGGGTGTCTGTGAGGGTTGCTGCACTCCTTCCACAGCAGCTGGTACTCTTGTTTTCACCGTGTGCTTGCTGGGCCCAAAGCTAGTTACCAGTGTTTGAGTTGGAAATTTTATTTAACTTTTTCAGGCCCGTGTCCCCAGCGCGAAGTTACCCAAAGCCAGGCTGGGCTCGGGCCAAGCTCAGCTTTAAAAGCTGCATGTTTCTTGTGTTCGTTTTTTGTTCGTCCTGCTAGGATTTGAGAGCAAGGTTTCAGCTGGTGATACTCGGCTTCTGGGCTTAGACCTGCACGCGTGAGCATTGCTCCTTCAGCACTCTGTCCCTGTGAAGGTGGAGTTGAGGACAGGAGTGCGGGCAGCCCAGCAGTAAACAGCTGGAGGAGGAGCTGCTCGCGGAGCTGACGGCTCAGCCCATCCATGGTGCTTTGTGGTGCCTCGACTGCAGAATTCTGAGGGATTATAAATCAATCAGGCTGCTCCAGGAAATAAGACTGTGACAAGGGGCATGTTTGCCTCCAGATGTTTTTCTGTTTAATCTGAAACACAAAAGTTGTTTAATTAACTAGGACAAACACAGTGGCAGATTTACTTGGTGATTCTTTCGCTTCCTCTGAGATTCTTAGAGCAAGGTTGTTAATGTCTTCTGATCATATCTGGCAAGATGCTTCAGCAGGGCTTATTGACTTTTATTATTTGTTACAGCCTCCCCCATTCTTCCTCATTCATCTTCCTGTTTTCAGTTTTCTTTCTTACCTTTTTTTCTTTCCCATGACCCTTTGATTTAGGTGGAGGGCCAGGTCGTGGCCTTGTTGGTCCAGAATTTAGAGCGCCTGGATGAGAGCGTGAAAGAGGAAGCTGATGGTGTCCACAACACGCTGGGTAAGCAGCTGTTGTGCAGCCTCCCTGCTTCCCCTTCTTTATACAAAACAGAGCAGGGTATCCCTCCCCTCCCCTTCCTCCCTACCTCCTTTCCCCTTGAGCCGCTCACTCAAAACCGTGGTGGTTTTGTGAATGAAATGTGACTTTGAGAGGAGCAGTGCGGCCCTAGGAAGGAGCTGGCCAAGCAGTGTTGATACAGGCTGGAGCTGAACTGCAGGCCGGGGGGAAAAGTCTGTTTTCTGTGTCTGCCTTCTCAGCCATCGTCGAGAACATGGCCGAGTTCCGACCAGAGATGTGCACGGAAGCTGCGCAGCAGGGCCTCATGCAGTGGCTGCTCAAGAGGCTGAAGGTGAGATTGTTTTCCTGGTGGTGTTTGGGGGATACACAATGAAAGCTGACAGGCCACTGGTCTGGAAGCTGGTGTGCTTGAGATGGTGTTTGGCACGCGGTTAAAGGCCCAAGGCTATTTGTTATTGTCCCTTTCTGTTTGTATAATTTATCTTTGTGATGATAAATTCCAGTATGTGTGAATACAGTGAATTCCATGCTCGGCTCAGAGTGGGAAATGCATCCCTCTGAAGTTAGTATGAACTAGCAGAACTGAAGGAGTTGGCTTCACGTGCGAGGTGTACACAATGCCGTGCAGGTTGGTGAGAAGCACGCTCATAGTGTCTGCCCGAGAAGTATCTGCAGTGTTGAGTCTAGACCAGTTGATATGAACTGAAAACACTGCATAAAATTAGCCAGTTTTGCACACGTGTGTGTGCTGGAGGGACAGTTAAAGACAAGGAGTTAGAGTGGTTTCTATCCTCTGCGGTTTTAGTTTAAATGGATGTAGTTCTGCCTTGTCCTTCTATTGTCATCTTCCAGTGTCTGTCTTCTGTTTGCACGATTCCCCTTCGGTGGAATTCTGGTCAGTGGCTGAGAGGTACAGGAATACAAAAGCTGACCAGTGAGTGGGAAACTAATAAAGCCCGTTTTATGTCTCTGCCACCGATATTTCTAAGACTACTTGGAGTTTCAAGTGGTGTCTTTGTTTAGCTGCTGCTGGTGGTATCTTTTTCTTTGAACTCTTCTAACTGCCTTTTGAATTCAAAATTACTTTTCGATGGGCTTAGCATCTTATGGCAGAGAGGTACAGAGTTTAACTCTGTCTTGTGTGAGAAGATGCCCAAGCATTCCCTGGAAAACGCAGCAGGAAAGGAGTGGGTAGTGCAGCTCTTACAGGGCTGGAGAAGGGGGCTCAGGAAACAGATTCTTGCTTTTCCCTAGCCCTGTTAGCGAGGCACTACCATCCTTAAATGTCTTGATGGTTAGAAGGCCTCTGTATCACAGAGACTCCATCAGCTCTGTACTACGTGTACAGATACCCTTCTGTGCACCTCATATACTTGTTAGCAGAAGTAACCTATAATTTCTCACTACAGGTAGTAACATAATTACATTCCTTTTGCTGAAAAATGAGAGGTGAAGTTAATTGTATTCCAGGCAGGTATGTTCTGCTGCCTGCCTTGTAATTACTCTGGCAGCTGAAAGACTTAGAAACTTGGGAAGGCAAAATAATCACAACTTGGATTCCCCTGCTTGGTGCCACAGAAAATGAATGTTCAGGGTGCTCAGACCTTGGAGCCCAGCGTGTCTTTCCTTCACCTGGCAGGTGTTAGCTCTGGGTTTGGGGGGTGACCAGGGAGGGCTTTTTCTTGCTTACGTGGTGCTGTGGGGAGCCGCACGCCAATGAAAGGCTCGCCCAGGCACCTTTTGCTATTGGCAGCACTTGGTCTGGAATGTCTCACCCTGACAGATGTGTTGAGGATTAACCTGGGGTTTCAGCATCTGGAGAGAGCGTTGTGCTGCTGAAGAATGTCTGTGGGATGAGTTTATAGGCAGGGTCCTGACAAGGTGTTGGGAGGCACAGCACGGAGCGCAGATCTGTTCTCTGACTGCGTTCCAGGTTGCACAGTTGTATTCCGACTGTCGGAGCAGCCTTGGAAAGCTGAGGTGCAGCTTGACATCAGCAGGGCCCGCTGACGGTGCGAGCAGAGCGTCGTTTCCCAGCGCTCGCCCTCGGGTTGGAGAGCACCCGGCGCTGCCGCTGGCCCCCTCCTGTGCCATGGATCGCTTGGGAGCGTTGGGTGCTTGCTCTAAACGTCGTCATCGGCAGAGGGGCTGGGGACCGCTTGGAGAGAAAAGCTTATTTAAACTCAACACTCTGTGGCATATGGGATCTCTCAGCTGGCACGTTTCTGTGCGGAGTGCGCGGTGCTCGCCGGCTGTGACCTTCCCTGCAGGGCAGTCGGGCTGCGCAGGCAGCTTTGGCTGTGTATGGGGGGAAGTGGGGTGGTTTGGTTTATGTCTGGTAGGTATCGATAGCTTTTTTTACCCCCCCCACCTTGAACAAATACAAATAGCTGCTAACTGGTGACTTTTAAAATGGTTTTTCAATTTATTTTATGAGTTGTTTCATTTTGCATTGCTCTCTGATGGGTTGATATTTAGTCTGCTCCTGTAGATGAAGCAGCTTTGGCAGCATGCAAAACCATAGAACTCAGTGCAGAATCCACTTCAGGGATTTATTTATTTACTTTTCAAATTCAGCACTTTGCTTTCATTATTTTATTTTCTTTCAGGCATACTTTGGTATGGGGGGGAATGCATGAAATGAAAGTGGTGTGACTGTGCAGGCTAAACCCATCTCATGTTCCTCTTACTGTGACACTGTGATCCCTGTACACAGCTTGGGCAGTCACTGTTCAATCTTACCATGATGTACTTTCTGAAATTCAGTTTTTGGTGACAGGGACAGACTTTCAGCGTAGCGATGAGTCCTGTCTGCTCAAATAACGTCATGGAAAATTTATGCCAGGAAAGAGGCTCTGTGTTGCAAACAATTGGAGCCTGCTCTCACGGGTTTTGAGCCAGTTTGGTCAAACCGATTACGCAGGACAGCGCGAAGGGCCGGAGCTGAGGCTGTGCACAGGCGTGCGGGAGTGCGCCCCGGCCCCCCTGACTCGAGGGGTTGTTGCTGTTCTGTCACAGGCAGACTGCAGGACCACCACGGACAGGGTTCGGTGGAGGCGTTGCTCGTACGTTCGGTGGTTTGATTAACGTGTTCTTCAGATCAGTGAAACAGGGCGAGCCACGCCCTGATGGGGCTCTTGTTCCTTCCTCCCCAACAGGCTAAGATGCCTTTTGATGCCAACAAGCTGTACTGCAGCGAGGTGCTGGCAATACTGCTCCAGAACAACGACGGTGAGACTGGCCTCTGGTGTTGATGCTCTCTTCGGGTGGGATCCAGGCTTCTTTCAGCTCTCAGCAGCATGCCTCTGCCTTGGCTTCCCTCTGCCTGCACTCTCATACCGTGCCCCCTCGCTTTCTCTGCAGCTTTTGTACTCTGTCAGGCCGTATTGATTTTATTCGCTGATGTATCAGTGTTAGATGGCTGTAAAATCTGACAGTTAGCTTCATTTTTCTCTCCTTTCCCCCTTCCCCCCACCTCCGTCTAGACAACAGAGAATTGCTTGGGGAGCTGGATGGGATCGATGTGCTGCTTCAGCAGTTATCTGTGAGTAATTCACCATCGCCCCCTCGGCCGGCAGGAGCGGGCAGTGGGGTGTGGGAGGTGGAGCAGGTCGTGGCTGTAGCCCTGTCCTGGCAGCCTGCAGGAGCTGGAGCTCAGCAGTGCTCTGTTTGGTGGCATTGTCCCCCAGTAACCCACGCACATGTGTCACCCACGGTGAGCGGGGTTAGTCCCTGTTTTAAAGGTGGTACCGTTGCGGAGCGCAGAGGCTAGATTATCTTGTTACAGTTCCATGGCAAGCTGGAGATGGGGCTGGAGTTTGGCCAGTTAGAGCATTCTCCACTCGGAGCACCTGGCTACGGTGTGCCCACGTGTGAGCGAGCTGAAGGCAACGTGTTCGTAGTTCACTTGGGTTTCTTGAGGTCGTGCTCTCTGCAGCACCCTCGGGTGTGCTCCTGGTGCTGAGGAGTCCTGTGGTGACCTGTACTCTGCTGCAGGGCCCTCTGCTTCAGGGTGACTGTCCTTCCTTTCTCATGCAGGTATTTAAACGGCACAACCCCAGCACAGCAGAAGAGCAGGAAATGATGGAGAACCTCTTTGACTCCCTCTGCTCCTGCCTAATGCTCAGTTCCAATCGCGATCGCTTCCTGAAGGGCGAGGGTCTGCAGCTGATGAATCTCATGCTCAGGTACCCAGATAACCGTGTGGTTTTCTTGCCTGCTTTTGATGTCCCAAAATACATGTTCTGGACAGATACTTCTGGGTTTCTGTTTATGAAAGTTCTGTGTTGGCAGATTTGTCTGTCTTCTCTTTGTCTTTTTCCAGTGTGTAAGTTGGACTTTTTCAGACAAATACGCTCCACTCTTTGTCTTTAGCTTTGTTTCCTAAGAACTGGGGTTACTGCAATAGCTGCTGGAAAGTACTAGTGCAGGCCTATGTGGCAGACAGGCAGATGAAAGACTGCTGTAGGTCAGGCCACTATTCCTCTCAGGATCTGAAAGACCCCTGCAATGGTAAGAAGGAACCTTTGGATGTCTCTGTGGAAAACATTTTTCCTTTTGTTCCCCAGTTCAGGCTTCACTGTGTTGTATCCTCTGAGCTGGTGAATTTTTCATGGAATCACAGAATTGTTCTGGTTGGCAGAGCCCTTTCAGCTCATGGAGCCCACCCGTTCCCCCAGCACTGCCAGGGCACCACTGACCCATGGCCCTCAGCACCACAGCTCCATGGGGGGCTTGGAAACCCCTCCAGGGATCACGGGGACTCCACCACTGCCCTGGGCAGCCTGGCACAGCCCTGGGGAACCCTGCAGGGGCTGCAAGAAATTGTTCCTCAGCTCCAACCTAAACCTGCCCTGGGGCAACTCCAGGCCGGTTCCTCTTGTGCTGTCCCTTGTCCCTTGGGAGCAGAGCCCGACCCCCCTGGCTCCAGCCTCCTGTCAGGAGCTGTCAGAGCCAGAAGGGCTCCCCTCAGCCTCCTTCTCTCCAGGCTGAACAAGCCCAGGGCCCTCAGCCGCTCCTCACCACACTCCTGCTCCAGACCCCTCACACTTCTACTTTTGTGGATGTTGATACTAAAGTTCTTTTTGTGAAATGGGCATAATTACACATTTCTTCTGGTGTTGTGTGTTGTCACACTGTGCCTCTCCAGAGCTGCTCTTCTCTCTTCCTGGCTGGGTGCTGAGTTGGGTGCTCTGTGCTGGCCGAGTCTCCGTGGGGCTCTGGCCGGCTTGCCCGGCACTGCGCGCTTAGCGAGCGATGCTGTGCTCCCGCAGCGCGTGGCTGGGTCGTGTGCAGCAGCAGGGAACTGAATAAATAACCAAATGTGGATTAGTCAAATAGGGACGCTGGGTTTTCTCGAGGCTAATCAAAGAAAAGCTCCGCAACTAAGAACGAAGGGGAAGCCTCCCTCTGCCTGGAGAGCTGAGCTGCTAAGCCAGCCTTGCAGAACTAATTACTGGAGTTCTTGTGCCATGGGGGTGGGACGTGGTGTTTGGATTTTTAATAGCTTTTTACCCATTTTTGGACTCTGTTGTTTTACCACTCTCTGCACCAGGATCCGAGCTGGAAAATTATGACAAGTGGAAAATTCCTTCCTGGATGCCTTTCCCTCCCTCCCAGTAGCTGTGCAGGGTTAGCAGGGACAAAGCGTCCTGACCTGACTGCTGGCAGTAGCTGTGCCTCGTGGAAGGAGTTTCCAAGACCTCGATATTTTGATGCTTAGGAACTTAATTTATTCTGCAGTCTGCATGGGATCAGTAAAGTGACGATACAAAGAAAGTACCAATTCACACACTATTTTCCAGAAGCTTATAGCACTGCTGTCCATAAGCATGGACTATGCTGACAGTCAAGTATTTTAGTGTTTTAGGTTTTTTTAAACTCTTCTACTTATCTGAACTAGATGAGAAGAGTTGAGGAGGTTCTTGCCTGGTTGGTTGAGCAAATAAGGTGAGTTGATAGTTGACTGAATCTTACCCCAAATCAGCTCCTTTTTGATCCCAGCTTGTCCTGTGCTGCAAATCTGAGAGAGCAGCACCTGCTTGGACAGAGATTGTGAATGTCGTGCTTCTGATGATGTCCTCAGACTAGAGTTGAAAGCATTAAGCTGCTTCGTTTGTTGCTGATGTATGTTTTTCCTCCTCTGAAGAGCAGCCATCTGCTTTTCGTAGTGTTTCCCACCCTCTGTGTTGTTGACGTGTCACCTTCATTCCTGTACACATTTTCTTTTTTGGCCTTAATATTCCTCATGGATAAAACCTGAGGGTTCTGACACGTGCCATCGTGCGTGTGACCTAACCCATGTGAAATCAGCAACGCTCAGCACCTGCTGGAAGCTCCTCCTGTACTTCAGCCTGGCTGGCTGGGTCAGCGCGCTGTCCTGAAGCCTGTACTGGTAGGTGTGGTGTTCCCCACCAGCGTGGGGGTGACACAGACGTGGCTGACGTACTCAAGTCTGCAGAGCCTCGGGAATGGGGTGCCAAACTCTGCTGTCTTTGGGCAAGGCCCGCTTTCTGGGTGCTGAGTTTGGGTGCCTTGTCGGCAGTAAGAGAGCGAACGGTGCTAGGGCCAGGTGCTCAGTGCAGAGCGGGAGGTGGTTTGTGGTGATGAGATGGGGGAATGGATGCTGGGAGAGGGTTGCTGGGGTGATGAGATGGGGGAATGGATGCTGGGAGAGGGTTGCTGGGGTGATGAGATGGGGGAATGGATGCTGGGAGAGGGTGGCTGCACTGGGAGGAGAAGCTTTGGGTGTGCTCAGCTGCTGCTTTTGCAGGTCATGGTGTGATTGAAGGTAGAAAGCTCTGGTGGGCTTAGTGCTTTGGGGAGGGAAATGAGTCATGTTCCTGTAGCTTTCAAACCACCAACCATAACAAAGCACCTGAGAACTAACACTGCAAGGCTGTGGTGTTTGTTTGCCTGTGGGTTTTTCACATTTTAATATCCAGATGATACTAAGTGGCTATCAATTCAGTTAACCTCCATTACTGTTGGGAGTTCTCTGTGTGTGTAAGAAGCTCTTACAAGTACTCAGTGCTTCGTGGACAGTAGTGCCTTGGTGACCATGGGCTGCTGCTGCACACAGGGAGGAAACCAGGGCAGTTGTCATCCGGAGGCTGCACAGGAGGGTTGCACTGCTGAGTCTTCTTCATGCCTTTGTGATAAACACCAGAGAATAGAAATGCCATTCAGTTCTGATTGACCACCTCGCCCACAAACAAGGCAGAGTATTTTTCTTTCTTGTCGGTGTCCTCTGAAGGCTGGGGGGAGAGATCTGTTATTTTTTTTACTTTGAAGGTGGTTAATCATTGTGCCATGGTCTGTGCAGAGGAAGGGACAAGTAAGCAAAGTTGAAAGTTTATTGACATGATGTGAGATAGATAAGCTGTGTGAGAATAAAGATATCGGGCTTGAATCTCCATTGCTGTCTGGGAGAACAGCGCGCTCTGTACCGGGAGCTGCCCGATGCCTCTGGCTGGGCCGCTCTGCTAACAACGGCCGTGCACGGCCCGGCGGGGGAGCACAGTGTCTCAGCTGAGCGTTTCTCATGCTTGAGAGGTTCCTGTGGACAGGAATGAAAACGGAATGGCTGCTCGTTATGCTGACCCTTAAAATGCGTGACCAACAGTGAGAGGTGCTGTTGTGTCGTGTGACATCTGAGGGTGAGCGCAGTGCGGCTGACGTGCTTTACATGCCTGTCTGTAGCAAGCCGTGTCCTGGGCTTGGTGTCGTGGTCTCACACTTGCAGTTGGCCACTGGGATGGAGCTTCACCAGGCAGGGACTGGGAGGTGAGCGGAGGAGTCTGGGAGAAGGCTAGAGTGAGGAGGACAGAGCCTGTGACAGCGGAAATGAAGTAGGAAGCATTGAAGTAGGGTGAGAGCACGGGTATAGAGAGTTATTTGATCTGCATCTCTGCAGCAGCAGAGGCTTGTTTATTTTATGGAGCATCTTTATCAAGAATAAGGTAGTTTATCAAGGTGGTAGCCACCAGTGGAAAGCTTATGTCACACAGAATTAAATTCAGTATTTCTTTTTCAGGTCAGGAAGCGCTTTTTAGCACGCAGTCCCTCAGCCTCTCCTCGGTAACCTAAATGCAGTTTACCTTACAAAACTAAGAGAGAAAAACAGGCTTGTAGTGTCAGTTCCCTCACGCACAGCAACAGAAAGCTTATTGCTTTTGCTGTAAAGTTGTGTTAAGGCTTGGAGGAGATGCAGCCACTCGCTTCTCGGGGGATGAGTCAAGAAGATTCCCTGTCGCAGAGGAAAGATGGCCTGTGGCTCTCCCAGTTGGTAGTGGAAGGCGTGTGCACGCGGAGCAGCGTGGCGAAGGGGCTCGCGGAGCTGTGCAGCGCGCGGGCAGTGCGATCCTCCGCTCTGCAGCTATCCCGGGGCTTTCTGTGGCCCTCAGGAAGAGAACTGCTCCTGTACAGCAGAAACAAGGTGAAAATGGGCAACTCTGTACGGCTGCCCGAGCTTGACTGTAGCTATTTCAGGGTATACTTTTTATGATTATTAAAATCCTTTTATGTTTTCTTGTCCTGCTGTTCCTAATGACCCTGTGGCAACTTAGACTGTTTCTTTACTAAATCTTCTAGTTAATTAAACAGAGCCATTTTATGCAGCACTTTCCCAGGAAATCTATTTTGGAAAGCGAAAGATTTTGCTAATGTGGAGAGTCCAAAGAATGTTAGCACCTCTTCATTTTGAGATAGTAAACGTGCCGAAGGAGTTCTCTGGGATGTGAAGGCATTAAAAGGAGGGAAGCAGTGCTGGCAAATAAAGTTGTAACTCGGAGTTCGCTGTGGAGCCCGAGGTCACTCCCTGTTTGGCTTGTCTGCGAATTGGTGCTTAGCTGAAGTTACCTCAACAGGCACAGATGAGACTAAGATAAACTGCTTGCCCTCTGGCAGAATAAATATTTCAAATAAAATCAACTCTGGACAGCCCAGTCAAGCAGCTATTGATCTCTAAAAGCCTGAACTTAAACCCAATGAATATTCCAGAGATCAGCTCTGTGCAACCTTCCTAAATGCTGATCAATATGCAATTACTTCCCCTGAAAACATTTCTTGCATTGTCTGGCCTGAGAAGCGTTTTATTTTTAGCTCCCTGTAGAGGGGAGGGGGCGGTGCTGAGGCCCCCTCCTACGCTGCTCTTTCTTTGTGGGTGGAACTTGCTGCTGCCCCAGATCCCAGCTCCTTGTGATGCCTTCAACAACCTCTTTGTGCCCGTTGGGAGCCCCCGCGGCCGCGCTGGGCACAGGAGCTGGGCTGTTCATGTATGGGGTTTTAGTCTGTACGTTGTATAGGGTTCACGAGGTTCCATCTCTGAAGGGAAGGCATTTTCCACAGCTGTCTGGAGCTTGGGCTTCCAGAATCCCTGGAGAAGCTGGCTGTGCTGATGGCCGGGAGGGCTGGGTGGCTCAGCCCGGGCTGTCTGGGCAGCTCCTGCGCTGCTGGGTCTGCAGGGGGTGCGGGCAGCGCCGGGGGGAAGGAGGAGGTTGCTGCTGTGCTGGTGCTTTGATTTTCATAGATCCTTATTCCAGGTCCACAATGGCATCTGAGCACCGAATGGCAGCGCAGAGCGACTGGCGTGTGGCTGAGGAGAGCTGTTTCCTCGCCGCTCCGGGGAAGAGCACGGCTTGTTTCGGGGGGATTTATTTTTATATCTCTGCATGTTGCTATGTGTCCTCTAGAGCATGAATTCTCTTAGGGAAGAGAAAATCAGAGGAGTTTGCCGTGAACTTGAGGTGGAAGGTGGTGGGGCTTGTGACCGCCCTGCCTGGGGGCAGTGTCCTCATGGGCTGCCCTGGCTCTGGGGATGCTGGGGGCTCTTGTTCTCAGCATGCCTTGGCTCCTGCGGACGCTTGGTCGGTTGGCTTTATGGGCTGTGTTAGCGGCTGCTTTTTTCAGTTCATTTTTACAGGTTCTTAAATTTTCCTTTGGATAAACAATAAATTCCTCTGTTTCTGGTTTGAGAGGCACAGGACCCTTGGAGATCATTTTCAGACCATCAGTGTGCATTACCAGCATCAGCATTCTGAGCTCGCCCAGAATCTGTCCACATCCTCCTAGGCACGAGTTCTGGAGATGGGGTTTTCTTCCCAACAGCTGACCATCAAGCCATGCTTCCCAAGCTTACTCTTTTATCAAACTGGATTATTGCTAGGTCTAAATCCTGATCTTCTTGGTGTGGCAATGTTTGCCTTGTGTACCCAACCCTATGTCCCCTTGCTCTTTTGTGCTGGTGTTCATAAGGTGGTGAAGAAATTACTTCTTCAATAGCCAAGAAATAAAAAATAAGAAAATAAAATGGTAACAGTAAAATACATAAAAAGAAATAAAAAGAAAATAGAAAATAAAAAGAAATAAAAGGCATTAAAAATAAATAACCAAGGTAATATTCTCAACCACAGTTTTGAAAAGACCATTTGTGGATATAATGCTCTGACTTTTTGAGGAAAAATCTTGCTTAGGGTTTGTGCTCCGGCTCTTCATTCTTTCCCTGTGTTCATCGCCCTTTCCATGCTTTCTCTGAAGCAGTGTGGTCCTCACGTCCTGGAAGAATTTAACTCTCTTCCTTGTCTTCACAGAGAGAAGAAGATTTCCCGCAGCAGTGCCCTGAAGGTGCTGGACCACGCCATGATTGGCCCGGAGGGCACAGACAACTGCCACAAGTTTGTGGACATTCTTGGTCTGAGGACCATCTTTCCTCTCTTCATGAAATCCCCCAAAAAGATAAAGAAAGTTGGAACAACTGAAAAAGAACACGAAGGTAGGTGTGCTTCCAGACCCTCCTTGTTGTGGAGGAGCAAGGGCCTGAAAAGTGCCTGTGTGGAGAGGGGAATGGCACTGGGAGTGGCACATCCCGGGGGGGGAATGGCACTGGGAGTGGCACATCCCGGGGGGGGAATGGCACTGGGAGTGGCACATCCCGGGGGGGGAATGGCTCTGGGAGTGCCCCGTCACAAGGCTTTCCGGGTCCCTGGTGCAGGCAGCCCCCAGGCTGGCTGTTGGTGACACACTGTCCTGTTGGTTGCGGTATCAGCGGCTCCTGGCGATTCCATTTCATCTGCTGTTAATAAGTTATTTTACTCCTGTAGGGTCGGTTGTTTGAAGCTCCGACTCTTTGATGCAAAACTCTTTTGAAAAGAGTAATGAGGCAACTACAAATGTCACCTCAAAAGCAGTGTTTTCATGGCTCTGAGCACTGAAGGGTGACTCGATGAACATCAGGCATTGCAGAAATAAACTGCATGCTTTTGAAGTTGGTTTTTTTTGTTGTTGTTTCTATTTATTTTTTTTCCCCACTCTCCCTGGAAAACTGCCTTAACAGAAATCTGCTGTGGAGTGTTACTGCAGGACCTCGTGCTGAACTGACTCTGGGGTCAGTCCGTCCTGCTTCTGGCAATATTACCTTTGCCATTTTGTTGATAATTGACCATGTCTTGTGAGAAACTGTAAGTACTGCCAGTGAGGCTTAAGGTTCTGTGCCAGTTCATTACTCCTCTCAGTTCTGTACAGGGTGAATATTGTCAAAAGCTGCAGACATGAGTGGGTCTCAGGCTTGCGTAGTATCCATCCTTAGCTCCTGCAGCAGACCAAGGGAAAATGGAAGGGAATAGCATCAAAATAGGAGCTCTGAAGCCAAATGTCTTGTTTTGAGACTGTCCTTGTAATGCAGGTGGATTTCCCAAAGTTCTCCAGAGCAGAGGCAGGGGCTTGCAGCCCCCTGCACACCTCAGGCTGCCTGGAATTGAGCAGCCTCTTGCTCTGGAATAGGTCAGAGCTGGGGCCAGTTTGGGAAACATCTGCTTGTTCTACTCCCTCCTGAGAACAGGGTGGAGAGGGAGAGGACAGGTGAATGCAGCAAGTGGATGTTTTCTTTTTGAAAATAGTACCAGTGGTGAGCTGGTTGTAGTTACATTTGCTCTAGAGACCAACATTTCAGTACTGGTGAGGCTGCATGTCAAATCCTGGCTCCCAGCAGGACATTGAGGGGCTGGAGCGTGGCCAGAGAAGGGCAAGGGAGCTGGGGAAGGGGCTGGAGCAGGAGTGTGGTGAGGAGCGGCTGAGGGCCCTGGGCTTGTTCAGCCTGGAGAGAAGGAGGCTGAGGGGAGCCCTTCTGGCTCTGACAGCTCCTGACAGGAGGCTGGAGCCAGGGGGGTCGGGCTCTGCTCCCAAGGGACAAGGGACAGCACAAGAGGAACCGGCCTGGAGTTGCCCCAGGGCAGGTTTAGGTTGGAGCTGAGGAACAATTTCTTGCAGCCCCTGCAGGGTTCCCCAGGGCTGTCCTAGGCTGCCCAGGGCAGTGGTGGAGTCCCCGTGATCCCTGGAGGGGTTTCCAAGCCCCCCATGGAGCTGTGGTGCTGAGGGCGATGGGTCAGTGGTGCCCGGGCAGTGCTGGGGGAACGGGTGGACTGGAGGGTCTGAAATGGCTCTTCTGACCCAAAGGAATCTGCCTCTGTGGTTAAGAGGTGGCACGGCCCTGCTGTGCTGGCAGCACTGGCACGGTGAGGCAGGCTCGGAGCTGCAGGGGTGGGATCTGCACCTCAGGGGCAGTGGGGCCAAGGTGGGAAGGGGTGGCAGCAGGAGGTGGCAGTGCTGTGGTCTGCGTGTGCCCACGGGTGGAGAGCAGGGGCTTCCCTGCAGCCCAGAGCCCACTGTGGGCACACTCCAGGCTGCGGGTTCCGCTGCCTTACCGCCCTGCGTTGTTGCTTGTCTGGGGTAGATAATGTGAGGGAGGAGCACTGCTGTGTGTCCTGGGGTTTGTGTCATAAATCTGTGGAGCGCGGTTGAGTTTAGGTGATGGATTCAGGGGATGTTTTGAAATCTTCATTTGCAGTATGAAAATGAGGTTGTTCAGTTCTTTGTACCGAGGGAAAGCACGAGCCAGAACATGAGCTTCTGAGGGGAGGTCTGGGTCTGTGGCTCGTGCCATTGGCTTTGTTTTTCAATTTGGAAAGTGAGTGATCTCCTCCTCTGCCGCATCTTGAGACTGCAGGTGACGTCTCTGTGCAGTCTTGGCTACAGGAGGATTGGGTACTGGTCTGGAGGGCCCTGCCAGGGTCAGGTCCCAACTATTGCTGTGATAGGGGGGAAAAAAAGCCAATTTGCCCTCAGGAGACTGGAGTGATCTGTGCGAGGAGCCTTCAGACCATCCTCCACCTCGTTAACATTCAGAACAAACAGAGGGCATTCATAAAACTGATTTCTGGACTCATCTTAAAATAAACTCTCCCTAAAAATGCTGTGGTAGTAAGCCCAATTTTCTTTGTTGTGCATCACTGGGCAGGTGAGTTACTGAATGTCTAATGACGGGAGTTAATTGAGACGTTTCCCAGGGTTCCCCTGGAGCCTGTCACAGCCACTGTCCTGACACGTGTGTAAGCAGTGCGGTGTGTGTTTGAACTTCACCAGGTGTTGCACCAGCACTACGGCAACGACTCGGTGCTCGGGGGCACCGCAGGTCAACGGGCAGCTCCCCGGAGCCCCTGGCTGAGCAGAAACGTGTCGATTGAGAATCGATGCCCCCCGCCTGCTGCTCGTCCTGGGATCACGCTGCCTCCTGCTCCTCTCTTCACTTATTTATCGAGAAGAATGCTGGTAGGCAGCCTTCTGTCACCTCCTGTAAAACTTCATCCCGTGTTCAAACTGTTAAAAACAAATAATTAAAAATTAAAAATTAATTAGAATGATCCTCTTCTGCCAAGAGAGCGTTCCTGTGCCTGTCACGTGGAGGAACGTGTTCCTTGGAAGGCTTAACCAGAGTGACTTTGCAGCAGAGGCACCGCCATGTATCGAAAGGCGGTTCCAAGGAGCGAACGCGTTCGCTGTGATGTCAGCAAGAGAGCATCGGGACCGACGCTCGTGGTTGTGCTGCAAAACAGGATGTTCTTGTTGGGCTGTTAACCCTGGAGCCTAATGACAACTGCGTCAAGGACAGCCCTGCTGAAATGCTTCAGCACTGGGTGAGGCACCAAAGAGCTCTGCCAGGAGGTTTGTCCTCTGAGCCTCTGCCCCTTCTGCCTGTCCCAGGCATCCCTTGGGCTGAGGGCGCTGTGGTCAGCTGCGGAGACTCTCCTCACTGAGCATCCAACACTCCATCTTTGAAGTGCAAAACCTGCTGTATGTGCCTGGTGGTGGCAGGAAAATACTGCCCTTGTCTTTAATTTATAATCGTGTTGCCTTTGACATCAGAGACAGTCTATAAAATAAGGAAAGCAGTGTTCTGAATGTGACAAAATAATACATACCCTGGTGGAAAAAAAAAAATCTCAGTGTGATTTGGTGAGCTTTTATTTATTACAGAAATTTATAATCCAAATTAAATTTGATAAAAATAACTTTTCTGTAATGTATTTCTCCCTGTTTTTAAAAGGCAGCATAAAGGTGGCAGTGCCGGTTAGCTGCATCTTAAACACTGACAGTGCTTGAAAATTATTTTACTCTAGGGAGCCTGGGAACAATTTAAACCCAAACTGCACATATTTATGCTTTATATGCATTATGTAATTAGGAGGAAAGAAAGAGAAAATTTCTTAAGCATCTTTTTGGATGATCCCAGCCTGAAGGCTGGTCTGTGCTGTCTGACTGCACGGGATCGACACTTGAATTTTGCCTGGGTTGGTACAGATCACGATAGACTTTTGAGAGCATTGGGCTTGGGAGAAAAATCTCATTGGAAGAAAATCTCCATGTTCCTATTTCTGAGGCAGCGAAGCAAATCAAACTAGAAATATTTTGCAGCTGCAGACAGATGGCAAAGAGTCCTCGTGTGTCTGTGTGGTCTGAAAGCTCGCGGGTATCCCGACGGGTTGGGCAGCCTTGGGCAGCAGCCTGCTGGGGATGGTTGTGTGTCCTGGGGGGGCTGGGCTGGGCTGAGGTGGTTGAACAGCTTCGTGGGGTCCCCCCTTTGGTGCTGCCGGAGTTCTCCGGTGCTGCCTTGGATGCCGTGGAGCAGAGGGACCCGCAGCGAGGCGGGCTGGGGAGGTGGAGCACGAGTGACCAGTGCTTCTGCAGAAATGCTGTCGGGGGCCACTGTGTGCAGGCAGTGGTGAGATCCGCTGCGGATCTCGGCGGGGTGGACAAGTGTCCGGTGTGTGAGATTGCAGGGAACGAGCAGGAGTCTGGCTCTGGGTGCTTTGTGGTGTAAGTATAGGGTAAGATTTGAAAGAATGCTTCTGTATTGTGGGTTTTGAAGTGGGGGGGGTGCTGCACGAGTGTCTGTGTTCCCACAGCTCTTCCACTGCAGGCTGAGGGTCAGCTTGCCTTCACCGTCCATAACGCCGCAGCAGCTCTTGGTACCGCAGCAACAGTCAGATAAAGTGTTGGATGCCAACTTGAAATTCTCAAACGGTCTCGGGGAGCTAGAAATGGAGACAGCACAAACTCCTCTGGCACGAGAGGCCCTGTACTGAAGCGGCCGTGGCTCGTGTGAAGGGCTCTGTGTTCTCCTGCTCTTTGTCAGGGCAGTTATTTGCAGTCTAGCTTTGCTCACTTGGAGGGTCTAATGAACTATAAAAGAATGTTTGTCCAATTCATCTTCATTTAAATGCCTTCTCTTGCCTTAGATGTCAGTTTTACTTAGGAATGCTTAATTTGATAACCTGAGAATTAGTTCAGCCAATTTCCAAAGGAGAATTCCTGTCACTGGGGGTTTTTGCCCGCTCGCCCTCTGACAACCAGGAAGCCTCTTCTGGAGGCGCTCAGCTCTCCATTTCCTTGAAGAAACAGCAGCAGCGAACCCCATTTCTTAGCAAATGTGCCCTTGCTGCTTTGTAACAGCCGCTGAAAGGCAGCGACGCGCTCGGAATGAACATCTGCTGCAGGCCTGCGTTCCCTGGGCGTGGAAGAGTGGAAAGGCAGCAACAGAAAAATGGCCTGATGAAGAGTTACGGTTATTAACTGAACACCTCCTGCCAACCATCACAAAATGTTTTTCATGTGGTGGTCGTCTGAAGTGAGTACCTGGGGAAGGCATCACTCTGTTTAAACGGGACTTTATTATGCCAATCTGTTATTTTTCCATCAGCCCTCCAGAATGTGGCAGGAATCTGTTATTTGAATGAGCCATGACGCCGAGTTCAGAGTTAAATTTATCTCAATTAAAGTTAGCATCCTCTGTACCAGCAGCCACGCAGAAATAAACTTTCTCAGTCGATAGGGAGGATCTTTGCATTCAGCACGGTGGCTGGATCCCAGCACTCCAGGGGTGGTGTGTGGGCAGCTTTTCAACCTTTCCAGGCCCCGCTTTACCCAGCAGTAAAATCAGGATTTCCTCCTGCTGTCAGTGTTTTAAGAGAAGACATTTCTTGGTAAAATACCGGGATACTTGAGCAGATTACTCTCTTAAACTGTGGATGATTAATGCACGTGGAAGCAGGGCAGCTCATGAGATGCTGCTCCGTTGGCGCAGCACGTCCCTGGCCCTGTCTGTAATTCTGTGAGGACCCAGGACAAGAGCAGTCCCTGGCTTTAGGAGCTGCGTCTCTAAACCTCCATCCAAAGGCGTTTTGTGCAAGGGGAGGAGATGCTGCAGGGGTCCCCTCTGGTGCTGTTCTTCTGCCGAGCTGGCCGCGCTCGTCCCGGCTGTTCCGGCAGCGTGGCCTCAGTGCCAGTGACCTCCCTCCTGGTGCTGGGGACCTGCCGGTCCTTGGGGGGTGCCAGGGGCTGCCTCCAGCTTTCCCAGGACACAGACATAAAGCTCCAGAGTTTTGTGCATGGGCAGGGTATAAGTTTCTGAAAGAAGTGCCTTTATTTATTTAATTATTTTCTCTTTCTGGTACTTTCCTGCTCCTAGTTAGAACCACAGTTTGTCCGTAGAGTTCTTGAGAAGGCTCTTGAAGGTGTTCTGCTGGGTGCACCAGGACACCCTGCTGCTCCTGCACCTCACGGCCGCTGTCCCCCGTGCCCAGAGCCTTCCCCTCCCTGCCATCGGCGTTGCAGGTGCTGTGCCTGAGCCCCCTACCCCCCCAGCAGATGTCCCTTGTGATGAAATGTAAAGAAAGATGGGGGGGATAATAAAGGCAAGAGGGGTGTGATGTTACGTGGAGATTTGACAGGCCCTCCTGCTGGCACAGCTGCCAGTGCCAGCCCTGGCACAGATTAATCTGTATTCCAGCGCACCGCAGCTCGAGTCAAGATCGATCTAATTAGGGTGTTTTAAACACTGCTGGCGTGCTGAGGTCTTCGTGTCTGTCTGGAGAGGGAAAGACTCCCAGAGCTCAAGGTGGTCCTGATCTGAGCGGGACCCTGGTGCTGCTGGGTGAGCCCGTGGGCTGTGACCTGCCCGGAGACCGGGCACTGCAGCCTGGCACCGTGGGCAGCAGTGGGATGTGCTGCTGAACTGGCCATGGGGCAGCAGACAGCCTTCTCTGCTGACAAGAAAGAAGCCTCTGTCTTCTGTATCCATGAATCTGCAAGATTTTGGGATGTTTATAGGGGAAAAAAGGTGTTATCAGTGTGGATCAGCTGGTAGCTGCTGCTTCTTTCCAGGCCTTGGCGGTGGTGCTGAGCTGGCTCCTTCTGGTGCTTGCTTTTCAGAGGAAACACTGAGTCATTCTCAGGAGCAACTTCTGCCTCTGGCCTTGTCTGTTGCCCTCCCTGCAGCGATGCTTTCTGTGCTGTGGGCTTTGTCAGGGGTGTTGAAAGGTTCCCAAAACACCCCAGGGCTGCCCGAGGTGCAGCTTGTGGCCTCGCTCTGCTGCTGGGATCAAAGCCGGGCAGCCAGGGTTTGCTTTCCTAGCACTTGGAGCAGCACCAGCTGCTAATGATGCTCCAGAGAAGATCTGCCCGGAGCAAATATTGTCCCTGTGGACTTGAAAATGGCAGTTGCATGGGAGATGTATTGGTGCAGCCCCTGGGGAAAGGGGGAGACCCCCAAGTCCACAGAAACCATTGCTCCAGGTAACGCCTCTGGCTTCTCATTGCTCCTGGGAACGCTTTAACCCTTGGAATGGTGGATTCTCGGTTTGTCCTGGCTGTGGCTGCTGCTCCTGCCCAGGGATGCTGGTGTTTATTGGGCCAGGGGTTACCTTCCCGCATGATTGTGGTTTCTTGGGGGGGGAGCATGAAACACAGTGCAGGTTTTTTTTCTGTGAATTGATTAAAAAAAAAAAAGACTTAGAGAGTTCAGAAGTATTTCTGTAAAATGTATTTTTCAGCATTTTGACCAGGCAGCTAAATAGTTCCTGGATTTTCTGGAGTGATATGTTGAAAGAATAACCTCATTCTTAAAAATCCTGTGTCAGCTCCTTTAGACTTCTCAGTAGTTTTAAAGATTTTATTGATAAAATGGATAAATCTCTGCATACGAGCAGCAAGGCAAAAATGATGGCTAAAATACATTTCCTAGCAAAGGAATATTGAAAAAACAGCAATGAAGATATATCATTGGTGAGAATATTACTGCTAAAATACTGCGTCAACACTTCTAAATGCTCCAAAAAAAGAAGGCTGGGGAAAAAGTAGTGAGAAAGAGAGAACGCGGCCTGCTTTCTGAAACAGCTGAGCAGACGAGGGGATGTGTATTTTTAAAAGTCTTCATTTTGTTGTGGTTTAAACCCCTTAACAGGATCTTGCAAGGGCTTTGGAGGCTTTTACAATACTCATTTAATGCAGACACTGAATTGGGTGTCGGTTTTTGTGGCCGGAGCGTTTCTGCGCGGCGAGAGCGCGCGCTGGCCCGGCCCGCGCCAGCCTGTCGAGATGACGGAGCAGCCCCACGGTGCCGGCCACCCGATAAACCTGTTATCTCCTGCTCCGCCTGCCAGCAGCTCCCGATCTCTTTGGTACATGAAGAATTGACACCACCTCGGGCAGAAATCTGTTTCTAAGGCAGCCGCATTTATAAGCGGCTAACGAAAGGGGGGCCGTGTGCGCACGCAGCCTCCTCTGCCCGCTGCCGGTGACCGCTGCCGCCGGGGCAGGGGCTGCTCGGCCGTGGCTTTGCCTTCCCGCGGGCACAGGGGCGCCTTTCGCCACGGAAGCTCCTGCCGGGTGGTTCCTCGTCAGCTGCTGCAAGGGATGGAGGCTCTCGGTGGCTCCGGGCGAGGCAGCGTGGGTGAAAAGGGTTTGATAGCTGGAAGGCAACGGTCGCTCTCCCCCGCGCCTTGCGTTTTCCTCTGGGAAAATAACAGATCCCCGTGCCCTTTCTCCTTTCCCTGCCACCCTGTGTGAGGAAGTGTTTGTGGCCGTTGTTTTTCATCGCTCTTAATCGGCGAGATACAGGGAGCGTATCTTGGAGAGGTTACAGGTTTGAATACGCCGAGACACCTGAGCTGCCAGGTCTGTGCTGAACGCAGCCCTCTGGGCAGGCAGCCACGGAGCAAACAGCTTGGCAGGGAAGAGAAACGCACGCCTCTCTTGTTTGCTCTGAGCCTTTGTGCTTGGTTTTATTTCCCCGTATTAAAACTGTATCCTCTTTGATACTGCCAACATCATTTCTGCTCTTGGCACGTGTTTCGCAAGCGATTTGCGTCTCCGAGGGCCGGGGCTGCGGCGTGTGGCTGCTCCGCTCCCCGGCCATGGGCAAGGGAGACGGGCACCTTCCCTCTCCTCGTCCCGGCCCCTCCCTGGAAACGCTTCATGGGCAAAACGGGAAAGAGCCAGAGCATGAGAGCTGTACCTTGAGAGCTTGACTGGAAACGTTTCAAACTCAGTATGATTTTTTTTATATGTATCAGAGAAGGTATATAAAGAGAAGCACTTGCTTTTGTACTTCACTGAAGTCTGGTTCAGCCAGATATCAGCGGTTAAAGCAGCACAAGACCTTGCATGAAGAAGCGTGCTTTTGGAGAAGATCATGCTGCTTTCTGTCCCCCAAGGAGCCGACAGCTCAAGGCCCCGTTCCGAAACGCTGTGTTTTTGAACACCGCTGGAGCCTGGGGCTTTGTGCACCACGTTGCTGAGCGATGGCGCCGGGAGGTGTGCTGGGAACCCTGCTCAGGAGGAGCTGCTGAAAGCAGTGCCACGTGGCCCTTCCTTTGGTGGTCCCTGCCAAGGGACACCCATGTTCCTGCAGAAGTTCTCGGAGCTCGGTGCTGCTCCTCAGGAGGAGGCCGGGGTTGCTGTGGGTTCAAGGCTCTTGGTTCGGTGACCTCTGAGTGAGGCTGTGGTTCAGCGTTAACCCGGATGTCTCAACACTGGCAGTGTTGGCTTCTTGCTTGGCTCCAGCGTTTGTGCTGGAGAACAAGACCCCCACGTGCAGCTGGGCAGACTAGAACACGTTTATTTGGTTGTTTCTGGTTTGTAGTGACACACTCAGATTAATTCCACGGGATTTTCTATGAATAGAAGTGTTTTGTTTGAGGATTGCTTCCTGGAGCTACTACCAGTTAAATCTCGGCAGGAGCTGTGCTCTGTCGCGGTTACTCCTTTCTCAGGCTCTCCTCTTCCAGTAACCATCTGCCACTTGGGTGGCAGTGGTGGCTTTGGCCAGGATTCCTCTTGGCCCCGAGGGAGGAGGCGGAGAGCAGTGCTGGGCAGGCATGCCAGCCCGGTGCGGGAAGCTGGAGAGGGATTCCTGCTTTATGGAAGGTGCTTTCTTCAGGTCACCGAGGAGCAGCAGGGCCAGAGGAGACCTTGCTAGCTGGGCTGTGGCAGGCAAGGGGCTGTGAGGGGCGGCAGCAGGCGAGGGGCTGCCTGTGCTCCCTGCCAGCGCTGCTCGCTGCTGCTCGGCCTCCTCGCCGGTGCCGGGAAGGAGCCGGGGTTCTGCTTATCGACAGCTACACGCGGGGCTGCGAGTAGTAAATTTAATGGCATGTTACAGAGAAAATAAGCTCCTGTTCCTGATCTCAGCGTGCAATTTTCATTTCGTATCTCTAGAACATGTCTGTTCCATCCTGGCCTCCCTTCTGAGAAACCTGAGAGGGCAGCAGAGGACACGGCTGCTGAATAAATTCACAGAGAATGACAGTGAGAAGGTGAGTGCTGAGCAGGAGCCCACAGCCTCTGGGCTGGGAGGATGCTTGGTAAGGGCAGGGTCCTGCGTGCACGCTAAGTGGCTGAAAAGCCGTCGCTGTACCTGCCTGTACAGACCTGTGCCCTCACAGGCCCCCATTCTCTCATTCCTGCCGTTACCTACAACCTGGAGAAGTGGAGATGCCTTTAGCGCTTGGCCCCCCGCATCCCCTGTGTTTTCTGGAGCTCTTGCACGATTCCCCCTGCAGGGCTGTGTGTGCTGCAGCCTGATCGAACGCCCGTGCGCCACGCGGCGTTGCATCGTGCCGGCTCTGACACACCGAGGCAGTCTGAGAGGTGCCCCTTCCTCTGGCGAGGCTCTTCTGCGGCGAGTTTAGGAATTGCTACAGTACGCGTTTGACATTCCCCGTTCTCGCCCAGAACGTGTCACTTCAGTGGTGTTTACTCGGGGAAATTCTTCACAAAATATTTACACAGCACTGGGTAGATCAAACAGCGGCGGAGCCGAAACGGCGGCTTTTGCAAACCAGGAGTCTCCAGGGATTTGTAAATTCTGCCACTGGGGAAATGCTGGTTCCTCAGTATTCCTCATTAGTGTGTTTTAAAGGTGTTTTTCATAACCTGTTCTTCCACATGCAGAAAATTCCCCGTTACTCAGTAGGCTTTCAGCTGCCTAATGCAGTTCAGAGGAGAGCAGGGGACAGGTAACGCGCCCGACATGTTTGCCACGAGCTTGGCTGCGCACGGACCAGACAGGAAGGTCTGCGAGGAAACCAGGAGAGCTGGAGAACCGCAGCGCAGGGCAGCGGGCGAGCTGGGGACACATGTCCATTTTCTGCCTTGTAGCTGGAGCTGATGGGAGCGTATTGTGAGAGGGATCCCACTCAAGCACCTGCAGGCTCGGCGTGCCCAGCCGACCAGCGCTGGTACCTTCCTTCCTGCCAGAGACAGAATTGCCTGCTTCTTTGGGAAGACTGCAGCTGGGAGGAAAACAAAATAGCAGGAAGGATTAAAGATGATCGGCATTGTTCTTTTTTTCTTGCTTAGGTCTCTCTTTTCTGCCTTTGCAGGTCGATAGGCTGATGGAGCTGTATTTTAAGTACCTGGATGCAATGCAGGCAGCTGATAAGAAGATTGATGGAGAGAAACATGTATGTATTGCCAGCTCATGGCTATAATGCCTCTGCGTGGGCTTGTCCTCTGCACAGCCCCTTTGGCTTGGCCAGGTCACTCTGCCGAGCCCTGTCCTCGTACCTGTGCCGTTACCCCTTCGTTCTTGTTGCCTCACTCTCCAGTTTCCAGTTAACCTCAGATAAAATGGGCTGAGAACTTCTCTACAGCAAGTGCCTCTGCCCTTTTCGTAGGGCAAATTCTACTGGGAGGGCCCGAGTCTGTGCTGCAGTTTGCCTTCGCTTTTCCTTGGCTACGATCTTGCTTGGCTTGGCAGATGGAGAGTAAGTGAAATGCAGAGAGACAATTACATGATAATGTGCAGGGCCTCCTACCCTGGTCTTTAGGGTTCTGATCAGCTGCAAGAACGCGTCTAGTTTGATTAGTTAGACAAGGCTGCAGCCAAGGGCTGGTGTGCTCCCTGCTCACCAGCAGCGAATCGTTTGAATGACACGAGCCTCGGTACCACACGGTACTTTCTTGGAACTGAAGCTGGAACAGACTTTTTGAAAGAGCTGTTGGAGTCAGGAAGCAGCTTGCAGAGCTGTTAGCAAGCTTGGCCAGCTTCCCACAAGATTATCTGTATCAGTGCTGAGGAGGGTGTGAGATTGATTAGCGCTGACGGAGAGTAATCGCCACAGCCGCCGTCCCCGCACCGGGAGCTCGGCGTGCCACGGGCTGCAGCCCCCGCTGGGCTCCCACAAACGCCTGCCCGCCGCCAAGGCCGCTTCTCTGGGCACTGCCTGGTGTTCTGAGGGCACCAGCACTCAGCAGCCCTGCTGCTGCTCCTCAAAAAGGCACGCGGGGAGCGATGAATGGAGCGGCTTTTGCTGCCAGCCATCGGGCGCCGTGTGGGCAGCTGCAGCTTCACGAACGAACAGTGGCCTGGAGAAAAACAGCCTTTACCCTTTCCTGCTGTCCCTCTGCACTCCCTTCATCCTCCTCGGAACTGAGAGGGAAACTGCTTATTTTTTACACTCCAGCATTGGTATGTGGGGTGTAGAACTGAAAGAACGTTGGGTTTTTCTGGCTGAGGTCTGGCGCTGCATGGGTGGCTGCTCTGCGGGGCCCTTGCGCACGCCGTGCAGAGCTGGTGGGGGTGCCACGTCTGCCAGTGTTCACACCGGTAGCAAGCAGCCAGCCCAAAGCAGGGGTGAAGGGAATTTGTGGAGAAGCTCACTAATTAATAATATTAACCCATTCCTGTTTAGTGATGCACAAGAGCCTCAGGTTTTCCTCCTGAAGGCCACTGTGCGTTTGCCCCCCTGCAGAGCTCTGCAGGATGGAGCGTCTGGACTAAATGGATCTCAATCCTTCACTCCTGTTAGAGCTAATAGCAGGATTTGGCAGAAACGTCTCATGGGTGCAATACATTGGGCACAATGTGTGCAAAATATGGTGCTGAGGTTGATTCCTAACTTGGAACATCCTCAGAATTGCGGTCTGCTTTGTTTTGTAGCATCCTGAAACGGTCAGTGGAACTTGGTCTGCTGAGAACTGAAGTGGCTCAAGTGTCTTCCCCACACTGAAGCAGGCAAAAGCCATCATTCTGTCCCTCAAATCCTGGCATTGTCTGGCTGTGACAGGATTTACGGAGCTCTCTGTTTCTGGTTGTGGCACACAAATCACTGAAGCTTCATCACTTGGTCCTTCAGAAGCTGCGCTGTGTCACCTGGGGGCTTTTGACCCTCCTCTTGCCGTAGAGGACATAGCATCCCACAAATCTAATAAGCATATCCTCACCTTTCTCCCTGCCCCGAAGAAAACTGATACCTGATGAGGCTTTACAGGCTCGGCCTGTATGTCTGAGCGTGAGATCCAGTGTCCTGGAGCAAGTCTTGCATTGCAAGAAGTGAAAACCTGGTTACAGAAGAAGTGGCTGAGGGTATCACACCCAGGGGTGATCGTAGCGGAGCCCCTGGCATGAGAAACCCCTGCTCTCGCTCTTCCTCTGAGCTTGGCTTATTTCAGCACAGCCCAGTTCATCAGCCCGGGGCGGTGAGGGGGTGGGAACAGTTGAGGGTAGAGGGAAGGGGACCAAACTCTGAACTGCGCCCTCGATCTGGGCAGCGAGGCAGGGTGAGACCCACCGAGTCCCCTCTCAGTGTTCCCCACTTGGTTGCTGCCGGGGAAGTTGCTCGGAAGAGACTGGAGGCGGTAACTTTGTGACTGCCCCAGCTGCCAAGTGAAACCCAGGAGCAAAGTCCGTGTGGGCGTTTGTCTCCAAAACCTGTAGTTAATGAAACCTGGAGAATATCTTGTCTGCCCCTCAAATTCTTCAGTTCATTCTGTAGGAAATGGTGCAAAATTCCGTGGCTTTTTGCTCCCTCCAAAACAAGGTATAATTGCAGGTGGCAGCAGTAACCTTTAGTGATCTCTAAAGATGGTAGGAAAAGGCAGGAAATGGTTTAATATATTTATAGTTCCACAGAAAATTATGCTCAGCAGGTTTATTCGGTAAAATATTCTCACCAGACACTTTGTGCTATAATGACTTACAAATTACATGCTAATTGTGCTGCAGTTAAGTCATTCCATCCTTGAAAGGGAGAGGTGGAACTCTGGAGCATGAGAGCAGTGTCCACAGACTGGGATCACCGAGGCAGGAACTGGTGTCAGCCCAGCATCCCATTTAGGCTTAGAGAGACTGCATTGCCTGGGGTTGTGCCCAGGGCCCTGCCAGGGGCTGGGCGAGGGCAGGTGGAAGGAGCCAACCCTGTTCACGGGAGGCGTGGGTTGGGCATGCACTGGGAGCTCTCCCAGCACACGGATGGTGAGCTGAGGTAGGCTTTGAGGGTCCTTGCTGAGACTGGGGGGTCTGTAGATGTTGTGTCTGCCCTGACATGGTCCTGGTTTCTTGCCACAGGAGTCGAGCTCGGGCTGTTGCAGGAGCTGCTGCTGTTTCTCTGGACTCGGAGGCGATGGAGGGTGGGCTCTGTAGCCATCACACTGAGCTTTTTGGCTCTTGCAGCCTGGTGGCTGGATTTGCAGAAATCCAAGCACGTTTCTGCTTGTAAGGCAGACACGAAGGAAGCTCTTCTCATGGCAGAGGCCTCTGATGGCTTCCTCTGCTGTTCCGAGAGCTCCTCAGTCACGCTGGTGTGACCTGGATGGCTGCCCGCTCTCCGGGCTGCGGGCGACTCCGTGAGCTGACCAGAGCTCTGTCCTAACCGTTGGGTGTCTCCAGGAACATGGTGGTCAGTCTGCTGAAGAGACCATGTGGCCTCTGCACGTGTAAGAGACTCCTGGGAAAATAGCTGTCACAGCTCTGAGCTGGAAGCAGATGGTCCTGGGCAGTCCTGGGTGATGATCTGACTTCACCCGAGGCTTCTGCTTTCTCCTCCTCTATTGCAAGCGTTGGTCCCTGTCTTTGGCATGTTGCTTTTGACCAAGGGTTTAGCGATGGGCTCGAGTTTAGCCCTGTGCCTGTGGTCCAAAAGCGCCTGCAGCGTGGGCTGTCTCACTGGCTCCTCCCTGGGAACGCAGACAGCAGTGGTAGTGGAGAGGACCTGTACTCGTGCAGGGGACAGTGATGATAGTTGTTTTTGTGCATGGCCATTTGCAGAATCCCAGCATGGTGGGGTTGGAAGGGCCCTCTGGAGATGCTCTGGTGCCACCCCCTGCTCCATCCAGCAGGGGCACCCAGAGCAGGGGCCCAGCAGCGCAGGGTCCAGCCGGGGTGGGAATCTCTCCAGAGAAGGAGACTGCACAGCCTCTCTGGGCAGCCTGGCACAGGCTCCCACACCCTCACACCAAACAACTTTCTCCTCCTCCTCAGATGGAACCTCCTGGGTTCCAGTTTGTGCCCGCTTCCCATTGTGCTGTCACTGGGCAGCAGTGACAAGAGTCTGGCCCCATCCTCTTGCTCCCTGGGGGCCCTTTAGGTACTGGTGAGCATTCAGAGCCTTCTGGTCTCTGATGATCTGGAGGCCTCGCTGTCCCACACTGTGAGGGAGTAAAATCAGGATCCTGGAGGTGTTCTTTGTTCTCCATCAGCACTCGTCCCTCCTGCTCTGCCCCGCCGTGCTGTGCTGGGGAAGGTGGGTGGTAGGGGAGGAGGAGGATGCAGAGAATCTTTTGGACCCTGCTCCACTGTCTTTGTGGAGCAGATGGGATCTTTTGTATGGCATTGGCAGATCCACTGTAACTTTAGGTTTTGAGTCTCTTCTTGACACCTCGAGGCCTGTCAATCCTCCTCATTAGTGTGAGAGAAGCTCATTTTAGCTTCACAGAAGCCCATCTTACCGCTGTCTTCTCCCATCAGCAAGGGGCATCTCAGCACGTATTGTTGGCAGATTAGAAATGGCATCTGAGTGCTCATTTGGAGGTTAGTGGCTTGACAGCTTTGAAAGGGAGACAAAGTGGAGAGGTGGCTGTTCGGTACTGTACCGGGAGGCAGATTAGCATTTAAAGGGTGATTGTGCTTTAAAAAAAAAAAAAGGGAAAAGAAAGGACTGTGAAAAGGCACCTTAAAACTGCACTTGTCTTCTAATTCATATCTGCTTAATTTACTGGCACGGAATAATCTCGCCTCTCTGAGAGGGGCTGCTGTAACTGCTGCCAGCTCAGGGTAATCAAGGCAGCAGTTGCTGGGATTCGGCTCCTGTGATCACCGTGCTTGGACCAGAATACAGAGCAGACCCGGGCTGCTTCCTGCTCGGGAGACTCCAGATCCTGGCCTGTTGGTGTCTGTCTGCGTTGAGAAGAGCGGCCGGTATGCCTGTGTGCAGCGAGGGGGCATGCAGTGGTTTGGGAATTTCCAGCTTTCTGGGATTCCTTTGATACTTCAGTCGATGCTTCCAGTGTCTTGCTCATCAGACTCAACGTGGTTTAGCTTTAGAGACCAGATCTGATGAGATTCAAGCAATTTGGCACTGGGTGGAGGGTGAGGAAAGTCACTCCTTGCACAACGTTGGATTTTCCTATGTACTGGCAAGAGCTCGTTTGCAAGTTTTGCCCAGTTCTGCCTGTGCCCGTGGCTTTGAGAACCTGGAGTAAGTGCTGGTTGTGCAGCTGCTGGAGTCTGCAGGATCCGATGGTAAAGCATCCAAAGCAGTTGGCTTTAGGGCATTGGTAACTAGGCATTATTTTTTAAACCTAACTTGTGCTTTTGCTGGCAAGCTAGATCTCCAGGAGGAGACAACAGTGTTTCATGACCTGTGGTGTCCTCTCTGGCTGTCAGGAGGCCGTGCTGAGCTGCTGCACTTCCCAGCCGCTTACTCAGGTTTCTCATGGTGAGCATCCATTGCGCGCTCTCCGGGGAGGGGTGCGCAGGGTCACGGTTTCCTCCTCGTGCCTGAAAGACTCTACCTACAATTATATGCGAGGACCGGGCTGGACAAACAGGAATCTTTGCTAGCCTAGATCGGCTTTGGCGCTGGTGACCTTGCGCGTGCTTGCCCGGGGCGTGTGCACCCGAGGCAGCGGTTCCCGTGGAGCGTCGCGGGCGCGGAGCTGCGGCTGGTGATGGCTCTAATGAGGAAATATTGCTCCGCTGGCGTGTGCCCACCTGCCAGCCGGCTGCATCATAAATCACACGGGCTGCAGCCAGCCAGCAGCCTCTGACAAGCTGCTTCCTTTATTTAAGAACAAAACCAGCAAACAAACCCCACAACGCAAAAGGTCACACGTGACGCCGGTTAGTTTGGCCTGTCGGTCTCCGTGAGGAGGGGTGGCGGGTCCAGCCAGAGGACGTGGCCTTGGGGGAGGCTGCCCGGAGCTCGTTGCCTGGCTGCCTTTGCCCGTGTGTCGAAGGAGGTGCTGCGTCTGACCCCGGCGGGCGGAACTGCCTCTTCCCTTCTGCCTTCAGCATCCGCTTGGGCCTCGCTACGAAGCGTGGTTCGTGTGCAGGAAGAGCGACCTGTCAGTGTTTCTGCAGGAGCTGGTGGTCTCCCGCTGGGGGCTTGGCCCTGTCAGTGTCCCTCCCAAATGGAGCTGGAAGAGCAGGGCTGGGTGTGGTGAAGCTTGGGCTTGTGTGGGATTTCTGGACCCGCTTTCTCATTCATCAGCTGATAATGAAGTTGGGAGCCTGGTAGGTCCTTGAGTGCTCCGGAGTCATGTTCTGCACTGCTTAACAGCACCCTCAGATGGCCAGGAAAAGAGCAGGTTTTGTTCTGCTTTGACAGTGAGCTCATCAATAATAGATGCACTGCTTTGCTCCGTATTCACATCTCTAATCACTCAATTTAGGAACGTAATTTGTGTGTTTAAATTAAAATTTTAATTTGCAGATGGACACACTTCACAACCAGCAAAGGCAAAACCTCGCTCAAAACTGCCTGGAATGTTTAGTGAATTTAAATGAATTATTGAAAGTACTTCCTTGGTGAGAAATAGATGGTTGTTAATGTTTTGGGGAACAAAACATTTCTTAAGAGACTGCCAATATCACCAGCGTTTGCCGCTGCTGATGGGAGGTAGTTCGACAGCACCTTTTCTTTGTGTTGCTCTGCAGGACATGGTGCGTCGTGGGGAGATCATAGATGATGACATGGAAGATGAGTTCTATCTGCGTCGCCTGGACGCCGGTCTCTTTGTCCTGCAGCTCATTTGTTACATCATGGCAGAGATCTGCAACGCCAACGTTCCCCAGGTAAAGCTATAGACAGGTCAGCAGACCCTCCGTGCTTCCTCCACGACGCAAACAAGGCTCTAAATCCTCATAGATATGATCTCAATTCCTTTTTCTGGGAGGAAACCTCCTGCTCACTGCACTCTTGTCCGTAGGGCTTCATCCTGTTGCAGCCGTTCAGAGGGCAGAGGTGCAGGAGCTGGTCGCCGGCACTCGGTTCATAGTTTGCCGTGAGCAAGGCCACTGCTGGAAGGGGAAGGGCCCTTTGTGTGCCCCTGTGGAGAGAGCAAGGGAGGGGGCCGCTCTCAGAAGGTCTCACAAAGGCACAGGCTACAGTGAGTGACTTTCTTTTCTTTCTTCTCTTTCCTATCCTGTCAGATTCGTCAGAGAGTCCATCAGATTCTGAACATGAGAGGCAGCTCCATTAAAATCGTTCGACACATCCTGAAGGGTGAGTTGAGGCACTCTGACACACGTGTCTCGTCTCTGCTGGGACAGCGTGGCCGTCGCTTTGCAGGATGAGCCTTTGCGTGTTGTTCTCTTCGACCATCGAGCATCTCCAGGCGGCAGCTGAGTGGCGTCCTGGGATCTGGGCAGGGCTGGGATCGCCCTGGTAAGGGGTGGGTTTTACCCTGGGACTGGGAGCTGTCTGGTGTTGGGAACAGGAGTCTCCCTCCTGGCATCAGCTGTGCCCGAGGGAAGAGCGGAGCCGCGTCTCCCGTTACCGTGGCCCTGAGCTTTACCAGCTACACCATATTAGTGTCCGTGGTGTATTTGTCTTGTTCTTAGTGTCAGATTAATAGGGATTATAGCGCTAAAGTAGCCTCTGTAGCTTTAAAGTGTAGCTGTTGTGATCTGCGATCCCGGTTTTCAAGTACTGCTTGTTATTTGCGATGCTGGTTTGAGTGGTGGCTGTCCCCTGCAGCCTGAGGTCCTGCAGCAGCAGAGGACAGGACTCAGGCTCTCAGGTTTAGCTCAAGCTGGACATCTGCCTGTGCCCCCTTGTTTAGCAGAGGGTTGTGTGGGACTTGTCTGCTCCCCGGGGGTGTGCTGGTTTCGGGGAGGGTGAAGAGTCCATCTCCTTGGGGGGAGAGAGGAAAGGTGGCAGCATCCCCAGGGGTGCTAGGCTGTGGGGTGTGTTGGTTTGGTGTCTGCTTTCTTAGGGGATGATGATGATCTCCTGGGCTTCTCTTCACCCCCTCCCCAGCACTGGCAGGTGGAGGCAGCTTTTTCCTTGCAGATCACATCAGGTTTCTCCCTCCCTCTGTGCAGGAAGGAAGGGGATGTTGTGACGGAACCAAGAGTGATTTTCTGGCAGCATGAGATTACCTGCAGCTATAGGCAACCTCTCTGGCCCTTGTCCTTTGCCAGCAAGTGCAAGTGAATGCTGCTAGTGAGCAGGGGGGGCTGGATAGGGTGTCTTTTCTGCTTTAAATTGTGATACTTGACAGCTCCTCCCTCCAAACCGCGCAGTTCCAGCTCGGAGCGTGGCACGTGGCCACTTTCAGATTCCCAGGGCTGACCTGGGCCACGGGTGCCCAGGGGACCGGTCCACGCTCCTCGCCGCCTCGAACACCTCGCGCCCGTGTCTCTGGCTTGTTGATTTACACAGGAAGGTGAATCGGAGGAGGCAGCTGCATTAAAATTTCATCCGATTCTTTCTCTCGCAGACCGTGCCGCGCACTGCCGCTTCCCCCGTGGCTCTGGCGTGTCTGGCAGCCGTGGGTGTGCCGCGGGCCCTGGGCAGCGACGCGGCCCCGGCCGGGAGAGGCCGCGCTGGCTCCTTCGCAGGGCAGGTGATGGGGACAGCATCTGGGGCTCTGCCTCCAGCGCTCCCCAGCTCCTCTCCTTGCTGGTCGTAGAGACTTTTGCCATCACAGTGCTCAGTGACCTTGGAGATAACACGGGTTGGTGGGGCTGTGGGGCCCAGAGCATCCCTGCCGGGTCGGAGCAGCTCTGAGCTCACCCCCAGCCTGTGCTGGGGAAGGTGGAGCTCTGCGGAAGCCACAGCCACTGCCTGGGGGGGCTGGCAGTGCAGGTTCACCCGCTGGGGCCAGGGGTGACGGGGAGCAGAACCTGCCTCTGCAGGAGTCGGCTCGCTGGGCACGGGGACCCCCAGGAGCGGTTGTGGCCTCTGGGAGCCTCCTGGGGGCTGGGGATCAGAAATTCAACTGGCGCCTGGCCTGGGGGACTCTGCCCCAGGTCACTGAGAGCTTCTGCCTTGAGCCTTGTCTGAAATGTTCCCAGGCCCCTTTCCAACTTCCCAGGACAGAGGAAGGCTGCTTTATTTTTACTTTTTGTTCAGTGTTTTGCTTTTGTTCAGTTTTTATTTTCTATTTTTGCATACTAATTAGCTGCTTGGTTTTTAGTTTGATTTTTATGGCCTACATATTCTCCATGTTTCTCTGGCAACCTGACAGCTGATGGATCCCTTGGGGTTGCTCAGAATTACTTATGATGCAAGCAAGGAAGCAAGCCTGTTTTCTGATGGTAGGGCTTTCGGGGGGAGCAGTGGGCAGGGGATAGCTGAGGGCTCGTCAGAGGCATCTCCACGGGCTGACCAGTCCTCCCACAGCTCCCTTTTCTGGAAGACCAGCCAGTGCTCCTAACGGGACAGTTCATCCCTTGGAAGGGACTGAGCAGTGTGTGCCTGGGCTGGAGACTGGTTTTCGGCCAGCCAGTGGTGTCTGGTCTGGGGCAGCTCGTGGTCTGGAGCGAGGCACGGGCTGCTCTGGGTAGCGGCAGCGGCGCCTGGCCGTGCAGTGGGACAGCTCGTCGTCCCTTGCCAGCCGCGGGGACCCGGGTCCCTGCCCCGCAGCACCGGGGCCGATGCCTGGTGAGCGGTCTGGTTTCACTGGAGGTGGTTACCGGTCTGGTTTCACTGGAGGTGGTAGCTGGGAAAAGCTCCTGGTGTGATGAGCCAAACCCCTTCGCAGGGGCCGTGGGAGAGAAGGGCAGGCTGTGCTCTGCGCCGCGTGCCGAGTGCCGAGTGCTGCCCGTGGCCCCTCGGTGTGCGCGGCCGTTACCGCTCCCGGTGTCCGTGCTGAGCCGCGATATTCCCCTATCGATTTTTGCTGCTCCGTAACCGTTGTGTTTTGTCTAATGAAGCAGAAACCAATCTTAGGTGCTTTCTCCTTGTGTGGCTGCAGTGCTGCGTTAGCTCTGTTTAACCACTGGCGGGGGGGCTTACAGGGCATTTCTGGGTTCTTGCTGTCTCACGTGGTGCAATGTTAAACAAAAAAGTAAATAAATAAAACCTCTTTGGAAGAGACTTACTGTTTTTGTACGTCTAGTTCTAGGGGTTTTATCTAGTCTTCAGATTAGAGTTAGCAACTGTTGGTAACCCAGTACACAGTCTGCCTTAGGAGTCCCTGGGATTTTAGTCATGTTGGAAGGAAAAATGAGCTTTCGGACAAGATCAGAGGAGTCTGTGGCTTGCTCTTGTCAGAGTGATCCCACTGGGACACTAGAAGGGCTGGGTCTTTGTGGGCACTTGGCAGTTTCCCTGACTGAGTTCTGTGTCCAAGCACTCAAATGGCCCGTAGAGCGAAACCCGGAGTGGGCTGTGAGCCCGTGGCCAGCAGCGGGTGCCCTGGCGAGAGCTGTGCCCATGGAGGATGCCCTGATGAGAGCTGTGCCCATGGCTGGTGGCTCTGGGCCAGGTTTGGGGACCATCCATCCCTCTTGTCGGTGTCCAGAGCGCTCAGGTGGCTGGCGGGAGGTGGCCATGGGCTGCCGTGCACACAGGCAGTTGTGGGTGTTTCAGAGGCACTGACCCTGACAAAGCGTGAAAGGGCCGCTGGGGACAGAGCTGCTCCTCCCGAGCTGGCAGAGCACGGGGCCTGGCGCTGGCACTGCCCAAGGGGACTGGAGAGCCGGAGCTGGGCACTGGCTGCAGGCAGCGGTGCCTCCCGGGGGGGTGATGCGGTCTCTGCCACGGTGGGTTTGCCTCATCGGGGCGGGCAGGGGGTTCAGCCCTGTGCTCACGGGAGCGAAGGGGCTGGGCTGCCAGGGCCTGGCCCGTGCCCCGTTAGCCCCTGCCCGGGGAGCTGTAACGACCCAGCTCACAGCCTTGTTGGGTGCCAAGGGAGCCCCCGGTCAGGGCGCCGTGCCCGTGCGGGTGCCCTTCCCCGGACAGCGAGGAGCCGGCTTTGCTCGCAGCAGCCTCGCCGTTCCCTGCCCGCTCTTGTTACAGGTACTGTAGCAGTTTATAAATATTAAACGGATTTTTCCCAGAGGCCCTGGCAAAGAGCTGCTGCTTGTACTGGAGAGAGAGGCTGCACGCGGGAGGGGGGACTCCATCAGCCAACTCCCTGTCCTCGCTCTTTTCAGTGCTCTTATAATAAAGGCTTTGATGGAGCTCAGAAGCACGTAGCAGTGCCGAACGTATAAATATTAAAGCAAACTTTCTACAGCAACTTGCCATTCAGATGCTGAATACAAGCTGTTCTGTTTGTTTAGGAAGAAGGGGAAGAATGCGAGGAGGCGGAGGCTGGAAAACACTAACCAGGCAGCCTGCTCCTGATTTACTCAGATTTGTTCAGCTCCTTGCGTTCGCAGCTCAAAACCTGCTTTTCATTTCTTCTCTTTAAACCGTCTGTGAATATGTAGGCTGTGGTGGCAGGAGGGAGGGAGCTGGATCGGGAGGGGGAGCCGCCAGCTCTCGGCGAGTGCCAGGAAGAGAGCTGCCAGGGCAGTGCGTGCTGCCAGTGTTTGGCCGTGTGTCCGGGGGGGGTGACACCTCGGCCAAGGTCTGTGCTCCTCTGTCCGAAGCCAAGGGGTTTCTGTTGTAGCTAAACCTGAACTGCTGTGTTTTCCTCCACCTGGGTTAGAAGTGCTTGTAGAGTGGGGAATTGTTCTCTGCTTGCCGAAACTCCTCGTTCAGGACACCTGGACGGCAGGCGGGTTAAAGCCAGGGCTCGAAGTGGTTCAGGGTTGGGTAACAGCCCTGCCTGGCCTTCCCCGATGCGTTAGCAGGCACCGGGAAAGCCGGTGATGCCCAGGGGTGTTCGAGTTCCCTGGGCTGGGCAGTAGGACCGTCCGGCTCCGGCGGCTGCTCCACTGGGGTAGCGCAGGGGCTGGGAGGAGCTCATTCTGCATTTGCTACAAAAGCCCCTCGCGAGGGGTCAGCGGGTGTTTATTATGCAAATCATTGACTCTGGGGTGGGGAGAAAACCCAGCAGTGCTCCTGGCTGTGAATTCCAATCCGGTGGATTTAGAGCCTGCTGGGGTACCTGCGAGAGGAGCTGCCTGTCGCTCGCTCGCGTCTCGCTCACAGCCCGCTGTCGGTCTGCTCTCTCCCCGCAGAGTACGCGGAGAACATCGGCGATGGGAAGAACCAGGAGTTCCGCGAGAGCGAGCAGAAGCGGATCCTGGATCTGCTGGAGAATTTCTGAGCACCCAGGGGACGAATTCCGTGTCTGCCCACGAGGACGCGGCGTCTGGTTCTGCTTCCTGCTGCCGCTCTCCTCCAGCCTTGGTTGCACGATAAAAGTGATGTTTCTGTGAAACTGCTTCTAAATGGGATTTTGGAGATATTAAAGATAGTTTGCTTTTTTTAATTGCTCGTTTGTTATTCAAGTAGCCCGCTGTCAGTGGGAGCAGCCGCAGACCTTGCAGGAGGGCAGCTCAGGGTTTTTCCCTTCTCTTCATTCCCCCCAAGTGAAACTGCAGAGATCAGTGGGAAACGCCGTGACCGTGCAGGGGTTAGAGGGGGAGGGTAGAGAGGAAGCCCAGGGAGCTCGGGAGGCTGTGTGCGAGTTACTGCAGCCGGGTACGAGTGACAACGTACAGCCTGCGGCGTCGACGTGCGTCCAGTTCGGCTGGTCAGTTGGGGGGTCTGTCCAGGGCATGCTCCAAACCAGGCGGGAGGGCGAGTGCCCAGTGGCCTGTTAACTCGCTTTGCAGCTGGTTTTACTCTGGGCTGTGCTCCTTCTGTAGAAAACCAGGATTCTGATTCTGGAGCTGGGACCCTGTCTCTTTACAGCAGAGGTAAGTTCCCCAGCAGAAGAGGGATCCCCGTCTGCAGGTCATGGTAGGAGCTGGAGGAAGACCAAGTGATTTGCCTCTGACCGGCCGAGTGATGGCAGCGGGACAGGCCACGGGTCCCTCCTCTGCCTCCTCCTGCGCCTGAGCATCATTCCAGGTGTCACCGTGCCAGTCCCACCGCTTCCCCCAGCAGCGGCTCCCAGCTGGGACAAGAAGTAGCTGAGAATATTTTCCCGCATCCTCTTTTCCTCTGCTAAAGTTAATGACTGTCATCAGAAAACATCGTGGCTCCAGCAGGCTGGCCCTGCCTCATTTGGAGCGCTTTGCATGCCGGCAGCGTTCGTTCGTTATCGCCGAGAAAAATGCGTTGTCAGGGAAGCTTAGAGGCTCCCTTCAGTCACGGCTGCGCGGGCACTGCCGGCCTGCTGCTATCGAGCGCTCCTGGTCGGGGGCTCAGCACGGAAGTCGTGGAATCTGCGTGCACGTTTTCGGTGCAGGATTGTTTGAATTCCTCATCTCTTCTGTTTTCAACCTGCTGCCTTAAGGGCTTTTTTTTTTTTTCCCCATTTCTTTCAGGTGCGTTTTGTTTTTTACTTCACTCGAGTCTGGGGATTGTTCCCTTCCCACACCACAGGCAGAGGGTTTGTGGTCAGAGCTGGTCTCTGGTTTTCCTCCTGGCAGCTGATCTGATGCTCCCAGCCTGACAGGGTTTGAAAAGCTGAGTAGGAGGGGAGGGGGCGTGGGGCAGAGCAGAAAAGGGACTTAATGAATGTGAGACAGCTTTGGCTGAAGGTAAGGGCCACATGTCTGGGGTGAAAAACAGGCAGAGAGGGTCTTGAAAATAGCTCTATAACCTGCTGAGTACAAGGTGTTTGTTTGGTTTTTTAAATCTCAATGTCCTGTGTCTGATCTGATCTCGCTGCTTGCCCCACACGTGTGCGTGCGCGCGGCTGTCGGGGTGCACGGCTCTGGGGCTGCTGGTCTGGAGACCTCCTCCTGCGCTTCGGCTGCTTTTCCTTTCTCCAAGTTGTTGTCTCTTCAAAGTGCTTCTCCAAAGCTTTTGGGTCCCTGGATGGTTCACCACAAGAAGGGGCGGTGACACCGCGGTGACATCGGGTGCTGCGTACAGGCAGCTTCGGCTCATCTGTGAGCCCTCAACACATCAAATCGCACGCGTTCCCCAGCCCACCCAGGGGTGGCCGTGTGCCAGGGGCACAGAGTGGAACACGAGGTGGCCTCGAGGGCTTGGGGGTGTGGGGAGGGAGGATGACAGAATCATTTAGGTTGGAAGAGACTTCTAAGCACATGGAGCCCACCCGTGACCCCAGCACTGCCCGGGTACCACTGACCCATGGCCCTCAGCACCACAGCTCCACGGGGGGCTTGGAAACCCCTCCAGGGAGCACGGGGACTCCACCACTGCCCTGGGCAGCCTGGCACAGCCCTGGGGAACCCTGCAGGGGCTGCAAGAAATTGTTACTCAGCTCCCACCTAAACCTCCCCTGGGACAACTCCAGGCCGGTTCCTCTTGTGCTGTCCCTTGTCCCTTGGGAGCAGAGCCCGACCCCCCTGGCTCCAGCCTCCTGTCAGGAGCTGTCAGAGCCAGAAGGGCTCCCCTCAGCCTCCTTCTCTCCAGGCTGAACAAGCCCAGGGCCCTCAGCCGCTCCTCACCAGACCTGTGCTGTAGACCCCTAAATCCCATGTACAGGAAGATGCCAGAGCCTTCCCGAGGTGGGGTTGGCCAGAGCAGCACCGTGGAGCTGGAGCAGGGCTGGGGTGAGCCCTGGTGTGGTGTCCGGGCAGGACGTGGCAGAGCTGCTGCCGGGCACTGGGGGCCGGGTTGGGCTGTGGCACAGATGCTGCAGAGTGTGCGGGGAGAGAGACCCGTCTTCCTCGCACCTCTTGTTGGGTCATGTTTCCTTGTCTCTGATTGTAAACAGATTTGACTAAAGAGGTAAATTAGAAGTTAATTAGAGGGAACATGATTGATGAGGTGCTCTGGTGATGGGGAGCCAGGAAACCTGCCCTCGGAGAAGGGAGAGGGGGGTGTTGTGCAGCCTGAGCTCCCCTTTCAGCCACGGTGCCTCCACTCCCCCTCCCCTCTGCAGCAGGACCCTGGGGCGGGGAGTCAGGGGCTCTGCCCCCCAGGAAGCTCGAGGCTGCTGCAGGAGCCCATTGCCTGGGCATCTGGGCTCTGTGAGGGCACCGATCCCGGCTGGGGTCTGGGTGCGTGAGGCTGCTGAACACCAGCCAGGATTTCAAAAGCAGGAGAGCAGCGAGAGACAGGGAGATGCTGTCCCTGGTTTGCGGGGCTATCGGCTTCCTCGGGGTTCAGTGGGGTTTGCCCAGGTTGGGTCTCCTCCAGTGTAGGCTCTGCTGGGACTGGGCTGAGTCTGGGGGCAGCTGGTGCAGGAAGGAGGAGGCAGAGGGATGGTGACACCAGCACCCCAGTGGGTAATGGGGTGGGAGTCCCAGTGGTGGTGGCCGATGGCACGGGGGAAGGCACAGAGTCCTGGCTGGTTTCCTCTCGCCAGGAGCAGCAGGAGAACCAGCACTGTCCCCCCCCCCGAGCCTGAACCCATCTTCTGCTCCTCTCCCAGCTGAGCCGCTCCAAACGGGGAGAAACAAGTGCAAATTGCAACTGAGGAATATCTCTTGACATCCCTGCAGAGAGACCCAGGCTGCACAAAATGCAAAGAGACACTGTCAGAATTGGGAAACGTACCTTCAGCAGCGCAAAAAAAGTCACTTAAACTATTGATTTTTTTATTATTTTTGTTTTAAGACCTGGGGTTCAGAGAAGGCTTTTCTCCTATGGCAGCAACTAATCTGGAGGGAGAAGAGGTGGTTGGTTTGGGTTTTGGGGATTGGATTTTTGGAGAATTTTTGTGGGGTTTCTTTACATTTGATATTTTTGGTCCTTAAAACAATGGTTTGGAAAGAGGGAGCTGTTGCCAGAATGATTGACGCCTGTGGCAGCGCTTCTCTCCATCGGGAACCTGATGGTGGGTTCTGCAGGGGAAGGAGTTAATGGTCTGGAAATGGGCAGGAATTGTTCTCTGAAGAAATAATTCTTTTCAAATTATTTTCTTCTGAGTATCTTGCTTTGGGATCACCTTCCCAGCACGGGGCTGCTCTGGGCAGAGACCTGTGACTCCCAAAGCCCCTGTGCTCTGGGTGGAGGCTCCCACTGCCCCCTCCGTGCTGTGCTGGGTCCCCTGGCGCTCCCTGGGGTGGGGGATGCAGGGCTCTGGCCATCCCTGGGCAGGGCAACGGGGCCGCTGGGCTCCCCTACCCCAGGGATGCTCACCCCACCTGCCAGGCCCCCGTGCTCCCCAGCTGGGTTGTGCCGCCGGGCTGGTAGCGGAGCCCACGGTGGTGCTGGATCCTGAACCCTGCAGCTGGTGTGGCTGGGGCAGGGCTCCCTCTCCCCAGACCCTCTCCTTACCCTGCCTCCCCGCTTCATTTATTATTTTTATGACTTTGTGTTGTCACGGCGTGGCTGGGCTGTGTTCGCTCGCCCGAGCTCCCACTGCCGCCTCCCTGGCTGCTTCTCTACGTCGGGGAGTTTCAAATGGGCGCTGTCTCCGTGGCTTATTGCGCCCGGGATGATTTGTGGAGGAGAAGGTTGTAATGCTGGATGTCGGGAGCGTTGTTTTCCTGCAGCACACGCAGACCTTTGCAAATAATCTAATAATGCAGGAATGTCAAACTTCAGCTGTGGAAGGAAATCCTTTTATACAGGCATTGTCAAGTCTCTAAACAAGTATCAGAAATGAGCTCGGTATCAATGTGGAGGGTGTTTATTCTGCCTGTCAGGGAGATGAACAACCCAATCCACTCTCCCCGGCAGCTGTGGATTTGAGCGTTGGCTCATGGACCTCAGGAGAGCTCAGGGAGTGGCCCCACAGCTCGTGGGGCTGTGGGCCTGGTCACCCCTGGGGCAGCAGCAAGAGTGCCTGTGGGCAGGGGCAAGGACAGGGGAGCAAACACTCACTGTGCCCCAGAGCAGAGGGGGCAGAGCCTCGGGATGCCCCCACACCAACCTGCAAAGAGGTGAGTTTCAAAATAGCACACGAGGCAGCCGCAGCGCTTCTGGAGACACAGGCTCGGGGGGGTTGTCTTCCTCAGCTGCCCTAAGCTGAAGATGTGGTTGTTGGGCAGCTCTGCCACTGGAGGAAGGCAGGGGGGTTTGGGTTGTGTCAGGACAAATGTGAGTGGCACTTGGTTCCCAGCAGGGACTGACCAGACACAGTCTGGTTCTGGGCATCTTTGGGGATGTGTCACCAGAGGACAGTCCCTGTGCCCCAGCCATGGTGAGGGGATCCTCCCACTTGCCCTGCAGGGTTTGGGGCCTCCTGAGCCAGGGTGATCCCTGGGAGGTGCTGCTGATGGGTCCACCAGGTCCCTCCATTCTTCCAACCTTATCCCAGCTCTTCAGAGCTTCGCTGTGTCCTCCATCTCCACAGATTCACCTTTGCCACCCAACAGAGGGGACAACGTGCACCTCGTGATGCACAGAGCTGTGAGGGTAGGGGACACTGTGCCACCACATGGAAACATCCAGTGGACCCCCCATCCTGCAGCTACCCACTCTGAGCACAGGCAAAGTTAAAGGGCAGACAGAAAACCTGGTGCTAATGGAGATAAAGAATGTTTCATCCTCGAGAGCAAGTCCCTGGGTGCATTTGGCTAGAGCAGGAGCCCTGGGAGTGGGGCACCAGCTCTTCCAGAGCACACAGCTAAGGGACCTCGTTACCCAGCGAGCCCTGGTGTCTCAGCTCTGGGAGCCAGTGGCTCTGCTCTCACTGCTCTGTGTGAGCGACCTCCCCCTGATCCCTGCCAGACACACAGGGGCTCGTCAGGGCTGCGTGGCTGCAGCAGCAGACAGCATCTGCTCTGGGCCTTTTCGCTGATGAATTAAAATTGAGGAGGAAAATGAACCGTTCCGAGCGCACCCGAGACACGCGGATGCTTGTCTCCCCCAGCTGCTGGGCCCCTGCACAGACCTGGCCTCCGTTTGTCATCCTGCTGCCGCGGCAGAAAATCAGCTGGAAATGGGACTTAATTCCGGCTCTGCATCAGGAGGTGTTCCCAGTTCCAAGAGGAATTTACGCTCTCTGCTTCCTTGTGGCATGACTTAAATATCTCTGATGAGACAGAGGAAGATGGGGGCAGGTTTCAGCCCTTGAGGTGCAGTCACGCAGCTGCAGCACCCCTTGTGCCAGGGCTGTGGGAGCTGGGATGGGGACCTGTGCCTGGGACACGGGGTCCTTGCTGGGCAACATCCCTGGATCCTGCGCTGGCTGCACCCGTGGGTGGGCACTGTGCAAAGTGGGAGTGTCAGGGCTGAAGGCACCATTTGTAGAAGCCCTTTCAGTGTGAGTTCATTCAGGTCTCTGAGGGCAGAAGATGGACCCTGGGTCACCCAGCAGCCATGAGACTGCAGGGAGCAGCTTTACTGCTTTTTCCTGTTGCACTTCACCCCGTCCATGAACCCCCTATTTCCATGTGTGGGTGTTTTGCCTCCGTGTGTGTCTCTGGGTGATCTGGTGCTTCTGCTTTGCTTGGGATCCATCCCAGAACTACCCCCCCCAGGGCAGCTGTAGTTACTTGCTGGGTCCGGGCCAGGGGGATCCAGGCTCTACTGTCTCAGGGGGGTGGCTGGAGCCCAGTGCTGGCCCAAGGAAAGGGTCTCGGGGCACAGAGTCCATCCCTGGAACCCCGCTGTGGTATATGTGTGCAATAGCCAGTGACTGCTGAGCTCCTCCAGTATCTCCATCTCCCTCCTCCCCAGCTCCGTGCAGCTGCCCCAGGCCCACAGCACCTTTCTTCTGGAAGCCCAGAGCCCTTGGCTGCTGCTGCTGCTCCCACGGAGGGACCCTCTGAGCCCAGCCAGCCCCAGCCCAGCCATCCCCGCTCTCCTTCCTTCCCCCAGCTTTTAACCCCAGAGGGAGTAATGAACTTGGGCAGAGATCGATGCTCCCTGCCCTGGGCTTCGTTCTGACAGGAGGAAAACGCTGCAGCGGGTGGGACTTTTTCAAACCCATTGATTTGCAAGGTGGGCGTGAGGCAGCGCAGCTCCCGCAGGTGTGCGCAGGGCTCTTCCCGGCCTCGCAAGAGGGAAAATACCCCCGTTCCTTCTGCCCGAGGAGCTGTGGGCGTGGGGGGGAGAAGAAATGCAGTTTGTATTTTCAAATCCAATCTGAAGAATCTCTTTGTAGCAAAAAATCTGTCATCTTGGGGCAGAAAACACCTGAATTAATATGACTTTTACTGTTTATCGAGAGAGCAAATATCCTTCATATTGCAATGCAACGCGCAGAGGATAACGTCTGAGGGAGGCCTGTGCCTGCCTCCGGTGATGGACCCTGGGCTGGGGCTGTACCTGCTGGTTTGGGGGGTACCTGTCTTCGGGCTCCTTTACACCTTTTTAGGCTTTTCTGAATAGGTGCATAAATTGTACAGGTTGCAGTGCTGTGGTTCTGAGCTGCTGCCAGCTGCAGGGCTGGGGGGAGGCCGGTGCTTTTGGTGGCTTTGTACAGCTGAAGGGAAATCGGGATCTTGTCTGTTCCATTAAATGGTTTTGTGGTGGGAGATGGGTTGGCTGTTCCCGGACGGGCCGTGTGGCCACACCGAACAATCACAGGGAGGGCTGGTCTGGGAGCTCCCAGCATGGCCACGCTGTCCCCTGCCACTGGCTGTCCGTGCCTGGGGGTGGTTTGAGCCCCCACAGACCCCAGCTCCAGGTTTTTGATCTTGAGATTAATTTTGCAGGGTCTGGGCTGGCAATCCCCAACACCCACAGGGCATTGTGCCTGGGCACTGTCCTTAACCTTTAAAGAAAAAAGCACCAAACCACCCCCAGCCCCACCTCTCCCTGGTCCGCACAGGGGGGTCCAGCTCCTGTCCCCCTCCAGGGGCTGCAGGGGAGTGGCCGAGGCTACAGGAGCCCCGGTGATGCTCCTGGTGCCCCAGACCAGCAGTCGTCTCTTCCCTGGCGGCAGGGGCGAGGCGCATCCCCTGTCCGCGCTGCTCGGGGAGTCAGAAGGGGCGAAGGGGCAGGGGCGGCACCGCACTCCAGGCAGTGCTGCTGCAGGGGCCCGGGCTGTGCCAGGCTGTACTGGGCTGAGCCGCACTGGTCTGTAGCGGGCCAGGCTGCTCTACACTGGGCCGGGCCAGGATGTACCGGACCGGACCGGTCTGAACTGGGCCGGGAGGGGTGGCGGGGCGGCGGGCGCTGTCCAGGGTGCTGACGCCGCCCCAACCGGGACCGGCGACGCCCGGCGGGTCTCGCCCCGGCGGGTTCCGTCCCTCCGGTAGCGGAAGCCGGGGTCCCTGCGG
>JANVCC010000271.1:11331849-11361855 GCA_025345505.1 Todiramphus chloris collaris | reverse complement strand
CCGGTGCCGCCGGTGCTCGGCGGGCGCGGCCGCGCGGGGCTCGTCGGCGGGACGGATGGCGGCGGGGGTCCCGGTGCCCGCGGTGCCGCTGGGGCTCCGCCGCCGCGGGCGGCAGCGCGTCGCGGTTCGGCGGCTCCGGGGAGGGAGGTCGGCCCGGCCGATCCGGGGGTGGGCTCCGCCGCTCCCGCCCCTGGGGCTCGGGGGGCGGCTTCTGCCTCCGCCGCCGCGCTGCCGACCCCGGGGGGGGCTTTGCACGGCGCCTCCCGGTGCAACACTCCCGTGCGTCCCGGGGCACGGCGCCACGCGCCGTCGTGCGCTGCCCCACAGCGCTGGCACCGTGAGCGGCTCTCCGGGCTCCGCTCCCGCTCCCGCTCCCCGCCGCCGTGGCTCCTCCACCGTCTCCGGCGCACGGCGGGGCGGCGGAGCCCGGACCGGGTGCAGCCGGGGCTGGGGAAGGCTCTGCACCGGCGTGGGGGACGGTTCCCACCCGCGGGGTGCCGGCAGACCGAGCCCTCTCGGAGGAGAGCGCCGAGCCCCCCGCCAGTGTCTGCGGGGCGCCGCGGGCGGGTTTAACCCGGAGCCCCAGAGGGGTGCGGGGTGGGGGGTGCTTGGTGCCCGGTCGCAGCCGTTCCCCTTGCCCGGCTCCGGAGCTCCCGGTGTGAGGAGGGATCTGCTCTGCCCCGAGGAGCCTCCAGGCGTGGGAAGCCTCGGGCCGTGTGCGGGTCCTGCGGGGCTGCCCGGCGGGATCCTGCCTTCAAGGGAAGGGGCGACCTGCCCTTGTGCTGGGGGTAAAGGCGGGCGGGTTTCAGAACCTGCCAGTCCTCTGTGCCATCAGGAGGTGTGGGCGAAGAGCCTCCATTAGCCGCTGCTGCTCCCCTCAGAAATTCAGCAATAGGCAAATAAATAGTGAAATGGTCGCTGTGAAGGAGCAAGAAGCCAAGGAGAAGAAATATTCTGGGAGGGTGAGTGCACTTTGGAGCCACATTACAGCTCACGACTACCAGCAGTTCTGCAGCAACTCACTTAATCACAACAGAAACCTTTATTAACGGTACTGAAAAGCAGTGAGTAAGTGGGTCATGTATAATAAGCCATTTGTGTTCAGTAGGTGAATACCAATTTGATAAAAACTGTGAGCGCTAAAACCGGTATAAATTGCTGTTTAGCAGATCCGAGATTGATCATTTCATCACTTGCTGGTGCAGCTTTTCCTCCGCACCACGAGAGCCCGGCAGGTCAAGGGCTCAGAGCAGGAGAAGGGCCAGGGCTGATGGTGTGGATTTCACTGGATCCTGCCAGGCTCTGCCTGCGGCCAAAATCCTTCGGAGCCACAGTACCCAGTGCTGGTGGCCTGGAGGACCCTCTGCTGCCTGGTGAGGGTCCGCACAGCCTGGGAGAGCATTTTCTGTTGTCTTTAACTCGCCTCCAGTGGATGCAGTGAGTGAATGGAGCAGGAGCAGCATGTGCCCCGTGGGCGTTGGCAGGTGCCCATCACCACCTCTCGGGGTGCAGGCAGCTCCCCTACCCTGCTACCTGTGAGCGACGGGCCCCTGCTCGCATGGCATCTGAGGCTGCTGGGGAGGGAAAAAGTCTCCGGCAAAGAAAGTCCTTTCCGTGCCCCCTCAGCAAAGTCTCTGCCTCCAGTGAGGATGGAGCCAGGATGGAACAAGGCGAGGCTCTGTCTGCCTCACTGCCCCAGAGAGTGCCTGAGCTGCAGGATCCCTCCCTGCCATCCCTCCCCTACCCACTGCGCTTCCTCTCCTCTCCTCTCCTCTCCTCTCCTCTCCTCTCCTCTCCTCTCTTCTCCTCTCCTCTCCGGTGCCTTCAATTATTCATGCCCCCCATTGCAGCCAGCCAGGCTGTGCACGCTGGGCTGGTGCCATCGGCTCTCAAGCCGGCGCTGGCTGGCAGCTCCAGCCGCCTCCCCAGCCTGCTGGCACCCGGAGCAGGGCAGGGAGAGCCGCTGGGCGAGCAGCGAGCAGCTGGCATTCCCGAGGAGAGAAGCCTGGCTCCTTCCTTGCATCGTTTGCAGGCGTTAGTGTTTTTCTGTCAATAAAGCTGCTGCTGGAGGGCTGGAGGCTGGAGGCAGCGGTGCCCCAGCTCCCCGGGGTGCTGCCCTGCTCTTTTCTCTCACACCCCGATGATTATTCTATCAATTACTTTCATAAACACTTTGCATTCTGACGGATTTTTTCACGCTTCCTGATGGGAATTCTCCACCCAATGTGTTTTTCCTGCTGCTGTTCGTGCAGTCATTCAATGCAATTACTTCTGACACCTCTCCTCATCAAATGTCTGCGCTTTCTTTTCCCTTGAAGAAGCTGACAGACAATGGGCCAGACACTGGGAATTATTACGTTAGGACAGTGACAGCTAATTTTAATCATAACGTTCCCTGTGAGTGAGGCAGCAAATCAAACAAACAGACAGCATGGTCCGGAGCCGTGGGCAGCGTGGTGGTGCCAGGGCAGGGACCTGGAGGGGGCTGGGGACTCCGCTTTGCTCCCCCTCTTCTGCAGGACCCGGGTGGGTGCTCTCCCCTTCGCAGCTCCTCTGGGATTTCGGTTCACTGTGAGGACTTGTGCGCCTGGGCACAGCCAGCTCTTTCTGGCACCAGAATTCTCCAGATTCTGTCTCTCTCCAGAATCCTCTTCTCTGTGGCTGTTCCCCCTGGCTGGGGGCTCGTCTCCTGCCTGGCTGCCCCCTCCCTTTGGCCCTGGCTGTGGTGGGCAAGTGGCCGGGCACCAGGACTGTCGGCCGTGCTGGATGTGTTGCTGCTTCACACCGTGTGCTCCATGCGGACCTGGACCAGGATGAGCCCACTGGTCATGGGGCAGGCAGAGCGGGCAGGAGGGTGCTGTGCCCAAGAGCACTGGGTGCTGCCAGCTCTGTGGGATAGGCACCAGCACCATGGGCAGCTCTCTCCACAGCAGCTGCCGGTGCCGATGGATCATGTTTTGGGTGCTGTCTGTCAGAATGGGGGGGCTGATCCTGAGCAGAGCTCCTGTCTATCCCATCCCGGTTTCTGACCGCTGACAAGTGACCTGCCCACTGGGAATCATCCTCTGCCCACTGGGAACCATCCCCTGGCAGAGACCAGCACCAGAGCGAGCGTTGGCTGGGGGACGGCTGCTGGGGACCCCACTGGGAGCTATTCTAACAGGCCATTTTAGGTTTTTTGCTACTTATATTATCAAATAATGGTTCTTCCTTGTCCCTCTTGGGAGGGAACTGTCTGAGAACCACGACTCCCTGGGAGCTGTCTGGGAGCAGCGAGTCCTCTCGCCTGGGGAAAGCTCCTTGTAGCCGGGGCAGAGCCGGAGGAGGATTCTTGCCACTGGCATCTCTGGCAGTGCAGTGGCAAAGCCTGGGCGGGGGGAGCCTGCCAGGAGGGCAGGAGATGGAGGGGAGCCCCCCTGTAATGATTCATTGTTAGAAATACTCGCAGGTTTCAAGGTTAATTCCAGCTCCCTGGCAAGGTGAGCTCTGGCCTCATCACAATCACCGAGGTAGATGGATTTTTTTTGTTTTTAATTGATGCTGCAAATTTGAGCTAATGCTGCTGCTAATATGACAGTAAATAGGGGCAGAGAAATGGTGCTCCCAGCCCCAGCAGGCCAACGTTTGTGGCACTCCAGCCTGGGGCTTCTCTTGGAAAGGGCAATTTCTGGGGGAGAGCCACAGTGCCAGGGCCAGGCACTGTCCCGGTGCTTACCGGGCCAGCAGTCACCAGCACAGCCAGGACCTGCCCGAGTAAGTCTGTGCCTGGATGGGTTCTGGGCTCCAGCCCCAGCCGCTCGTTGCCAAACCCTTTGCCCCAGCACAGATGCCGGAGTCGGTGCCGCCGGCCGTGCTCTCGCCGGTGACACCGGCCGCTGCGCCGCTGTGTTCATGCGTTGGTGTGTGGCCGTGATGTGTTTGTGGCGACCCGGGGTCAGCATCCCTGCTCGCGGGCTTGTCAGGAGGAGATTCATTCACAGATGTTAATGGGCAGATGGGAAGACGGGGGAGGTTTGAGCCCAACCTGCCCGGCACACGCCAGCAACCCTCATGTCCCTGCTGCAGCCACCGGTGCTGGAGCAGTGCCGGGGCTTCTGCCCCTGGATCCAGCCAGGGGCTGCCTCCGGCACATTCTGATCTGACAGGGATGCAGGAGAGGGTTCGTGTGGACTCACCTGCGGGCAGGAACAGGAGCAGGCCCTTGGAAGCCCCCCCAGGGAGGGCTGAGCGCTGCCAACGGCCCCGGCACCGAGTGGAGTGCTTGGGGATGGGGGACAGGGGAGGATGGGGGAGCAGGTGGGGACAGGCTCCTCAGCAGCTCTGCAGGGTCCTCTCCAGGGGATCTCCACAGCCCCGCTCCACAGCCGGCAGGGAGGGAGCCGCTCAGCTCTCCTGTCAGTGCCAACTGCTTTCTCCAGCCTCTCGTACGGCTCCGTGGGGTGGGCTGCTGGCATCTGTGCTGGGAGCTGCCAGAGCGGTGCAGCCCCCAGGGCGGGCGGGTGGTGGTGGCAGCATCACCTGCTGGTACCCTTGGCAGGTCTGGGGGCTGGCGGGGAGCCGCTGCGGGGCTGAGTGGGGGTGGGAAGCTGCTGCTGACACTGCCGGGGCCAGGATCCAGCAGAGCCGCTGGGGGCTGGGGTGCCCCTTGTGCCAGGGCTGCAGTGGCCACGTCCAGAGCTGGTCCCCTTCCTGTTGTGTCTCAGGGCTCGCTCCTGCTGCTGATGCGTGGGGAGGGGGCTGCCAAGCGAGCCGATGGTGGGAGTGTGAGGCTGAGCTGGCAATTAGCCCTCCAAGTGTCTTGACTCACGGAACCATACTAAACCGTGAGTTACGACGGGGAGCTTTGTGAAGGAAAGAATAAGCCACACTTGACCGCGGCCCGCAGCACAACAGCAGCAGCTGGAGGGAGGGATGTGGGGTGGCAGAGGCGGCTCCAGCAGCATGTTTCTGCACCCGCCTGCCCAGGGGCCAAGGGATTCCCAGCCCCTGTCCTTGCCCGGTGCAGGACAGAACCAACCCTGGCCACCACTGTCCACCTGGCACGTGCCACCCTCAGGCTCTGCCCAGGGGGTCCTGCTTGGTTAGGCAAGGAAAGAAGCATCAGATTAACCAGTGCTGCACTGGTTTCAGTGGGGTAAATAAGCCACAGAAGAAGCGCCAGCACTAACTGGGTGTGCTTGAAAATGTCCAGATCATATTTAATTACCCTCCAATATGTGTTTACACCAGAGTCGACCTGAGCGCGTGCCCATGTTGCTGAGCGAGCTGTGGCCATCCCAGCAGCCAGCAGTTGGTGCCTGGTGTGGGAAGTGGTGGGAGAACTGGGAAAGCCAGCACGGCTCCACCAAAACTGTGGGCAGTGGGAAGCTGGCAGGGTCTTGGCCAGGCTCTGGGGGCTGCATGGCCTCGTGTGCCACACAGGGCAGCAACTGCTGCAGGACAAGGCAGAGGGATGGGGCAGGGGTCTGGTGGGTCTTTTCCAGGTGCCTGGGGGGATGCATGACCTGGCCTTGTCCTTGGCACAAGGTGGGTGGGGGCCACCCCTTCCCTGGTGCCCGCTCACTGCTGGCACCTCTCCTGCCCGTGCCGAGCGGGGCCACGTTGCTGAATTGTGCCCACGGCAGGGAGGGGAGCACAGCAGCCTGTATATCTCTGGTTTATGAGAGCACCAAGCTGTCCCAGCAGGCGTTTTCAATTCCGTTTATCTGTGTTTCCCCATTGAGTTCATTTTATTTCCCCTGATTTTTGTTTCCTGGAAGATTTATCGATCCTGATTTTCTCAGTTTATGACAGGTAGCAGCCATAAAGCACGCGGAGCAGCCAGCCCGTCACCGGCCCCCTCCCTTCCCCCGAGAGGACGAGGCACCAATGTCAGCGGCAGGGAGAGGGATGGTGCTGGGTGATGGGGGGGCCAGGGTGCCGGTGGGCTCGGGCAGCTCATCTCTCCCCTGTCCCCTCTCCAATTGCCACGCACGACTCCGTGCTGGGGAAGTGGGGAAGGGCTGGGCGTGGAGAGGGGTTGGGGCCCTCAGGAGAGCAGCAGGGGCTGCAGTCCCCAGGGATGCTGGAGGAGGGGTTGCTGTGGGGCAGGGGCTGTTTGGGGACAGCAGGTCTGCCAGCAGGACCTGCCCTCCTTCAGGTGCCCTTGGAGGCGACTGAGCCCCGGGGTTAATTGATAGACACATTTCCCAGTAGAAATCTCAAAGGAAGAAGGCACGCGATTCGACCAAGCCTTTTCTCCACTCGGCTGCCGGACTCCGTCCGTGGGCACGGGCTGCCACTGTGTTCGGAGGAATCCGGACAGGGATGGGGCCCTCAGGCTGCCGCGCTCACCCTGCGGGGTCCAAGGGTCCGGCCGGGCTCTGCTGGGACCCCCTGGCCATCGGGAATCCTGCGGAGCCAAAGCCAGATGCAGGGCCGTGGCCAGGGAGCGGGTGGGCTAGTGTTGGTCACTACGGGGCTATCACGGCCCCGGCAGCGCTGCGGGTGAGCCCTTTGCCACGAGCCGAGGAGCCGCTGGCACCGGGCAGCGCTGGACCCTCCTGCTCTCCCCACAAAGCTCGGCCGGCCGAGCTGCCCCCGGCTCTGGGTGCCCTCTGCTCGCTGGCACGGAGCCCAGCGGCTGCCGGCACCGGGGTCCCGGGAGAAGCGGGGTGAGGGAGCCGTGCTGAGACCCCGCCGGGAGACCCCGCTCGTTAAATCCTTGTGCCGGGTATTCCCCTCAGATCGCTGCTGAGATGGATTAAAGGGAAGCGACAAGTGTATGGGATTTCCATGTGTCCAGAGGGACAGGGAGATATTAGAGGTATTAACTTTTCTGTCTGGGCTGATAATTCATTTTCTGAGGGATCAGCGCTCGTGGAGAAGCCCCGGGGAGCTGCGGGCTGCTCCCAACAGGGCTCGTGTCCCAGGGGGCTCCGGTGGGACCTGCATGGTGGCTGGTGGCGTGAGGCAGCCAGTGAAGATGGGAGGGCACGGAGTACAACAGGACCCGGCTCTGTCCTCGGTGACCCAGGGGTGGGCAGGGACTGGCCGGGCTGTCTGGCCCCGCTGGAGCAGAGTCTGGCTGACCAGGTTCATCCCGGTGCTACCCCTGGCCCCAGAGCAGAGCTCCCTGGGCAGCAGGGACAGGGCCGGTGGCTCCTGCAGCCCCTGCCCGCCTCTGGGGCCGAAACAGTGGGCACAGAGTTGTGGGGACCTGGCAGCCCCAGGCCCAGCTGTGCCCGTGCTGAGGGCTCAGCCCCCGTCCCTGCGCCGTGCCGGGGAGAAGCCACCACAGATTGTGACACAAGGTTCGCCGGTGACCTGCGCACCGGGACCATCTTCACCGAGGAGCAACAATCTCTCCAGAGGAGATGAAAAGAATTCTAATTACATCTCCAAACAGTATTTGTTTTGAGTGAGGAAAGCAAACCATATGGCATGTGGGAGACTGTTTGGGGTTGCATTAAACAAGGATTTGGTTTTTATTTGCGCTCTGATCTAAGTGGAGATGTGACTGGGCTTTAAGTATTTATTGCACCTCAGAGGTGGGGGGGGGGTCTCGTGATCACTCTGGGGCAGAGGCCCCAAGGGTTAGGGGGGGTTCCCAGAGGCTCTGAGTCCCTCCTTTTCCTCCGCTGCTCTTTGCAAAGGGCTGGAGGCCAGGGGGGCTCTGCTGGGGCTGGAGACGGGGCACTGGGGTGGGCAAGGGGCAGCCGGGGATGGGGGGACCATCTGCACAGCAAGGACCTGTTCCATCCACCAGGGGTGCCAGGGGATGGTCCGGGCACTCCTGGTGACCCTGCTCGCATGGCCGGTGGCACTGTCCCTGGGCAGGGTGGTGGCGTGGCCCCACAGGCGCCCGCAGCCCTCGCTCTGTCTCCTGCAGCCCTCTTCACCGAGACCCCCCACGACATGACGGCTCAGGCGGGCGAGGACGTGGAGATGGCGTGTTCCTTCCGCGGCACCGGCTCCCCCTCCTACTCCCTTGAGATTCAGTGGTGGTACGTCCGCAACCACAAGGACTGGACGGACAAACAGACGTGGGCTTCCAACCAGGTAACGGCCCTTGTCCTCCCCTCCCGCAGCAGCAGCAGCAGGCAGAGCCCTTCCTCGTGTCACAGAATCACTTGGGTTGGCAGAGCCCTTGCAGCTCACAGAGCCCACCCGTGACCCCAGCACTGCCCGGGCACCACTGACCCATGGCCCTCAGCACCACAGCTCCACGGGGGGCTTGGAAACCCCTCCAGGGATCCCGGGGACTCCACCCCTGCCCTGGGCAGCCTGGCACAGCCCTGGGGAACCCTCCAGGGGCTGCAAGAAATTGTTCCTCAGCTCCAAGCTAAACCTGCCCTGGGGCAACTCCAGGCCGGTTCCTCTTGTGCTGTCCCTTGTCCCTTGGGAGCAGAGCCCGACCCCCCTGGCTCCAGCCTCCTGTCAGGAGCTGTCAGAGCCAGAAGGGCTCCCCTCAGCCTCCTTCTCTCCAGGCTGAACAAGCCCAGGGCCCTCAGCCGCTCCTCACCACACTCCTGCTCCAGCACGCTCTGGCCACGCTCCAGCCCCTCCAGGTCCTGCTGGGAGTGAGGGGACCCTGGGGGCTTCGCCTGCAGCAGCTCTTGGGGCTCAGGAGGAGCCTCATCCCACAGCAGTGTCCCCAGCAGGGTCTCACCCCCCCCTGCTCTGTGCTCAGGGGCAGAGGGGAGCCTGGGGGTCCCGCAGTGCAGGGTGACACGTAGGGTGCACAGAGGGCGGTCTGGGGCACGGGGCTGGTGGGGCTGGGCGGTCCTGGCCACCTTCCCAATTAGCTGAGTGGCCACATGGCCCATCCCCTGGGACTGGTCCCGGGCAGAGGCTTTGTCTTTGTGCTTTTGCCTTCTCCCAGTGCACCGGGATCCGGCCCCTCGCAGCCGTGCCCGCGCCCGCACCCTCTGCCCTCGCTTGTTTTCCCCGTTTCCTCGTGTATCGGTCTCAGCAAACAGCTGTCTCTTTATTTCCCTTTCTGTTCACACAGAGATAAGGGCCAAATAATGGGAAGGCAGCTTTAGGTATTTTAATGAGCCTTTATTTTTGTGTCTTTGGCAGAGCTGCTACTGGTATTACCATAAATTGAGAGAAGCACTGGGGATGTGCTGCTGCTCGGGGGCACGGCGGGGGCCAGGGGGGCTGCTGTGGGGTCAGGGGTGATGGGTGGGGGGGATCCCAGCATAGGGAGCGGGATGGGAGCTGGCACACAGCGGGGAGCCTGGATGCCTGGGCCCTGCTGGCACCTGCCGAGGGGGACCTGAGGGCACCCGGGCTGCTGATTCTGGAATATGTATGGCAACTGGGGCAGGCACTGGCTGGGAAGGGGCCGAGGTTGCCAGGGATGGGTCTCTGCCACAGCGGTGATGCCACAGTGAGCGGGGCTCTGTCCCCAGCCCTGGGTCACAGGGAGCACCCGCTGATGGAGCTGAGCTGCATCAGGGACCCCCGGGTGAGCCCCCCATCCCCCTGGCCACCAGCTCCAGTGCTGCCATTCCCTCCCTCCCCAGCTGCCCCGTGTGGGTCCCACTGCCCTGCTGCTCACAGTGTCCAGGGTTGAGCAGCCCCCTTCTCCTTCCTCCTCCTCCTCCTTGCTGGGGCAGCCACCGCAGGGGTGGGCAGGGGGCTGGTGGGCTCCTGCCTCCTCCCAGCTGAGCTGACGATTCCCCTTCCCTCTCTGGTCTCCTCCCCCGTCCTGCTCTCCCAACAGCTGAAAGTGTTGCCGCAGGAGGAGCCTGGGAAGGATGCGACAAAAATAAGCGTGAGTTTGGACCACGGTCCTTGCAGGGGCTCCGGTCGAGGGCTGGGCTGGAACGTTTCCCAGCGATGCTGGGGCTCAGCGTTGCATGGAGCTGGGGGTGGGAGGGTCTCCTGGGGTTTGTGTCTCTGTGCCAGGCCCCAGGCGAGGTGTCCTGGGAGGTGGGGGGGATGTGCTGGTCCCACCGGTGCTGCTGTGGGGCGTGGGGGCTGGATGTGCCCCAACTCGGCACTGGGAGCAGCTGGGGCAAGGGGTGGCTTCCCCCCTTCCCTCTGGTGCTGAGGGTCCCAGCCTGGACTGACCCTGAGCCCCGTTCGGCTCCTGTTGGCACCCGAGGGCCACGTTCATGCCAAGGAGAAACCAGTCTAATTCACTCACTGGATTAGCCTCCCGAAGCCATTTGGGCTCACGTGAGCAGAGTGAGGAGACATGAAGGAGTTAAAATACTCAGCATCTCCCACTGCCAGGTGGTGCCCCTGCCCTCCGAGACCCTCCTTTGGGGGTGCCACAGAACTGCAGCACTATTGGGAAACGCTCCCCCCATCACCCCTGCCCCAGCAGCTCTTCTGGCTCTTCCCTTTTCCCTCACAGAGTGAGGGGGGGGTTTGGGGCTCCCATGTGCCCACAGCTCCTTGGGTGCCCCCACTGCCCAGGGTCAGCCCCTCTGCAGGACCCTCATGCCCAGGAAATGGCAGAGAGTCGGTCACAGGGGTAAAACGCCAGGAAATGTCGTGCTGGAGGGCATCACATTCCCATGATGGGCACCACAATGTGCCCACAGCCCACGTCCAAACCCCAGCAGGTGCCTTCAGGATCTGTCCTTTGCCAGGCACCGCAGCTTGCTGCTGGGGGACAAATCCTGCGTCAGGCGGGGACGGGAGCCAGGGGAAGGCAGCTCCCGCAGCACAGCCCGGGTGGCAGGAGGGGCTGAGGCAGGGGCAGGGGATGAGGAGCCAGCCTGGGGCCAGGGCTCCCCTCAGCTCGGCCATTGCATTTTTAAGCATAATTAGGCAGTGAATTGCACGCCGGGACGTAATCAGTGTACGGGCCCCTGTAACCAGGATTTATCTTGGAGTGCTCGGCGTGCGATGCTTCCACCGTGTCCTCCAGGTCAGGCCAGCAGGGAGAGACTTGCGTTTCTGTCCTTTTTTTTTGCTGTTATTTTAAATGTCCTTGATCATTAAGCATTTGAGGAAAGGAGGAGACAAATGAGCACGGGCGAGACACCTCCGCGAGCCGCTCCGATAACACGGCTGTTACAGCCGCAGAGGCAATTGACTGCGAGCGAGCGGCAGCGTCGAACAACACGAGCGGTGTAAATCACACACAGAAACACCGTGCCAGGCACCCCCTGGACATTTGTTACCTGCCAAAACACACTCGGCACGGGAGGTGCCGGCACCTGCTCTGCCCGAGGCCACCGTGCTTTGTGGCACCAGACACGATGGGTCTGGGTTTATTCCCCCCCCCCGAGTCTGTCAAAGCTGCTGTTGTTCTGGGCTGAGTGGGGCTGGGCACCACCATGGCTGTCCGTCCGTCCGTCCGTCCAGGCCATGAAGGGGTCCTTCCCCGGCTCCTGACGACTGTCACTGCCCCAGCCCAGCCTGCAAACCAGCAGAGTTATGGCCGGTCATAAAATCACAACGGAGCCGCGGGCTGAGCCTCGGTGACCTGCCGGGCAGTGACTCCACGGCCCCGGCAGCACCAGCAAATTGGGGTTTTCTTTTATTAGTTCTAAATTTCCCAGCCATTAATTTCAGTAAGTGACTCCTTGCTCTTCTGACACAAATGGCTTTTTCTGAAGCTCCTTGCCCATGGTGGCCTTGGTGCCCTGGCACGCTCTCTCTGGGCTGGCACCTCGCCGCCCTCCCGCACCACAGCCCCTGCCACCCCCTGCCTCATCTCAGAGCCTGCCTTGGAGAAACGGCCCTACCGTGGGACCAGCCCCCAGCCCCCAGCCCCCATCCCAGTGCTGCACTTGAGCCCTGAGCAGCCCCAGAGCTGCCCTTTGGAGCCCCTGGCCATGATGCGTGGCACCGGACACATCTCAGCAGCCCATGGAGCTCAGGGCAGCTGGACTGGCAGCTCGTGTGCACTCACATGTGCTTGCACACGCGTGTGCGTGCGTGTGCAGGCGCTGGCTGGGGCTGCGGTGGCTCAGCCCATCAAAGGGCGGGCGATGGGTCCCCCGTCCCTGCGCTGCCACCCAGCTCTGGCTGCTGCCTCCTCTGCCTTTTGGGCCGGGAGTTTGCGCCGCTCTGGCTGCGTCTCCCAGTCCCGTTTCCAAACACCATAAAATCCTCAGCTAACAAATGCAGCAGCAAGTAGAAAAATGGCCTTTGCCATCCAGTGTGATTATAGGGAACAGAGCCAGGGGCCCCGGGGCGGGTTATAAATCTGATTTATTGACCCAGCCCAACGGCAGCCGCAGCTCTGGCGAGTGAGTAAGTCTTAAATTTCATTGGGTGATAAATACTGAGAGCGAATCAATTTGGTAGAAAAGCTAATTAGCCAGCGTGGTTCGGCATCGATCTCGGAGCCCCGTGTGGCCAGGCGCGCACCAGGGACCCCATCACCCAGCGATCCAGGGCTGGGGTCTTCCCCTGCCAACCGCCCGGCTTCGGCCACCCGTGCCACGTCCCTCCCGGCGCATGGCTGGGGCTCGGCGCGACCCGGGGTGGCACCGGCCCGAGGCTCTGGGGGACCCGGGGGTCCCTGGGTCTGCCTGACCCCCCGTCTGCCCGGTCGCAGGTGGTGAAGGTGGTCGGCAGCAACATCTCCCACAAGCTGCGGCTGTCGCGGGTGAAGCCGGAGGACGAGGGGACGTACGAGTGCCGGGTGATCGACTCCAGCGACGGCAAGGCGCGGCACCACAAGGTGAAGGCGTACCTGCGGGTGGAGGCGGCGGGGGGCGCGGGGCACCCCCAGGACACCCAGCTGCGGGGAGCCCCGGAGCCGGCCGCGCCGGGCTCGGCCCACGCGCATCACCACCACCACCACCACAAAGCCGGGAAGGAGCTGAAGAAGCGCTCGGCAGACGCCTCCTGCGTGCTGTAGGCTGGCGGTGCCGGGGGGACGCCGGAGCCTTCCGCTGCCCCGGACTCAGCGGAGCCGTCGAGGGTCCCGCAGCCCCTGCCAGAGACTGGCCCCACCGCCCTGTTTTGCCCACCACCTCCTCCTCCCACCAGCCACCTCGGTTTCTTCCCTGGCCCTGTGGTGCAGCGGTGCCAGGGCTCGGCGTGGGAGCAGGACCGTGCCCGCACCAGGGGGGCATTGCTGGGACTGTGCCCAGGGCCGGGGCAATTGGTGGCCCCCATCCTCACCGCCCCCGTGCCAGTGGGTGCCCCGCCGCTTTCTGCTGCTCGTGGTGCCACGGGCTGCGTTGTGCCCCAGCCTCACGTGCCCAGTGGAGCCCCCCCCCTGCCCCCAGGACCCTCCCTGCCCTCCCTCGTGCTTTGCAGAACCAACGGCCTTTCCTGTAGGAGGCCCAGTTTAGTTGCTCTGTTCCAGCCCCACAGTGCGTATTGAGTTCCAGCATCCATCTTCCAGACCGTGCGTACCCCCTCTGCCTGCCCCTGCCTGCCCCAAAGCCGCCCCAGCACCTCAGGGCCTGAGTCAGAGGAGGAAGGACGGCTCAGCACACTCCCGGCACAGCCATGGCACTGCGAGCCGTGCCACGGCATCGCCCAGCCAGGCAGTTGCCCGCGGTCCATGTGTGCCTAGGGAGCTGTGCCCACTCTCACCCATCGCTCCTCCTGGACCTTTGCATTTCATGGATGAAGGGGGACTCGGCCGTCAGCTCCATCCTCCCTCGCTCCGTCCCTGCTGCCCGTGCTGGCACTGCTCTCAGCACCCCGTGCCCAGCCAAGTTCCCCCGCCTCCGACAGCCTGGCACCACGACCGCCTGGGCAGGCTTTGGCTCCTGGGCTCCCACATCCAGTACAAATGGTGGAGCCCGTCCCTGGTGCCCCTGGGGGTGAACCCGCTGCCGGGGACAGAGCCGTGGGGAGGGAGAGGAGGGTCCCCAGTCTCCCTGTCTGGGTGCCAGGTGCTGCTCCCCTGCCGCCGCTCACCCACGCCGCCCAGCCTGCCGCCGCCAGACCTGCTGCAGCTAATAAAGCTCTTTAAACGAAGCTTCTGTGGGTCTGGGGTCTCTGTCCCTGGCATGGTGATGGGATGGGGCTTTGGCACCATCCTGGCTACAAACAGGCACAGCTGGGACTGCCCCTGGGGCTGCTGGGTGGGCCTGGTGGGCATGGGGAGGATAAGGATGAGCATCACCGCCTGCAGCTGGGGGCTCAGCGCCTTTAAAAGCTGCAGCTGGGGCACTCCCTGCCTGGCTCCAGCAGGGTGAGGCTGCCTCGGGGGTGCAGGATGCGGCCAGGTCCCAGGTGAGCAGGGGTTGCTCTGCCCCGTGGCTGCGGGGCACTGGGTGGGCACTGGGCTCTGCCCCTCTCTGTGCTGCTGGGGCCTGGAGCAGAGGCCTCATCCCCAGCCAGGTGGGAAGTGGGGGTGCCCAAAGCAGGGGTGGGTGCTGCCTCCCCTGGCAGAGATGCTCCTGGCACTGGCAGTGCCCAGCTTGGCCCCAGCTGCTGGGAGCTCCCAGACACTTTGCAGTTTATTAATCCCCGGTGCTCTCACTTCACTGGTAGGAAGCGATTTGTCATGTGTTAGAGGAACAAAAGCAATGGCCGCTGGCCTGGCGTCACCCAGTGCCCGTGGGCACGGCACGGTACAGCTGGTGGCTGTGGGATGTGGCGAGAGCCACATTCCCCTTTGCCACAGCCACGGGTTTCCCTGGCAGAGCCAGGGCCGCAGGGGAGCCCCTGGCAGAGGGGACTGCGCACCCGCAGATGCCCCGTTGGGAGAAAGCGCGAAGCCGCTGCGGGGCACGGGGCTGGCGGTGGAGATCCTGCCTTGCCGTGAGCGATGACCCACACCGTGCCGCCGCTCCCGGCAGGGCCGCGGGGTCTGTGCCGCACTCGGATGCTCCTTGTCGGGAACGTATTGCTGAGGGCAGGAGGGGGACCACGGGGACATCAGTCACCGTGCCGTAAAAAACAGCCCAGGAGGAACAGGAAGAGCCAGAGCTGCCGTGGGGAGGGTAAAAGGCTGCAAATCACCTCCAATGGAGAGTAAACAAATTGCTGTGCTGTAGTAATTTGCAAAACCTAGAGGCGAACTTTAAAAATAACAGGTTTTATTAGAGGAGATTAATTTGGGTGAGTTTCTATGAAATCTTGGGAGCAGGAGTCGGAGGAGAGGACCTGGCTGGGTCTGTGCGCAGGACCCAGCAGCCCTGTGGCAGTGCTGGACCTTGGGGACTGCACTGGGCCGTGCCCCCAGCCCCCGGAGCAGGGCTCTCGCTGTGCTCCTGGGGGGTTTGTGCGTGGAGGAGGCGGCTGGACGTGGGTTTCTTGGCTCCCTATCCCTGGGAGGGCGGCTGGAGTGGGGCGAGCCTGCTGCAGCCCTGCTCGCTGTGCCCAGGAAGGGCCGTGCCCCTGCGGAGCCCCCCTGGCTCGGTGCAGCAGGGCCTCCTCCAGGACAGGGGTGCTCAGTGGGGCTGGGCACCCCTCCTGCACCCCAGGGTGCTGCCCCCGGCTCGGTCCTGGACCCCAGTGGGTTGGGAGGCTGCTGAGGAACCTGCCTGGGGAGAAGGGTCTGGGCAGGGCAGCAAGGAGCCCCCGGGCTCGCCTGCAAACAGGCTGAGCTTAATATGCAAGTCACTGCTGGGGAGGAACCAGCCTCATGAAAATGCCATTTCCACGCAGTCACTCTTCTGGCCATTATCCTGCTTCAGACAAAAGCAATTTACTCAGCCTGTAATAAAGCAGAGGTGATAACGAAGCTGAGACAGGCGAGCTGCTGGCTGGGGACTGCGGCCGGGGGGGTGGAAAATCTGCGGGAGAGCTGCGGAGCCTGGAGAGCACTGGGAGAAACTGGTGCTGGGACTCCGTGGGTGTCTCGGTGCAGTCGGCTGTGCCCGAGGCCTGGCTGGGGGGATGTGGCAGGTTCTTGGGCACTGGAGCATGGAGCAGTGCAGGGGCTGATGCCCCAATCTGCTCATCGGGCAAGGCAGGAGGGTCTGGGGGTGTGGACAGCAGCTGTCCCTGCCTGGTGACACAAGAGGCTGTGTGGGAAGGTGCCTTTGCCTCCAGACACAGCGGCTCTAGTGGGGGGCAGAGCCCTGTGCCCCTGCTGCTGTAAGGACCTGAGCACCCTGGTCCCTGCGGTGCCAGGGCAGCGAGCGCTGCCTCGGTGCGCTCTGCCCCGTGAAGGGTGGCAGCGGCCCCCGAGCCCCATCAGCACCTCTCAAATGATGGGTTTTTCCCCGGTGAGCTCTACCTGGGGTTCCTCTTTCCCCTCCCAGCCGCTGTGCAGGCCTCTCAAGGAGGAGATGGCTCCTGTGTGGCCGTCGCGCTCTCCCGCTCCCTCAGCCTCTGCAGCAGCAGCAGCACGTTGTCGGTGAACTCGTTCCGCTGCTTCCCCATCCCTCCCAGCTTCACGGGCCGCAGGCTGCTGTGGGGGGGCTCGTACTGGTCGGGGCAGCAAACCTCGTTCAGGAGAAGCCAGGTGCTGTCAGGGTCCACGTGCATCAAGTGGAGGAAAACACTGGAAAACAGCAGGAGGAAAGGAGAGAAAGGTAAGGGGAAGGCCTTGTGATTGGCACCCAGCAAGGCCCCTGACAGCCCAGCAGACTGGGACGCCCATTAGAGAGCGCTGTTAAAGTGGCTCCTGTGCCCAAGAGAAGACAGCTCAGTGGTTTCAGTCTCCTGGCGTACGGCAGAAAGAATTGTTTTGTTATACACTAAGTTATCAGCATGAAACCAGCAGCTGGCAAAGAACCGACCCAGGCTCCGGACTCAGCATCACGGGCTGTCCCGGCACTGGGCAGGCAGCTCCAGGGTATGGCACGAGCTGCTCACAGGGGGCACGTTCTGGGCTATTGCTCCTGAGAGCTCCTAAAAGAAGCTGCACGTGGTCATCGGCCTCCCTGGTCTCCAGGGAGCGAGGGGGTCAGCCCTCTGGGCTCCTCTCCCCTTCCAGAGGAGGCAGACGCGGGGTGTTTCTGGCCAGGGTCACAGGTAAGCTGAACGCTGCGTTCAGAGCTTTTTGCCTGTGTGGGGTCTCCCCTCATCCCGAGTCCTTTTTAGCTGCCTCCAAATTTTCTTTGGTGCAGCACTGAATTTCACAAAGCAGAGTTTTCTTTTTAAGCAAACAGCAAACCCCCAGCCTTCGTTAACAAGAGAATGGAGAGAGGCAGGTGCCAGGGGTTTCAGCTGGCATTTCCACACCCTTGGGAAGATGGGGATTTGATTTTTGAGTACCCAGCCCTTCAGAGCCGTGACTCCAGCTGGGAGCTGCGGTGACAAAGCTGCTGTGGCCAGCACTGCTGGAGGGCAGGAAGCTCCTGGGTGTGGAAGGGCAAAGGGCTGATCTCCATGACCTACCCTCACTGCTCCCTGCCAGTTCCCATTGCCGGTAACCCCCGGGCTTAGCTGTGTCTGTGCCAGGGTTTAACGCACAGAGGCTGTATTGGCCTTAACTGGTATTAAGCTTTCTGGCTGTGCCACGTTCAAAATTAAACTAGAATTTGCAGGCTACCCTGACAGCCCTGTGAGGCCTCTTCCTGCACGGTGCTGAGTACTCTGCTCCCCCAGACTGAGCACCGAGGGTACTCGGCACTCTCCACACCGACGGGTCAGCTCTGCAAGACCTCGTAAGTGCCCAGCCACACGTGTTCAGGTCTCTAGTTTCCACCGAGGTCACGGGGCCAGGGGAGGCAATGGGCAGAGAAGTCGGAGGGTAGGTCTGTCTGTCCTGTGCATCTTGGGGGAACACAGGAACCCCCCCGCTCTAAAATCGAAGATCACTTGCTACAAAAGCCCCACAAAATCCAGACCTGACTGCCGCCAAAACTGCTCCCTGGAGAACTTCTATCCCTAAAATGAGCTGCTTCCTGCGTACAGCAGGTGGAAATCCCTTTGAGCAGGTCTCCTCTGAAAGGCAGCAGTGCCCCAGGGAACCAGAACAAGCACAGAAATGAGCCGGAGGCACCTGGAGGTCCCTCACCTCTCCACAGTGACCCCCTGGCTGTGACTCTGAACTCCACGAGCAGCCGACGCTGTTGCTTTTGCCTGTCTGTCTGTGCAGGTCTCTGAACAGCACCAAGGGACAACGTTGCCACCGTGATCTGCTGGCCGTGTCCCTCTGGAAGGTGCTGGCAGCGCCTGTCTGCCTGCTCCAGAGGGACCGTGCTCTGGGGTGAGAGCTGCTCTTGGCAACACTGGCGTGGGTGAGGTGCTGCTTGCTGGGGACAGCCAGATACGGGTGAGCTCCTGGGGCTCTCTGCCCCCTGCCCCTGTTACTGCAGCTGTGCAGGCTGGACTGGCACAGGCAGGACGGGCACATCCTGGGTGCCAGGCTGGGTGAGGTGTAGACTTGTTGGGGTGGGGGCTGAGCTTGCGCTTGCTGACACGCCAGCAGTGACCCCCCAAGCCCTGCTGGCTGCCAGTGCTCTCCTGGTGCTCCCTGGTGTGAGGTCCCAGGCACCTGCACACCCTGGGGGAACAGTCCTGTTCACATGCACAGAAACAACCCTCGCTCCTTATGGCCGGGGTGGATAGAATCACAAAGTGGTTCTGGTTGGCAGAGCCCTTTCAGCTCACAGAGCCCACCCGCTCCCCCAGCACTGCCCGAGCACCACTGACCCATGGCCCTCAGCACCACAGCTCCACGGGGGGCTTGGAAACCCCTCCAGGGATCACGGGGACTCCACCACTGCCCTGGGCAGCCTGGCACAGCCCTGGGGAACCCTGCAGGGGCTGCAAGAAATTGTTCCTCAGCTCCAACCTGGAGCAGCTTGAGGCTGTTCCTTGTGTTCTGTCACTGGGATGTAGCACAGGACTGGGTAAGAAAGATCAGTCACTGGGAAGTGAACATGGGAACTGGGAATACGACTCAGATAGCTTCTGGTTTTCCAGCACGTGCACAATTTTACCTCTTAGATTCACAGCAAAGACTCTCTGCTCTCCAACCTCTTCTCCATCAGCAGCTCTGTGGAGAGCAGCCCTCTGAGATTAGCAGGTCCCTGGAGAACTCTGCTGCCTCTTGTGCCCGTAATGGGCTGAGGCCTGTGATTATCTCCTGATAACCTGGAGTGCTCAGCAGCTAAAGAACTTGACTTTTACATTTTCAAACTAACTCTGGGGGAGTTTCTAAGCAACCTGTTTCCATGGCAAAGAATCCTGGGGTTAATCCAGGTTTGTTTTCTGTTGTTGCCATTTTATTTTTTAACTAAATATCACTTTACTGCATGTCGCCTTGAGCAGGGGGCTGTTTCAGAGCACTGCAGCCCAGCGTGCGAACGACAGCTGCCAATGGGTCTCCAATGAACTACACAAACCACGAGAGGTACGCAGCGGAATCTACTGGAGTATCTAAAAAGGTCTGAGAATAGCTCGTGCTTGTCCCATTTGTGCTAAACGACGTGCTCTACTGCACAGGGCAGAGTTTGGCTGTTCCGTTGCCTGGTCTTTTCCCCAGCTCCAAGCAAAGCCACAGCAGTGACCAGGCTGCAAAGCCTTCCTGGCTTTTGCATCTCTGCTGAATGTTTCACTGGATACAGGTCACCACAGGCTCCAGCAAGAGCTGGGGGAGTTTTCTGCATCCTGGGAAAAGCCCCATTCCTACCCAGGCTGAGTGGTCCGATAGTAAACTTCACAGCCTGGAAACATTTATTAGTAATTGAGTGTAAATATCAAAATGGTTGCTTCCAAGTGAGAAAACGTGGCAGTATTTTATGTGTTGACACAGACTGGTGGTCATTTTTTCTCTCTTTAAAGTTATTTTCCCCTGGAGCAGAAAGTTTGTCAGGGGTGACGCAGATCACTAAACAGCTGAGAAGCTCAGATATGCACACAGGGACTTCCAGTTTACACCATCTTCCCCCTGCCCTGCTCCCAGTGCCAGTCCCCACAGCCCCCCCTGGACCTTTCTGGTTGCTTCAGCAGCTGCACTGGCTTGTCAGTGAAACCAAAGACACATCCAGTGTTCCCTGGCCTTCCCGAACTCTTCTGCAAGAGGTTTGGGGTTTTTGGTGGTGGGTTGGTTTTGGTGGTCTGTTTTTTAAAGCTTTGCATTAATATTCCTGTCCTGACGTACTCCCAGCAGCCATCTCACAACACAGCCTATTGTCCCATTTTCCCTTTCTCAGACATGCTGAAATTCTGCTTTTTTCCTCCCCAGTATCTATTTTTGCCTGTTGAGTATTGCACAAAGCTGCAGTTACAGAATTCACTTACTCCCACTGGTTCAGCTAATAAAACCACAGCCCCATAAAGGGGATTAAGCAGCCTCCTCGGGGTACGGCAGCACCCCTGGGTGACAGCCACCGTGCCCTTGTTTCTGTGGGGGTTTGTGTTGGGTTTTTGTGGTTTTGTTTCGGGTTGATTTGGGTTTTTTTGTCTCCATCACATTGGCTACAGCTTCCTGCTTAGCCCTTTGCGCACCTACAGAACGCTCGCTTGGTGCAGCGGGTTACTGGAACTCCAGCTGGCTTGGCAAGACCTGGCCTTGCTCTCGGCAGGTCGCGGCTTGCGGGCAGAGTAAGAATCCCAAAGGCTGAGCGGAGGCCGCTCGGTCTAAATCCCCACAGTGAGCTGATTCCAAACGTCTTTACCTCGTGCGAGTCCCACAGGGACGGAGCTGAGATCCGTGACGTGTGCTGGCACCCGGGCTGTGCTGAGATCAGTTCTGCCCTGTCTGTTTTTAGGAGCATTTAAAATGCTTCTAAATGCATTTAAAATTTAAGTGCTGAATTTTTCATGTATCGGGCTGCTAACATCGTCCTCACCTAGGCAGAGGGGACCTGACAGGGGGCAACCCGTGCCGGTGCTTTTGGGCACGCGGGGAGCAAGAAGGGCTGGAGCTGGGCAGCTGGAGGAGGGAAGCTGAGGCTGGGCTGAGAAGAGGTCCTTACGCTGCGGCTGGAGCTCGCTGTTACAGGGTGAACTCACTCCTGACTCTTCCGAGAAGAAACCTCCTCTCGTGTGTACTCCAGCTAAAACTGGCTGCCATGTGTTGAACTTGGAGCCACCCAGGCTCTGAGGACAGGGCTCGCACAGGACTAAACTGAACAACAATCCAACAAAAAAAGAAACTCCAAGTTTTGCCCCATGTGCGGGTAAGGTGAGGCCAGCTGCGATGCGTGTCGTGGTCCGTGTGTCTGGCCAACACACGAGACAAGAGCTGCTTACAGAAGGCCTTGCTGTGTTCAGTGCAATGTATCATGTTCAGTGCATCAAGGGCACGGGGGGAGCAGTGTGACATGGTGTTCTTCCCTTAAAATAGGCTAAAAATACAGGAAAAAAACATTACTTGCTCTGAATTTTGCTGCTGTTTTCCTTCAACAACTGATCCTGCTTTGCAATGCAGCTTCTGAAGACCCCAGTGCCTCGTAGGGCTAATTCTCCCCACCCGTGCTGTGTGTGGGGAAACCGTGCCACTTTCTAGACTGCTTCATTAATCACTTAAAAGCTTAGATCCTGAGTATCTGGATAAATCCTGGTGTTCTGCTTCCCACTGCAGCATTTCTTACAGAGGCCAACGTTTTGTTGTATCGAGGGTACGGGAGCCTGCAGCCAGGACCCCTCTGCGGAGCGAGCTGCCGCTGCGACGCAGAGAAAGCCACGGAGGTAAAAATAAACCCGCTCTCCCCTGCACGGGAATGCAAACAAAGGTCCACTGCAGCTTCTGAGCGCGCTCCCTCGCAACCGCTGCCCGGCCACACAAAAGCCCTTCCTGCACCCCCTGCGAGGCCCGTGCTGGGCGAAGGGGAACGGGCGGCTCTGCCCTGCCCCCCAAGCCCCCCCTGTGCCCACAGAACCCGCTCGGCGGGGGCTTCGCTCCCTCGGGGAGGGCAGGGCTGGCCACACAGCACGGGGTGGGGGTCTCTGTGTCCCCGGCACAGCCGGCGGCACGCGGCTCTGCTGTTCGCTTCCCGTGTTCTATAACTGCACTGCTGTTGTTGGGCCTTGTTTCCAGGTGACAACACATGACAGTAGTGATTTCTTATCCTGACAGCAGGGACACCAAGCAGCAAAGTATGTCTGTCAACACTTCACAGAGCTGGTGTGTGTTCACCTCAGCTGTCTGTGCTTTTTTACTGTCTCCCAGCCTCCTCAGGGCAAGACTAGTGCTGAGACTGACATCTTCCCAGACCAAGTCCAGTCCATCCAGCAGAGCCTGGGTTGATGTGATCACAGGAACCCATGGAAAATGGAAGGATAACAGAAGTAACTCCCCCAGCCTGCAGGAGGTATTAAGTGATAAGAGACCTGGGAATGTCTGGCACATCCCCTCACACAGCTTTCTTCGCCCCTGCAGTCCTGTGCCTCCAGTGGGACAAGAGCCCAACTCCCAACACAGGAGGTACTAAGAAAAAAACATAGTGCATCTTCCCCGCTCTGTCCCCAGAGGGGATCTGTAGCTTGTGTGTGAGCTGACCAATCTACCTCGTTAACCTCTCTAGGTTGTTCTGGGTAGTAAATGAAACCTCCCCAGAGAAAGGGGTTAACTTGGAACCAGCCTCAGGTTGCCCCAGGGCAGGTTTAGGTTGGAGCTGAGGAACAATTTCTTGCAGCCCCTGCAGGGTTCCCCAGGGCTGTGCCAGGCTGCCCAGGGCAGGGGTGGAGTCCCCGTGATCCCTGGAGGGGTTTCCAAGCCCCCCGTGGAGCTGTGGTGCTGAGGGCCAGGGGTCAGTGGTGCCCTGGCAGTGCTGGGGGAACGGGTGGGCTCCATGAGCTGCAAGGGCTCTGCCAACCAGAACCACTCTGTGATTCTATGAGTTGTACAGGACTCGGACTCGGGGAGGAGCAGGAAAGGTGTGAAAGGAAAGGGGTTGCTGTGCTCTCTCTGTCCCACATTGTTTGTACACCTCACACCCCTGTGTTGAAGAGACATTACCTCTGGGCAGCCTCCTGCAGTCTCACGGGTTGCTTGGCACTGAGGTAGACCAGGCAGGCATCTGCCACTGCATTCAGGTCACTCTCACCTGCAGAAGTGGAAGAGAAAAGAAGGGTAGGAGGTGACCTGCTCAGCGGCTGCTGCCTGACAGAATCAGCTCCAAATGGCAGCAAGAGGCCTTTGAACTGTCTGACCCAGAGCTCTCCTGACCTCGCCTCTTAAGCCTCTTGCTGCAAAGATAGGAAAGCAATCAAGGGTGTTGAGAGAGGAAAAGAGCAGCTCACCAGCAAACCTCATCAAAGGCAGCTCCAGAAATTTAATCTAAGAGAATTTCAGAGTTTTGTTCAGTAGAAAAATGTGATATACTGCATTTAAAGGGTCACCTGGAAAGATGCCCCAAGCTGGAACCACTCGAGTTAGCTGAAAGTTTCACCTGGACTGCAGTTAATGAAGACCAAAGCGCTGCCCAACAGGCCTAGCTGCAGCAACCCAGACACCCCACATCGTGCCCACTTCTCATACACAAGTGAGATGAGCAGTCGGACTCTGTGAGATGCTGGGGATCTTCTCCCCCATCTGTTTCTTGGGGAGTAAAGAGTGAGCAGCCCACCTTCACAGATCTCTGGGAGAGAACAGAGTAAGGCCCAGCAGGACCTGAATGGGATGAGGCTGGAGAAGAGCAGGACATGAATCCCGTGGGGCAGCAAGGATACGAAGCAAGCTAAGGCCTGGTCAGTTGAGATGAAGGGAGAAGAGGTAAGTCCAGCAGAGACCTCTCCCCGCCTGCCCTTTCCCTGGGACTCACCCATGTCCAGCTCCTCGCACAGAGCCCCCAGCCCCTGCAGCACAGCCAGCTGCAGCTTGAAGGCCAGTGTGTGGGTGTACATGGGCCCGGCTCTGGCGCTCGCTGGGGCCTGGCTCAGGAGGGAGCTGGTCAGCTTAGGCAGGACATCTTTGGAGAACCTCTGCCTCAGGAAGTCCCCACACTTCTGAGCCAGGGTACACAGCACCTAGAGGAGAAACGTTGGTTACTGGAGAAGCACACCAGCCCGGGGGCAGGGCCTTTGCTCTCCCTGGTTTGCAGCTGGCAGCTCAGGCACCGACCGAGGCCGAGTGACCTGCACCCTGCTCCTCAGTCCCCCACGCCTGGCCCTGGGAGTGCCCGTCTCTCACCAGCACAGTGAAGGGAAGAGCAGCTCCTGAGGGCTTATTCCCAGTGACTGGAAGAGCCTTGGATGCAAAATGCCACTAAAATGCAAATCCCCTCTGTGCTGGCAACAGTCTGTCTCCACAGGCACCCAGCAAGGCCAGTTGGCTACAGTGCAGGACACCCAGTTGCCACTGTGTGCCAAGGATAAAAACCAAACTGGTCTAGGGAATAAACTGGTCCGGAGCCTTAAATACATGTGAAATGAAGGGGGAGATCCATGGGCCAAGCCCCAGGCCAGGAGACTGCTCTCCTGGTACCCCACGGAGCTCGTGGTGTGGGTGTGCAGACCGAGATGCTGGTTATGCTGTGTTGGGCTTACACCAACACCACCCTTCCTGATCCGAGACACTCCTGGGGGGATTTCTTATACCAAACCCCAAACTCAGTGCTAACTGTAATGATCCCTTGACATTTTCAAGAGTTAATTAGTTTTCGTGGCATGATCTCTCCCTTCTTTGAGGGCAGACACATGTGAGGAGGCTACTCTGAAATTGGAGTGTTTTGCATTTGGGGCATCAAAACTCTCCTGTCACTCACACTGTAGGATTCTAAAATGAATCTCGTTCTGCACAGCAGAGGAAGCCCCATGAAACCCCATGGCTGGCAACTCTGGAACGTACTTTATTGTCCAAGTCTGAGTCAGGAAGGGAAGGCAGTCAGCTGACATGGTCAGCAGCTCTTTAAAAATGTCATTACAATGCTAAGTCTTTGCTTAACCTCTCGTCCCCTCCCCTGCCAACGCCTCCACCGTGAAACGATCCCTTCTCTCCAGTCCAGCCCTTCCAAAGGGGGGTGGCTGGGACCGTGGCTGCAGCAAGGGCAAGCTGACCTACACAGAGCCTCCGACGGCTGCGCAGGCTGTCGAAGAACAACTCTCCTCCTGCAATAACCACTAATGTTGCTCTTCCCCCAGGAACAGCACGGAGGTTTCACCTGTGGACCAGCTGCTGTGGGAGTGGAACGAGCCCACCCACTGCAGGGTACTGACCCCACGTTCTCAGACACGTTTTCAAACCACCCCACAGAGCTTCTCTCACGGGCCCCAGCGATGCCCGAGCCACTTGCCTTCTAAGCAGCAGCCTGAAGGCTGTTGGCAGAGATTCGCTGCTGTACCTTGAAGGCTCTGAGCACTGCCAGGGGGTCGTCGCTAATCAGCCGGGTGACGAGGGCTGGCCAGACGCGATGTGCCATGGGAAGCAGATGGTCTCCGTGAGGATGCAGCACAGTTACACAGAGCTCCAGCACGTCCAGGACCTGGGTAGGGGGACCAGGTAACAGACTTGGAATGCCGCAGCACCAGCAGCACCAGGCACTCCAGTGGATCCCCAGCTTGGAACCAGGGCACAACTCCTGGCCTGATCCTGCAGCCAGAGCTGCACTAGGACCCCACCACTCCTGCGGCACAGCAGCAGGATCACCTGGGAGGGCTGGGGCCTCTCTGCAAGAATCTGGGTTATGTCTCTCTGCTGCATTTTCTGTCTCACTTTGCAGTTTAAAAGGAGGCCACCTTCAAAGGATTTTCATAATTAAAAAAACCAGGCTTTTAGCCCTGCTTATCAACCCCAGCAACTTCAAAAATGTTCATCAGGCTGCACGCTACAGTCTGAGGAAGGGGGATGGGAGGCCTAGATGGGAGAAAGATGCTTCTGCTTCCCCCACCAAAGGCTGAGGCACAAGACTTGACCATCACGAGCACCAGGGGCCAGTGCCTGACACGAAGCCCGTTCAGCCCAGTGCTGCCACTCTGAAACCAGTGCACTCCCAGGGAACTGGCTCCCTCTCCCTCGTGCCCGTGTGGCCGAATCACCCACCCCGAGCGGGCACCACGGCAGCCGGTGTTCACCAACCTTCAGCCGCACCCGCAGGCTCCCATCGGACAGGAGGTGGATGCATCTCTCCAGCACAGCTTTGGCCAGCTGGGCATGGCCTGGCAGACGAGTTTCCCCCTCTGTGTCAGAGCTGCTCGGCTCCGGCTCAGTGAGGGGAGGACCCTCAGCTGGAAGACAAAACCGTTACTGAAGCCGTGAAAATGACCTGGAAGTTCTGGGAGACCACAACACCCGCCCACAGCTACTCCACATGTTCCCAAGTGAGGCCTTTGGCATTTTTTAACGTATTTATAGTCAAGTCTGTGCTTGGGTTCTGAGAGTTAAGTGTCAGATCCAGTGAACTGTGTGGGACTCGGGACAGTTCCCTTTCTTCACTGGACAATGCAGCTGGCCTGATATTTGCAGTCTCTCCTCACTGTGGACTTATTTCACATTGATTTTTATAAAAAATGAAAAGCCTGGGTATTTAAAGATGAAGTATTTAAAGGTCAGGATTGCAGCATTGCCCATTAAAGACTAAAAATTTCCTTATATTGCTGTCTGCAAGGCCTGCCAAGGGCAAGTGAGAGGGGAGTGGTGGCATCGTGAGCCAGGAGAGAATGGTACAGGGATTCCCAAGGGGGGAAAGATGAAACTTTGGGCCCAGAACCCAAACGACTGGTTATGAGTGAGGAAAACCACAGTGTGCTCGTGTCTTAGAGCTGGACAAGCCCTGATCTGCAAACATTTCACTCCTGCCCTGCACAGTACAAACCGGGAACATCCAGCAGCACCTCACACGAGCTCAGGCCAGCTCAGTGCAGACCTGAGGCTGTCAGGAGCGTGCTGGGCTTTCAGCCTGCCCCCAGGACCCCACCTGACAGAAGGAAACCTCCCAGGGCACCATCTTTCTCCAAGCTGAACATGCTCCTGTCCAGCCACACGCCACACTGACCTGCCTCCTCATCCTCCGTGTCGGGAAGGTTCCCCTCTGCGATCTGCTTCTGTCTGACATAGTCAAGGAAGAATCGCTCCAGGTCTTGCCCCGTCACTGCCCGATGCCCCTGGGACACAGCCCTGCTCCGGCAGCCGGCAGCCCGCCTCTGGCGCTGCTCCTCGCCGCAGGATGGTCCAAACCACCGGGCTGGAAGGGAGGAAGGGATACGGCACTGAGCGGTCACGGTCCCCCCCTGCAAGTCAGCAAGGTACCCCTGACTCCTTGAGGTCAGCGTGACTCTCAGGTCTCACAGGACTGAGGTACGGAACCAGGCATGTGCTGTCACAGCACTGTGACCTCCTCGATGGGGTGAGAATGTTACAACCCTGACACAGAAAGGGACACAGCCCACGGCTCTAGAGAACGTTTACAGGAGCAGTAAACCCACCCTTGCTCCACCACTGAAGGCCACGTTCCTGCAAGTCTGGAGGCCAAACAGGAACTGGTTGTGAAGTGGGGCAGCTGCTGCTGCTCTTTGCTGGAGAGCTGGCCCCCCCAGCAACGCAAGGCCCCCGTCACGCTGCTGAACCTCGGCGACTTGAAACCCCCCACGGCAAGGCCAAGGGTCAAAGGCAAGTGCCCAGTAAGACCGAGCTACGCAAAGAGCGTTTAGATACCTAAAGCTGTCATCAGCGAGTGGAGGACCCCGAGGAAAGCGGAGGCCTGGTTACTGTACGACTGATCCAGCGCAGACAGCACGTCCCGGATAACGTCGTCTACCAGGGGCAGCAGGGTGGCATCCGAGTGCCTCAGCATGGCATCCAGGACCCGGGCCGCGTGGGGCCAGTGTGCCAGCTGGCGCAAGCTCAGGGAGATCCCGTTCACCAGGTAGTCAGAGTTCTCATTAATCAAACCCTGCAAAGAGGCATAACTGCAGGCCTCGCAGATGTCCGCCAGCGTCCCCAGCGCCGTCTCGCTGATGAGCAGGGTCCTGTCACCAGCCTTTTCCAGCACCGGGTACAGAGCCGACAGCAGAAGCGGGCGGAACTCCCGCCCGAGCACGGCGGCGAAGCAGCCGACGCCTTCCAGCTGGATGCAGATCTGCCAGATGTTGCTGTTCATGGTGCGGGACGTCGGGTGCGGCTCTGGGGACGGCAGGAGGACGCTGCTGCGCGCGCCTCCCGGCCGGGCAGGGAGAACCGAGCGCTGCGCAGAGTGCTCGGGGCTGATTTCTTCCGTATCGATGCTGGTGACCAGATACCAGTTCGCCTGGTCTGTGTACTCGTCGAGAACAGACACTATGGACCCTTTGAGATCGTCCACGTTCGGCAAAACGTCCCTTTCCTGGAGGACGTCCACCCCCACTCCCGCAGCTCCTGTGATCAGCTCGTTGAGGACCATGGCCGCCTGCTTCCGGTAGGCGCCGGAGTCGCCGTACAGCCCCATGAAATGGTCCACGAGCAGATAGAGGTTCCCGTAGTAGCCAAGAACACGACAAACCTGCTGAAGAAGCTGGAAAACTTTCTCCTCCGTGAAGAAGCGGAAGTATTTCCTCTGCCATCTGCCCTTCCGCAGGCCGTGCTGCCAGGAGCCCTCGCCGCCCCAGCGCCGGTCCTCCACGATCCTCACGTCTGTCACGTCCAGCTCCAGAACCTGCATCAGCGCTTTGGAGAGCCGGTGGAGGTGGGACACGGAGTTGAGGACGATGTTGATCTTGGGGCCCAGCAGCTTCAGGTAGCCGAGCAACAAGCTCAAAGTGGAGACCTTGCCCGTGTCATCCTGAGAGTTCATCAGGCGTGGAAGAGCGGTGGCAAGGGCGTGGAGGTTCTCGGAGAGGACGTCGGCAAGAGCCCTGCTCTGCGCTACGACCCTCCGCTCCGCAATGCCCCGCAGGACCTCGGTACACCGGCTTTGCACTTGGCTGTTTTCATCATTCACCAGCCCAACCAAGGCCTTTAAAAGATGGCTGAACGAGCCCACCAGAGACTGACTGCAGTTCCTCAGCAAGTGGTGGACCAGTTCCACCAGCTCCAGTCTCACCTTCCAGTGGGGGTGAACTGAAGAAAAATCAACGATTTTATGCAGGAGGAGAGAGAGTTTCTCGGCAGTACTTTTACTCCAGTCAGGTCCTCTGTGGACCATTAGTTCTGATATTCTGCTTTGTTCCACTGGCAGCTTTTCTTTATTCTTTGGGACTCTGGCTAGCTGTGCGTCAGCCATTACCGAGCCAACCATCAGATAAAAGAGCCTGATGGCAGAAACGGTGGGTTTGTGACCTTGTTTGATATCTCCAGTAATAACCCGAGACAGCGTAATGGAAATCCCAGGCAGAAAAGAAGCAAATAAATCCCCACATTGCTGCGCCTCGTCTTCATCTAGGTGCCGGTGCTCCTGGCAGTCACACTGCAGAACTAGGACCTGTAAGCACTTCAAAGCAGAGATCTTAATTTGCTTTGCTTTTTCCTGCTCTGCCAGGCCCAGGAGCAAAGATACAGCAAAGCCTAGCAGAGGAAGGGTGGAAGGCTGATACAGAGACAAGATCACGTCCCCGTAAGCTGAGTGCATCAGGGTGTGGAGAGCCTGGATGACAGCCAGCTTTAACTCCTCTGACAGCGGGGCTGCTTTGCCCAAGCTGGGAGGGGGAGAGAGGCAGGTACAGAGCTCGGAGAAAAGCTCCTGCAGGAGCTCCCGCTTCTTCACGCAGGTGGCTGCGAGGACGGAGGCCATGCACTGCACCACGCTCTGCACCAGCCGCTCGGGCCGCGGGCCCGGCCCCTTCAGGGCGAAGCGCAGGGGGAACAGCACATACTCCTGCAGCTCCTGCAGGGCCGCGGCGCCCACCGCCGCCAGCCGCGCCTGCAGCCGCGCCACGTTCTCCACCGTCTGGGCCTTGGTCAGCTGCACGCAGACGGGGCGCAGGGCCCCGAAGGCCTCCTGGGGGGTGTCGAAGACGGCCATGCCCGGGGGCCGGCGGGAGGGCGGCGGCAGATGAGGGGCCGCGGGGGGCGGGGGGCCGGAGGCTGTGACAGCGCTGGGCGGGCGGCCCGGGGAGGCCTCACGGGCCCTCACCCGCCGCGCTGGGGGCAGGGCCCGGGGCCCCGCAGGCCCGGCGCGCCTACCTGCTGCCGGCGCGGAGCGGCCACGTGCCGGAAGTGACGGACAGAGAGCCGCGGGCCTGCCAGCGCCACAAAGGGACTCCCCTCCACGGCAGGCGGCGGGGGGGAGCGGTGCGAGAAGAGTCCCGAGCGCGCGCAACGCGCATGCGGCGCAGCGGCGGCGCCCGGCACGCGCGGCCGCGCACGCGCCCTGCGCCCGCCACGCCCGC
>JANVCC010000271.1:11307069-11320301 GCA_025345505.1 Todiramphus chloris collaris | reverse complement strand
TCCCTTGGTTGTGTTCAGACAGAAAGTGTGTCCCTTGGTTGTGTTCAGACACAAAGTGTGTCCCTTGGTTGTGTTCAGACACAAAGTGTGTCCCTTGGTGAGTTCAGAGTGCCGCGTTCTCGGGCTCGGTGCTGGTGAGCAGGCGTGAGCGCCGTGCCCCGCGGCAGGCCAGTTGGCAGCACGGCAGGGTGGGCTCTGCAGCAGTTCGGGTCCCGGTTCTGGGGTTTGTTGTCACTCCTGTGTGCCCTGGTCGTGTGTTTGCCGATTGTCTCGTCTGCATCCACCGCTGTTAATTACTTTCTGGTAAGCCCACACAAGCAGTCGGTATCGACGGCACGTTGTACTGGGCTGTGTGACTTGTAACTGGCTGGTTTGTCACCTGCACGCCTACTGTTCAACTCAGCTTGTGTGTCTTGCAGACCTCGGTGGACAGCAGCCCTTTTTTTGCTGCTCTGGTACCTTACTTGCTGGTCACTCGCATTACCCAGTGCTCTCCTACCCCAGCTGTACACACACGATGCTCGGGCAGCCCCTCTTTCTAGCCTAGGTGGCTCTGCTCTAACATCCATCAAAGATTCACCTGCTGCAGGGTAGTTGTGTTCTCTGTGCTGCTTTGCTTTCCCTGGAGTCAGTCTGTTCTCTGAGAGGTGCTTGTGAATCCCTCACGAAGGTCGTCCAGCTCCTTCCCCGCGTTGCGGGGTACACAGCACCTCTGCTTCTCCCTGCTAAAATGGAGCTTTATTACACGGCCCTGACAAGGCCTGTGAAACTCTGCGTTTAAGGACAGGCCCTTAGAGCTGTGCAGACTGATTTGATTTGAAATCAAGAGCGATCTTGGAATTTCCTGTGAATCAAAGTAGATACAGACTCTTGCCCTTGAGCTCCACGATTATCTCGGCAAGACTCGACTCCACTGAGATGTCCTTAATGCTGTCCGAACCTTTCTTACAAATTACCCCAGCTCTTATTAGTGTTGGTGGCAAGTGTGAAGAATGAGCTGTCCTCTGAAGGCTGTGTGACTGCATCAGAGGCTTCTGCCTCTCTGAATAAACCGTCCCTTCCCTTTCAAGCCATGGTGTGCTGCACTGGGGTTCATCGAACCACCCCGTCTTGCTTTAGGAAACCCTTATTTCCAAACGGTTGCAGGTTCCGTGCCCAGAGACGGGTTCATGCTCTGCCCATTGCTGCTGTTGCTGTCACATCTTAGAGCTCTAGCTTTGGCAGAGCTTTATTTTGATGGAAGCATGGTTAGCTGAACAACCAGCAGCTGACTGTGAGACCACAGTGCAAAAAGACAACTTGAAATTCTTCTGTTTGTATTTATTTTTAACATCAGTGTTTCACTTCTGGCAGAGATCCTCACCTGCATACATGGTTAACCAGAGAATCTGAGCACGCTGGAGGACCTGCCACTGACTGACAAATAGGACATTTACTGGTCCTTCCTACGTTCAGTGTAGGTGGCACAAATATGTATACAGCACACTGCTGGCAGGAAGAGTGTGTCCCGCTGTCCTCGTGTAGAGATGCAAGGGGGGGCAAAATCATCCTTTAGCTGCTGTTTTGCATTGGGGTGTTTGGAATATGGTGCCAGTGTCGGAATCCAGCCGTGGGCATCCTCCTCGTTAGAGAGCATCTGGTACCCTTGTTTTGAAGGAGAGGTAGCTAGGGTGGGCAGACCTGGCACCCAGGTGAGTGGCTGATACGTGTCTTTAGTTGCAGAGGAGAAGAAGTCGTTAAAGCGGACGTTTCAGCAGATACAAGAGGAGGAAGATGATGATTATCCTGGGAGCTACTCACCCCAAGACCCCAGTGCTGGGCCACTGCTGGTATGTGGGGGGGGTGAGAGTGGGAGCAGTTCTGATGGGCAGCCCCCTTTCCCTGTCCCTTTCCCTGTCCCTTTCCCTGTCCCTGTCCCCGTCCCTCCCGCGTGGGGCTGCCCGCAGGTGGAGCTGCCCCCAAGGGCAGTGCCTTTGCTGGGGCAGTGCAGCTGAGGGGTGAGAAGCCCCACATCAGCTGGAGCAGCTGCTTTTTTCCCTCCTTCCCCGGGATTTCAGGTAGTCCAAACCAAGCTGTGAGTAGTGCTGCCAGCAAAGGGCCCCCAGGAGAGCAGACCACATTTTAAATCCTGTCCAAGAGCGGCGTGTAATCGCTCAAACCCCAAGTCATAGCACATTCCTAACCGAATGATTTTTTTGTAAGACATCTCTGTCCATAAGCTCTTAAAAAAGCTCAGCCTTTGATAAATCAGTGTGGGTTTTGATGGGAAAACCAGTTCTGCAGACTTTATTTTGAGGCTGCCACATTAGTGGTGAGGAGATAGTAGGAATGAAACAGAAGTTCATTCTGACCGTTTGAGGCTGCAAAGTGAACGCATGTTAAAACACTGTCTATTTGAAAGGGGTAAAAAAACACACTCTCCATCTGGTAGACTGTAAACACTGAGCAGAAAAAAATAAAGTAACAGTTGTCAAGGAAATAAGTGAGAAATTTTTGTTGTTTTTACCTCCAGATGCCTTTCAGCTTATGGTTTCTCTTGATGATAAGCGTTGGCTTTGTTACTGTTGGAAATCTTTAGCAGTTTGCAAAGAACTAAAAAGTATTAGGTAATGGACTTATTTATTTTTCATATTCAAAGAAAATATTTACTTAACATTTTTCATTGTTTTTATTAGTTCCCAAACTATTGAAATGTACTTTAAACATCAGTGGTTCTGTTTACAAGACTAGTGCTCCAGTTTAAAATGTCCTGTTAAAACATCAGTGTTTTTTAAAACAAAGAAACAGCTTTTTTTTCCTTTCTCTCTGAAGTCTCTCTCCTTACTCTTGAGCAGGGAGGAAATGTGGTGTGTCAGGGGAGGTCTTCTTAGGGCTGTCCTCATCCACATCCTTTTTGAGCTGAGATTAGTCTTGAGGGTGTTGGTTTAATCTCCCGTTTAAATGCGTTTTTCTTTGGTGCACTAAAAGCAGCTGAGAGGTGGAGCTGGGGGGGGATGTGGAGTCCAGTCCCGTTTCAGATTGCAGGGAGCTCCCGCAGAGCCAGCGGGGCCGAGCGAGCACCGCAGCGGCTCTGCCGCGTCGGGGCAATGGAAGGGCTGCCTTGGCAGGGGTGGTTTCACTGCCATCGACTTTTGTGGCAGGGAACCAGCTACAACATTCTACATCTCCCAGCGAGGGAAATCTGGCACAGTTTGCTTCGAACTAATGTGAGTTTGGGTTTGATTGTGTTGGCTTTTTTGCTCTGTCGGAATGCACCTTTGGAACAGAACAAAAAGGTGCACGTACGTGGGCAGCCGGGGAGCATCAGGGGTGCTAAGCGAAAAGATGCAGGCCCAGGCTGACAGAACACAGCTGATGGCTGCTCCTCAAACCCCTGCGCTCAGGTGCTCTTCGGCTTTGTCTCAAATGATCCCTTCTCTTAATTGGAGTGAGAAGCTCTGAAGCTCCTGAAAAAGGGGATTCCACTGCGGCTATGGCTGCTTTCCTAAACACGGGGGTACGGTCAGCTTAGTGAACACTCCCTGTGTGAGGAAGCAGCAGCTTAACAATTACTCGAGGAGAATATTCCCGCAGTGGTTGCTTTGGAAGGTGGGTGACCTCCCGTGTCGTGGCCGCGGACACAGGAAATGGCAAAGTAGTTCCTGCTTTTAACGCTGGGCAACTTGTCTCCTAGACCGAGGATTTGATCAAAGCCCTACAAGACCTGGAAAATGCAGCATCAGGAGATGCAACAGTGCGGCAAAAAATTGCCTCCCTGCCTCAGGAAGTTCAAGATGTTTCATTACTGGAGAAGATTACAGGTATGAAACTGGAAAGTGGATGAATATGGGTCTAGAGAATAACTTAGAAATCAAAGTGTTGGTTTGTTGGGTTTTTTTCTTCTTTAAATGATCACAATGTGTGGTGAAATCCTGCTTTGGTGTCCCTGTTTTGTAACTCTTGGGTAATGAATAGGTAGCAGTCCTTAGGGGTAAAACTAAAGAAGAAATGTGCAGAGCTGCTGCTGCTTGGACCAGGGCTTTTGTGCGTGGAGAGCATCAACAGCATTTTGCAGGAATGTGAAGGAAATAAGGCCACAGTTCTCAAAGGGATGTGCCTGATTGCAACATCTTGACCGTTAGATATTTGTGAGTGTTATCAGGCTGTGCTGGGCACACACATACTCCTCGATTGCTGCAGGGAAGGAACCTCACCGCCCCCCTTAGCCTGCTGGTCTCTGTTGCAATTGCAAAAGTCTGTTTAATTTGGAAAGTCGTCTTAATCGGAGCAGCTAAAGGTTGAACTGATTTGATTCTTGTTCCTGGAATTAGCTTTAATTTAGAACTCATTATGGTCTGTCCCTTTTTCGGTCCTTTATGAGACACTCTTAGAGCGTCCAGCTGTGAGGACCAGTGTGCCTCCCTGCTTGGGCTGGGAGCTGTTCAGAGAAGTGGAATTGGAGAGCGTGCACCATGTTTAAATGTGAAAAACACCTGGAAGTACAGCCTGATGTTTTAGTTTGAAGTTTGTTTCTGTGAACAGGTTAATTAAAGATTTATAGCCCCCTGCCCCATTGCTGACACCTCTGCAAGGATAAAATGCAGTCAATCATGTCAGCGTCTCAAAGTCACTTCCTGGCTTGTTAGTCCTGCCTGTTTCTCTCGTTCCCCTGCTAGAAGAGCTCTTATCTTCCTGTCAAGCCAGAAGTGTGTCTGTGAATGAGATGTAATCGTGCGTGTGAGTGGTCAGTTGTAGCTCTTCCATTAAAGAGAGTCTGAAACTTTGCGCTCTGATTTACCGGTCGCTTTTGCACGCAGACAAAGAGGCGGCCGAGCGCCTCTCGAAGACGGTGGACGAAGCCTGCCTGCTGCTGGCAGAGTACAACGGGCGGCTGGCAGCGGAGCTGGAGGACCGGCGCCAGCTGGCACGCATGCTGATCGAGTACACCCAGAACCAGAAGGATGTGCTCACCGAGAAGGAGAAGAAGCTAGAAGTGAGTACTGACTGCAGCGGTGCCGGCAAGCTGATGGTCTCGCCAAATGCTCCTGCTTGACTCCTATGCTACGTGCCTCTCTTGAGGGAGGTGATTATGGTTGTTAGCTTTGCGTGTGGAGTGAAACAGGGGCGGGAAAGCGGCGTAGAAAGTCTGGAGAAGGCAGATCTGTTCTGATGTTCAGTGAGAACTCCATACTTTGTAAAGAAAAATGGGCTCACCCAACAAAGGTTCTTCAGGCTTACCCTGTCTTGCAATGAAATCCCCGTTTCCAAAAAACGAACCTCCCTTTGCCATAATTAGCTGGGTTTTGGTTTAATTCATTGTTTTTCCGTTGTTCTTTTCCTTATGGCTGGGTGCTCCTTGTCTGTCCTCCCAGCCCCTGCTGATAAGGGGGTGCAGTTCAAACAAGCTCCTGGTATCCATCCTTTAACACCCACTCTTACCTACAGCCTCTGCGGTGAAGCGTGAACGGGACTGGTTCGGAGGCTGACCTGATGACTCCCGTTTCCTGCCTAGCTCGTGACGGAGGAGGGCAGGAGGCTGCGCGGAGCGGAGCGGACCGAAGGTCTCAGAGCAGGCGCAGGGGCTGGACAGGCAGCGTGCGTCTGAAGCGCTCGCTCTCAACCGCAGCTTGGGCCTGGTGTGGGGTGTAGCTGATGGCTGTGGCTGTGTGTCACTGTGCCATCTGTCAAGCTGCCCCTTGGTGGCACATCAAGGGCTGCGTGGGTGCTGCTGGTTACTGGGAGCAGCCGTTGCTGGGTGGGACAGTTGCTGTAGAGGACAACATCTCCTGGAAGGAGACTGCTGGGGCAGTCATGCCTGTGTTTACTGCCATGAGAAGGCTGACCCTCTGACAGCTAGGAGCACCCTTCTGAGCTGAATGCCGTTGTCATGTTGCCTTTAACACGTGTGTTTATATTAGAGTTTCTCAGAGTCTTGTGACTGTGAACATGTTTATTTTCCAGAGCAATATTTTTTCCAAATCAGCCAAATGTGTGATGATTCTGCATCCAGAATTAGAGTGGATAGCTAATCATTCTGTTAGCTTGTTTAGCTTGGATTTCTTCAAGCTTAGCGCCTCTTTTATGACTGAGTCATTAAAAGGCACTTCCAGACATGAATATGAAAGATAAAACCAAATCCTCTTTGGCACCTGATTTATTTGCTGAGCACTAGTGGAAGGCTTGGGGTCAAGTTGTTTTTTCTCCTTGCTGAACGAAGGACACCTGTCTAGTACAAACAGATGTGTGTGTGTATAGATAAAATATATATCTAAATGAAGGACATTTTTTTGTTTACCTTTTTAAGACGACAATAAATAGTTAGCAAAATGCTGCACAGCAGTGTTTTAAAAATGATCCAGAATGATCCATAAATTCGAGTCAGTTTGAGACCATGAAAGTAAGAAATTCACGATGACAACATTAAATTAAAGTTTATAATGCACTAAGCTGCAGTGTTGTGGCAATTGTGGTGGGTTTTGTTTTGGAAAATATTGTAGAATCACAGGCTGGTTTGGGTTGGAAGGGACCTTAAAGCTCACCCAGTTCCCACCCCCCTTCCACAGACAGGGACATCTTCTGCTAGAGCAGGGTGCTCGGAGCCCCATCCAACCTGAGCCTGAGCACTTCCAGGGATGGGGCACCCACAGTTTCTCTCTGCATCCTGTGCCAGTGCCTCACCACGCTCACAGCGAAGGATTTCTTCCTTCTCTTCAGTCTAAATCTTCCCTCTTTCGGTTTAAAACCATCACCCCTTGTCCTGTTGAAAATTGTAGTTCTGGCTGAAATGTGACCCTGAAAATTAAGCGTCTCCGTGGCTGAGCCACTTTGTTAGTAGCCATAATACCACTGATGGCAACAGAACAGGTTGCCTGCCCACTGCTAAGTGTAAACATATCCTTCAGTGCCTTGGGAACTAAAGAATGATCTTATTAAGTATCTGTTTAGGTTGCTGTCTTTGTCTTTGTGCCAGAACAAGGTGGCTTTATTACCGCAGGAGTCTAAAGGAGTTGCAGGCAGCGCTGCTCTTCAGTACTTCACAGGAAAGCACGATTCATACTCGTGTCAGATCTCCAATCTGAGCTGAGGGATGCTGCCTGATGAAAGCCTCCCATTGTTCTCGAGTTGTAGAGGGTTAATAAATACTGGAAGATGTTGGTCACAGATACGGCAGCCCCTATCTGCTTATCAGTTTTGTTGGAGTTTTTGATGTTCTCACAGCAACATTGGTGATAAGCAGGGAGTTGTCTTTGTAGTGCTAATAAGCATTTTAATAGAAAGATCTGAAATTCTTGTATCAATTAAGGATGTATTAAAAACGAAAACATTTGCTCAAGCGAAGACTGAAATAAGGAAATAACTTAAACCAATCTAGTTTTACATACCCTCTCATGGTGTGCTTTGCTCTCTCGAGGTGTCATTTCCAGAACCTTTGCGACTGACTGTAAGTTTTTTCTCTTGTGAAGTCAGTTCCCCGTCTCTCGGGCACGACAGTGTTTTTAGATGGAAGATGGATGTTTGCTTTGCTGTGCTGGTCTCACCAGGGCTGCTAGCTGGGGAGGGGGGTTCTGATACCAGTATGACTCAGGGCTTTATTTTAAGAGAATGGAAAGGTCTCATTTGGAAACCACTCCAGATATTTTTCTTATTTACTCACAAAGCAAAGTCTTTCACTATGACACCAATGAAAGCAGCTAATCCAGGCCTTTTGAAAAGCAGCTTTTGTGGTCTAAAGAGCTACTGTTGTTTGTTTACTAATCCTATTAATGCTATCCCCCCGGAAAGGCAGCAGCTTCTCAGGACATACATGAACTCGGTGTATTTATGTCTAGTGGGCTAATACTCAAAGTGCTGTGCAGTGTCAGAGCCCTGCGACGTGGAGCTCCTGTCATCTGTTGCAGTAAAGCTGTTGAGTGAAGGGACAGAACGCTGGGCAGGGCGGCTGCGGGCAGGGGACCGCGCTGCAGCCTTGGGACAGACGGGCTGCGGGACAGAGTCTGCAGTGTGAAGGGCTGGGGGCTCGAGGGGAGAGGGCTGGACCAGAGCCTGAAGATCCTAACACGGGGACAGACTCTGCTTGTAGGGTAGCAACTGGACAGAGTGGTAAGTGTAGTAATTAAGGTTGGTTTGTTGGGTGGGGGATTGTGGTCTGAAAGTGCTTAGAAAGAGAAGGCAGAATGCCATGAATTCTGGCAGTCGGCTGCACAGCAAAAAGATGGTGCTGAGCAGCCTCTAGCAAGGCCTGTGTTTTTAAGGGTGGATACCCCTCAGGTTAACTTACTGAAAGTGTGGTGGGTTCTGCCATTCAACATCTGAACACGAGTTTCTTTTCAAACGGTGCTTCATCTCAGTCGAACGTTGTGGGCTCGACACTGCAGCTGCTCTGTGATCTTCCACCTCCTGGGCTGGATCGGAGGTCAGCCTGGACTTTCATCGTGGTAGGAGTCAGGGAAAAAACCCATTTTCAGCCAGGCACAGAAACAAGAACTGGTGTTTCTGTAAGGATTAGATAAGGTGTCTGCATATCTCGCCTGAGGACTTAACTTGCCAGGAAAATTCTCTGGTTTGTGTTATTTTTGGCCATTGCTGCCTCTGTTACAATTCCCCAGTACAATCAGCTGGGAAGGGATTTTGTCCTTCAGCACCTGAGTCTGCAGAACTTCAAGGGAAGGTTGTCCTTTGAAGTTGGACGCTCTTCCCGAGTGCGTGGGAGGCAGCTCGGGAAAATGGAGGGAATCATTTTGTGCAAAATGAGACGTAGCAGGGAGATACCTGGAGAAGATCTCCGTGTGGGCACGCCAGCTGGTGGGAGGATAGGTGGCACTAGAAGGGCTGGAAGATGGCCAGTTGTGTGGAAGCTTTATGGGCATCTGAAATAACTACTGACGGGAGACGCTTGGGAGTAAGCGGAGGGAGGATTGTTTTTATTGAACAGGGAGAGGAGGCACAAAGAGGGGAATGTGCCTTTGGAATTGCTTTGATTTGCAGTCAGGGATGCAGAGTTCTCTCCCGTGCCCTCCAAACACCTTCAGTGCCTGCGTGTGTGAAAGGTGACATGAGGAACGCACCACAGAGTACGCAGTGTGTTCGTGGGGTGTGTGTGTATGTACAGAGAGGGGGTGTGTGTGTAAATACAAAGAACATCCCGTATTTCAGCTCCAATTTCAGGGAAATTTTCTCATTGTTGGCTGCACCTGAAGATTTGTGACTTGGAATCCTGCTGAGAGCTGGGGGGGTTCTTGGATGTTCATGGCTTTTAATATTCATGGCCTTGAGACACCTTTGATAAGGTGCTAAAAGCTGTGCCCACAGGAGCATCTCTGGAGGCTGGAGGAGAGCTTCAGCTGAGGGGCTCTGGACTTCCGAGCACTGCACATTTCCGTGGCGTAGGGTGTAGTTCCGTGGGTTAATACACCATTCATTTATTGCTGTGTTGCTTCCACTACTGGGGATTTTGCTGCATGTCACTGCATGGCTGCTGTGTCCCCTCAGACAGGAATTGTTGGGTGGCAGTGTTTTCAGTGGTTTAGGCAGGGAACAGGAGATGAAGTTTAGTTTTTCAGGCAGGAAGCACAATGTCAGTATTTTACACACGAGCAGCAGGAGGTGGCCGTGGGAGCTGGGAAGCGGTGGGGCAGCTCCTGCTCTGTGCCCCAGAGCGGGAAGAGCCTCGAGAGGCACAGGGAAGGCTGTGCTCAGGTCTGCAAATCTGAGTTGCTGATTAACCCATCAAAAAGTGACCCGGCGAGGGGTGGGACAGGGACAGAGGCCGTTTTCCCACGGCAGGATGAACCAGCGCTGCGGTGAGTCCAGTGGCTCGAGGCAGCGTCCCTGCCGCTTTGCACAGCGCGGGGCCCGAGTTTCTTCACTTGCAGGGACTTCTGGGTGTTCGTAATGACAGCAGCGCTGCAGATGGGACCACGCTGGAAAATAAAGCAAACGAGTCATCCAGTATTCATGTATAATGTTTGTGTGTGCTTTACTGAAGCGAGGCAGTGCCTAACTACTCTTGCTGAGAATCGAAAGCGTTAAGATGCTTGGAGAAGGGGAAACAGGCAGCTCTCTGCTTGTGCCCTAAGCGCTGATGGTCGTTGTGAACACCATTTGCACCCCTCCCAGCGTCTCTCGTGGGAAGGATCTGTTGCAAAGGAAGCCAAGGATTTGTTGCTGTTGTATGGCAGTGGCTTGGGCCAGTTCTGAGTGAGATTTAAAGGTTCCAAAGGCCGGTGGATGAGAAGGAGGCATCTCCAGTGGCTGTAGAACGGCTCTGAAGAGGCCTCGGGTGTTAACTCTTCTGTTGGGCAACTTGAAGTTGTCCTCAGGAAAGAGGAGACAGTTTCAGAGCGTGTCGCTGTGCCAAGAGTGGAGATGCCATCTCTGGGGAAGCGTGGTGAACAGCGCTGTGAAGGAAAGCAGCCTGCTCAGATTTAAGAGCAAGGATGCGAACAAATTGAAGGCACGAAAATGAGCCGGGGCTCTGTCGGGAAATATGCCACTCAAGCTGTGGGTCCTGGGCTGCCTCTTTCAGATGCCCCTTCCGGGTGGTACCTGTGTCCCTGCCTAGCAACTGGACAGACAAACAGTTTCGGAGGACTTTGGCTTCGTCAGGCCTTGGCTGTGTCTCGTCTGTCACTCGCGTTCACCCGAATTTGCGCAGATATAAGCAAGTTCATGGATAATACACGTTCAGTTTTCCGTCCTTTTCTCTCTTGATTTGGGGGTGAACGTTTGTCAGCTGCTGCCTTTTGACCAAGACTGCCTTTATTTCTAGGGCCGTAAGGTTTCTTTACAAGGCAAGCCCGTGTCTGTTCTCCAGACAGACTCTAAAATGTGCTTTCTGTGAGTCCTGGGTGGTGACAGCCACGTGGAGAAAGCTGTTCCCCCCACCAGCGACTGTTGGCGACTCTGCCTGTCGCTGACCAGTGCCTCCCGCTCCCAGGTGGGGTTGTGCTCATACAGCCTGAAAGACAGCACGGAACGTGGTCTTAAAACGGGCCTTAGTCAGGAGGAGGGGGGTTTGGAGGTGGGAGAGAGGTGCTGATACGCTTGGCACGCTTTATGTGGGAGAAGGGGAACCCTGAAGCGCTCGTGAAAGGGCGGAAGGAGCGGCCCGGTGGGCAGGGGAGCGAGCGCGAAGGTGGCCTGCGAATGCACAGTGTGCTCGGGGCGCTGCTTGAGCACTGGCACCCAGCAGCAGGCTTCTCTGGGAGTCGCCTGACAAATCATCTGTGTATAAAAATACAGCTGTTGGGTTGTCCTCTGGGTTTGTGCTGGAAATCCGGACTAATAATCCACGCTTTCTTAGATAGTAAAGAAGAGCCTGGGGGGAGGGAAACTCCAGACCAACAAACAGACAAAAAGCCCTTGCTGTGCTAATTTGGATGTGTCTCAGTGCGCTGTCGGGGGGCAGGATGAAGGCTTGTGTGTGCCGTTACATACCCACTGAGCAGGAGCTCCCCTCTCCTTGCTTGAGAAAGCTTTTAATTTTGGTGGTTTCTCCCAACACTCTTCATATTACTCCTTCCTTACAAATACGCTGTCGTGGTGACATTGTTATTCTACCATGTTCTGATGAGTGTGTTTTAAAATGCACAGGTTAAGTGTCGAGCTGCAGAAGCTAAGGAATACCTAATCAATACCTAATCAACCTGCTACATTGCTGTTGTGTATTTAATGTCTGAAACAGAGATTTCACGCCACCGCGTAACCATAATCCTGTCAATCCTCTCCCTGCGCTGCTGACTCTCTTCACGCTCTCGTTAATGCTTAACTAGGTGTTTTTCAGTAGACACAATTGCTGCGATGACTTGCAGCGTGTTACTGCTTGACCCAGTGTGGGAACGAAGCGTCCAGTGCAAGTTCTGAGCTAAAATAAAGGGAAGTCCGTGCTGTGTAACTCGACAAGGTGAGCTGGGCCGGGCAGCACTCCTCACCATCAATTTCCTGCCGTGTTGGGCAGAGCCACAGAGGGTTCAGGCAGGGCTGGAACAGAGCCCCTCCATCGGCCTCACAGGATGTTCAGGGTTGGAAGGGACCTCGAAAGATCATCTTGCCCAACCCCCCTGCCAGAGCAGGGCCACCCGGAGCAGGTCACACAGGAACACATCCGGGGGGTTTGGAATGTCTCCAGAGAAGGAGGCTCCACAACCCCGCTGGGCAGCCTGTTCCAGCCCCTCTCTCAGAAAAAGCCTTTCCTTCTGCTTCTGCAGAGCCTCTTCTGCTGCAGCTTGCACCCGTTGCCCCTTGTCCTACCATCAGACATAACAGAGCAGAGCCTGGCTCCATCCTCCTGACACTCGCCCTTTACACATTCATAACCATTCATGAGTCACCCCTCGGTCTCCTCTAGGCTGAAGAGCCCCAGCTCCCTCGGCCTCTCCTCAGCAGGGAGCTGCTCCCCTCCCTCGTTGGCCGTGGTGCACGGTGCGGTTCTGGTTTGGCGTTCGCTTCCAGGCACGCGTGGCCGCTCCGTGCAGGCGGCCGCGCGCCGAGGGGAGCGGGGAGAGGCAGAGGCCTTCGTGTGGCACCGCGCCAGGTGTTTCTCTATCGGCCTGAAACTTCTGCGTGCAGCAAAGATCTCATTATTTTGTCTAAAAAAAGCAAACGCTATCCAAATACTATTAATCTTAATGAAAGCCTGCGATGGATGCAGCGAGGCAATTAGCCAGACACATGGAGTACGAGCTGAGACCTCAGAAAGCAGCAGTTTCTTTTAAGTGCACTTCATATTTTTTTCACTTTTATAGAACGGAGGGACCTTATGCAAAATCTGCAAGATGCCATTTCAAAGCGTGTCGTGGGCCACGTGAAAAACCTGTTTTCCCAGAAAAGTTGCTTCCAGAGTCCCAAGTTGCAGAAGACAGCCACAACTTGGTCTGAGGAAAAAGAAAAGCCGCTGAGCCTGTGAGGGGGTCCCACATCCGAGCGGAGCCAGGGCAGCTTTCCCCAGCAGTGCACTGGCAAATGCAGACTGACCTGCCTTGCTCTCTCAGCGGGTGCTCCGTCCGTGTCGCAGCAGGACCTCAGAGTTCTCTGTCTCTAGGAGCAGCCACCCAGAAGTGCTGGGCTGCCTCCAGGCTCTGGCTGCGATCCCTGAGTCTGTAGCTCCTTGCCTTGTCCGTGTGGTGTGGCCTGGCACACTGTGCCTGCCCGGTGTGTCGTTGCACCCAGAATGCCCTGTCCCAGCCCTGGCATCCATGGCCTGGCACGCTGTGCCTGCCCGGTGTGTCGGTGCAGCCAGAACGCCCTGTCCCGGC
>JANVCC010000271.1:11286157-11301068 GCA_025345505.1 Todiramphus chloris collaris | reverse complement strand
GCCCTGCCCGGCTCGGGGGGGTGATGCTGGGGCTGCATCCCCGCACCCGCAGCTTTCAGCTCAGCTCCGAGATAAACAGCAAGGGAAGCCGGAGCACGGGCTGTCCTGGAGAGGAAAGGCTCCCAGCTCCCCACCCACAGCGGATCACGGCTGGGGAAACCTCGACAGCCACCGGCAGGGGCCAGGGGACCGGGACCAGGCGGCTGTGCACTCAGCGAGCCCGTCACCTCGTGCTGCAGTGGCCCCAGCTCGGGTGGGCAGTGCCTGGGCTGGGCACGTCCCCTCTGCCTGGGGCTGCTGGGGACGGGGGAGCCCTGGGCTGCAGCAGGAGGCCACCAGTTCCGTAATGGTTTTTCTGGTGTTTGTTTAACAGGGGCAGGGAGATTCCCACGGTGTTTGTGGGGAGAAAGCAGGAAGGTTGTGTCCTGGCAAGGAAAGTGCTTATCTTAGCGGTGCCTTGACCCTTGGGTGTGCAAAATCCGCTCATTTCATTTCCTCCACGGGCTTGCTTTTGGTTTGTTGCGCAGCTGCGGCTTCGTGGAACGCGCGGTGCAGCCTGACCCGGGCCTGGGACCAGAGGCCCGCGGGGTCACCGCTCTCCGCAGAGCTCCCCGGGCTGGGCCGGATCTGCAGCTCGGGGCACGGGGAAGAGGCTGAAACGGAGCTGGGGCTTTAGCACGGCAAACAGCGGCTCAGCAACAAACCCGGGGCTGCAGTGCTGGGCTGGGGGAGAACTCACCCCCCCCACCCACTCAGGCACTGGGCGAGGAGCTGCTGGGTGCCTCCGCTCGAGGAGGATGCTCAAGAAGAAGCCGGGATGGCTTTAAAAGTGAAAAATAGAGATTTTATTTAGTGCTTGCATAGTTAATTCATGTCAGGGCAACGTTCCATCCCTCACTGTGCAGCGCGCAGAGATGGGAGCGTTGTTAAAGCGAGTACCCTCCTCTACCTCTGCGGGAGGGTTCTATGCAGTGTGTATTTATAGAGCTATAAATAGCCTCCTGTCCTACACCTATACAGCGTATAAACAGCTTTGTGCTCACAGTGTACAATCTTTACCGGATGGCGTTCAGAGAATTGCGGCAGCATGCGGGAGCGGGGCTGGGGGTGATGCTGTGGCTTGGTTTAGATCTGCTCTGGGACTGGGGGTCAGTGCTGCAGAAAGAGGAGGGGGCTGTGCTGGCCCCTGCTGGGGCCGTCGGGTCTGGGGGTGATGCTGTGGTTTGGTTTAGATCTGCTCTGGATCTGGGGGTCAGTGCTGCAGAAAGAGGAGGGGGCTGTGCTGGCCCCTGCTGGGGACTCGGGACGTGGGTCTGGGGGTCCCTACTGCTCCCAGGCCAGGAGACCAGGAGGATGGGGATGTTTCCACCCCACAGGGTGAGGGAAAGGTGGTGAAGTGAGTGGTGGCTGCAGGGACCCCCCAGCCCCGTTCTCCTCTCCCTGCTGCTGTCAATTCTCTCCCCGCAGCACCAGGTGCTTGCTGGGAAGAGGGTGGCACCGTGGCAGCCACACCAGGGTCGGGCTGGGCTTTGTCAGTTGTCCTTCTGTGTGCTGCTGGGATTGTCTTGGGCTAAAGTGAGTGTGGGGTTGGCAAGCCCCCGAGCGAGAGGGGAGGCAGGGTCTTGGAGAGGGGGGAGACAGGACCGCAGTGGCCAGTCACTTGGGCTGGGGTGCGATGATGACGTTGCGATAGCCCTTCACCCCCCTCAGCTTGTCGCTCTCGAAGTCCACCACGAGCTTGTGCAGTCCCGCCAGGCGCGGCACGAAATCCAGCCTGAACTTGGCCTCTGCCTGCGGCTCCACGGGCTCCTCACTGCAGGAGGGCAGGGGGTCAGCAGGGTGGGCAGGGGGCCAGCAGGGTGGCCACTCTCCCTCCTGCTGACCCACCACCGTCCCCCATGCCCGTGGTGTCACAGGATGGTGCTGGGACCCTGGCAGCGGGGACCATCCTGTGGTGTGGTCGTGCCCCCCTCTCCGCCCATGAGGCCGAGATGCTCTGAGACCCCCACCCTGCAGGGACCAGCGCTGTCCCTGCTCCTGCTGTGGCCACAGCGGAGCCCCCGGGGCTGCCCTCCCTGGGGGGTTCCGGGCACAAAAATCTGTCCTGTTCCCCACAGCCCGACCATGTGAAGGGAGGAAAAGTTCTTACAGCTCCTTGATCTGCTGCCCGTCAGTGAGGCCGCTGCCTTCCACCACGAACACGCAGTTGTTCAGGGGGACTGCGAGGGGGTTCACCAGGCTGACCTCTGCCACCAGCTTCCGCTGCTGCTTTGGCTCCCCTAAAATCTGCAAGCAGGAGGGGTTGGAAGCCCCAGCACGGCCGTGCCCGTGGCCACGGTGCTCCCCTGAGGCAGGTCCTCAGGGATGCAGCTCCACTCAGCGATGCAGGACCTGCTGCCCAAGCCCCACCATGGTGGGGTTGCCCCAGGACTCAGGTCATTGGGGCTGACCCCCAGAGTGATTGCAGCAACCCTCCGTCAGTGGGAAATGTCCCCCCCAGACCTGCCTGGACAAGGCACTGAGCCCTTACCCGGATCTTGATCTCCGGATTCTGGATGTAGATGTCTCTGATGGCCACAACAATGTCTCCAGTCTGGTACTCGGTCAGGAGAGCCACCACCTTGATGAAGTTGTCCTGGGTCAGGCTCTCCCCATACTTCTCATACAGGATGCGCAGGGGCACGCTGATCTCTGGAAGGGAAGCAGGGCAGGGTCAGGGCTTGCCCCCTCCCCAAGCCAGCGCCCATGGCCCCACGCTGGCACCTGGCTGCTGTTGGGACGCTCTGGACTCCCCATCAGCTTCTCCAGGGCCTTGCAAGGATGGGAAAGTCTTGGGGGAGCTGGGGGTGCCCCAGTGTTGTGGTCACAGTACCATGAGCCCGTGAACAAGCCTGAGCTGGGTGGTGTGAATCCTAACCACTTCCCACAGAAAATGGGTTGTATTTGCTGTCACCAGCACCGAGATGGCCGTTGTTCCCGAACGTGCCGCAGACGCCTGCAGCTGGCCACCGTGCCCAGCTGGGCAGGGAGCACTCGGGCACTGGGGAGGGACCAGGGCTCCAGGTGCCAGAGGTGATGTTCAGGACACAGGGAGGGGAAGGAGCCGTGTGCTGGGGCAGGACCCCAGGGATGTGCCGGCACCGGGGCCCAGGAGGAGCTTTGCCAGCCCTGCGCAGCTGGTGCCGGGAGGCAGCCCAGCTCCCCGCAGCCGCCCTCGCTCAGCGCTGAGCACTGTTTATCCCAAAGCCCTTCGGGACTGGGCTGTCTCGTGCTGCACGGGGAAGGGGCCGAAGGCGGCCAGCTGCAGAGCTGTCCTGGGAAAGGATCCCAGGGGCCGTGACCGCTGGAAGCGAACCCCGGTGTTCCCGGCCAGGACGTGAAGTGCTGGAGCATCTGCCGAGGCTGAGGAGAGCGGTGGGACCAGCACACCTCTGCCTGGGCTCCCCGCACAGAGCTGGGACAAGGCATGGGGCTCCCCACCAGCTGCAGTTTGGGGAGCCCTGGGGTCTGTGTTCCCGTGAAGGAGCTGCAAGGGGAAGCTTCAAGAGCTTGTTATTAAAGCTTCAGGGAAAATGCCGTTGGATTAACTCGTGGCAGGGAACGTTAAAGACAGGGGATGTCAAAGGGTGCCAGCACGAGCAAAGGCTGCATCGAGCGCGGGCACATTTGACATCCCCCTAACCTGGCTCACAAATAGCAGAGCGCTGAGCGCTGCGTTCGTTACTGGCCTCGTTAGTGGAGCAGATCTTGGTGTGGATGAAAACCCAGGAGCAGATGTACTGTGTTTCCAGGCCCTGAAGGGCCTGTGGAAAACTGACACAAATCAAAACTCATGTTTAATTACCAGGTGGTAACGCTAATTTGTAACAAGCGGGGCTGATGCCGGGAGAGCTCTGGCGAGAGGCTGCGAGATGTTGAGCCCACCCAAGGAGGAGCTGCCGAGAGCTTCAGGGCTGCAGGGTCAGCATGGGCCGTGCTATCGCAGCCGGCCTGGGGTCAGCCCCGCTCAGCCTGCCCTGGGAGCATCCCGCCGGAGCGGGCGGCCGAGCCCAGCTCCAGCTGCAGAAGCGGAGGCGTGTGAAGAGCAGGAGAGGGATGCAGGTGAGTGCCCCGTGTCCCGGGACGGGAACGCAGTGGTGGCACAGCGAGCTCTGCCTGACGGATGGGATGGCTGCAACCCTGTCCTGCTCCAGGCACCTCCCCAGCCCCCTGCCTGAGCAACGGGCCTTCCTTTCCTCCAAGATCAAAACCCCACCGTGGCAGGTAAATGAGGGGGAAGTGTCCAGGGAGGCACCGCTCACGGAGCAGCCCCGAGATGTGGCTGGGGATCACAAGCCCCTGTCCACTGCAGGCTGGGGGTTATGCGGCACGGGGCTGCTGGATAGACAACACCCTGGCACCAGCTCCAGGTGCCAGACCACCCCTGACACCCAGTCCCGGCTTTAACCCTGCCCTTCTTCCACAGGATTAAACAGAAAGCTCCGATTGCTGCCCCAGGCCAGCCCGGAGCACAGCGACCTGATGAACCGGGGGTGGTGGGGGTACAAGCGGAGGGTCACGGTGAAGGTGACGCCCCTGTGGCAGCGGTGGGTCCCTTACCAGAGTGGGGCGTGAGGGTGACGTTCTGCAGGTCCTTCAAGCCGCACTGGGGCCCGATGGTGCCGTTGTAGCTGGCGGTTCGGGCGCACAGCATGAGCCGGCAGACTCGCTCCTCCTCCGTGTTGTTGTTGATGACGGCGAAGACGTCAAAGTCCCCACCGTTGTTTGCGCCCTCTGAAAGCTTGATCTTGAGGTGCAACCCCTCGTCCTCCACCCCGAGAGATCTCTTCTCAAACTCCGCCTTTGAAAACACTTCTCTCTCCTTTTCAGACCCTGTGGTGCATGAAGAACACCATGGTTCCCAGGGCACAGTCTGGGCTGCTTTGCCCTGATCGCTTGTGCCCCCCGGTGCAGTTGCTGCCTTAACTAATCATTTCCCCACTCTGCTGCCCAACAGCCACCCCCCCCGGGGGCTCACTGCCCCCGCTGCTGCCCTGTATGTACCCTCTGGGTACTTGTAGGTGTGGGTGATGTCCTCCCGGCTGTCCTTGCCCACGCTTTTGGTGCTGATGTTCTTCCCCACCACCGAGGAGTGGGTGGTCTTCTTCCGCGTCCCGTCGCGCTGCACCACCCAGTACACCACGTCGGCGTTCACCTCGGCGAAGACGAAGGGGATGTCGTACTTCAGCTTCAGGTCACCCTCCTTGATGGCTCTGACGGGGGCTGGCCCACAGCAGAAAACCCCTGCAGGGACCGGAGACACCGTCACCGCCCGGCCTTTGCCCACCGCGGGGGCAGGACACGGGCACGGCAGGGGAGAACACGCCAGGGGCACGGGGCAGGACGGAGCATCCCCGCCGAGCACGATGTACCTTCGCTCTTCTCCTGGGGCGTGGGGTCCAGCACCTGCCACCCATCGTAGCCGGGTGCCAGGTCTGGACGGGCCATCCAGGACTCCACCCAGCAGTGGAAGTTCCTGCAAGGAAAGCACAGATGAAGGGGTCTCAGCTTCCCCCAGCACCCACTGGGCCCCGGGGAAGGGCTGGGGAAGGGGCAAATGCTGCCCCGGGGGCGGGCAGGCTGGGGGTCCACGGTGCTGCTCACCAGATCATGTCCTTGGAGCGCCGTTCCTCCTCCCCCGTCTCGCTGAGGTAGCGGTCGATGACCAGGTTGCCGTTGGTGTCGTGGGCCGAGTAGTAGTTGGTGATGACCCGGCTGGGGATCCCCAGGCACCGCATGACTGCAGGGAGGCAGGGCAGGGTGAGGGGGGTCCCGGCACCAGGGGGCTGGGTTTGCACAGCTCCTGACCCCGGGCAGCCCCGGCTGTGCACAGCCCCGGGGTTCACACAGCGCCCCAGGTTTGCACGGCTCCTGCCCTTCCCTCTTCCCCTCAAAGGGGTCCCCGGGCACTGGTCCCCAGGGTGAGCGGGTCCCCACAGTCGCCGTGGGACTTGGCGTGCCGCGGGCGAGACGGGTGGCACGCGGCGCTGCCAGTCTGGCAGGTTTTGATATTATTCTCTTAAAAGGCAGCAAAGCGGCTGCGAGCGCTTTTGAGGGAGTGCTCGACGGCAGCAGCGCTGCAACCTCTCATTTCATCTCACAGCTGCTTTTTACTGCGAGCGGGGCTCCCCGGGGAGCAGGGAGGTAGTTACAGCGCTTCAAAGGAAGGCTATAAACTTCCGTGAGGTGCGGAAAATCCACTTTAGTTTTCTGCTATTTCTCTCCTCTAAAAAGGATCTCGTATATCCGTGATATATAAGTGCACACGCGCGCAATGCGTGAGTGCAGCCTCTCTCCCGGGGCAAAACCCCACGAGCGTGCAAGGGAGTGTGCGTGCACGCGTGTGCGCCTGTCTCGGCAGATGCAAGCCTGGAATTTTTCCCCTCTTTTGCCCCAGCCCGATTGCCCCGGTGGTGGTGAAATTATTTTGTTCTTGGAGGATTAATGACTTGACTGCAAACTTGACCTTAAAGCCACTTCCCTTCTCCTGGCCCACACGTCCAGCCCCTCCCGCTCCGCCTGGCCGGGGCGGCAGCGCTAAGTGGAAAAGCCACAGCCCTTTTCTATCATTTTTTCCCCTCCGCTTCCTGACAGATTGGAATAACAGGGACTTTAACTGCTGAGCAGTCAGCGCGGGCTGACTGTCATCGGCCTCCTGCTGCAGCACCGGGAGGGGGTGGAGGGCGGGGGGGCTGGAGTGGGAGACTGGGGGGACACGGGTGACCCTGTCCCACGGGGATGGGGGCACGAGTGATGTCTGCTCTCACCGGTACAGGCCACGGCGGCGAAGACCCAGCACTGGCCATACTTGACTGGCTGGCACCCAAAATTCTTCCACCTCTTGAGTATATCCACACTCCCAATCCAGGCCATCGGGCTCATCCCATCTTCATAATGGTCGTCCCAGCGCCCAGCCAGCACCCCCTGGTCCTCATCGTTACAATTTACCTGCGGCACGGACAAGAGGGGCCGGGATGGATGGAGGATGGATGGATGGAGGATGGATGGATGGATGGGCGGGCAGGAGAAAGCTGTCACCCCCACCAGCCCATTCTGGAGCCATGCAGGAGCCCGATGGGATGCAGGCAGATGCGGAGCAAGAGCGTTCCAGGACACACACAGCTAACCCCAGCTAATTAGCCTGCATCCCAGCTAATTGGGGATGGATTTTAGAAACATGTCCTCCCACCAGGGAGTTTGGGGATGAGTATGACCTGCAGCAGCCACTGAGCTCCCAGGATGGTGCATCCCCCTCTCTGCTCTTTCTCTCCTCTTGTACGATAGAAGAGCAACAGCAGGAAAGGTTTAAAAGGTGATGTGAGACACCCCGGGGAAGGAAACCGGTGTAACCGGGAGGGAACGGCAAATGTTACCTCTGTCGCAGCTGCAGCTGCAAGCTGAGGGGGTGGTGAGGGGGCTGCTTGCACCCGGTGGGACATGGGCAGCCCTGGGGACACCCTGCCAGGCGCGCTGGTGGGACTCACCATGGCGCTCACCACCCTGCCGATGTACACGGGGTCATTGCGGCGGGAGCAGTCCCGGTTCTGGTCCCTCAGGAATTTGGGGTTTGTGTCCAGCAGCTTGAGGCAGATGGGCAAGACATCATCCTCGAACTGGTGCAGAAAGGGGGAGAAAAGGTGTGTGAGGTCTCCACGGTGCACGGGGGCTCTCCTGCCTCCACCCCCCTTCCCCTGGCTCACCACAGTGCCCCTGTGAGTGGAGCTGCTGGGCACACGGGGGGCACATGGCCCAGGGTCCCCTCCCCAAGCCAGCACCCACTGAGGAATGTCCCCTGTTTGAGCCACCACGATGAGAGGCTGCAGGCTCTGCCTCCTCCCACCTCCTGCCGGGGCCAGATCCTGTTTCTTGCAGCTGCTGCTGCACAGGGGTCATGTGCGGACCCGACCTCCGGGAAAACCACCTAATTGCCATCAGCGGGCACGTCACAGCCTTTCCCAGAATGGAGGCACAGATCCTGCGATGCCCAGGGTGCCCCTGGCGATGCAGCCCCTCCGGGCCAGCCTGGAGCTCAGGGAGGGCGGCCGGGGCCATGGGGGCTGCAGCTCGGGGCACGGGTGCTGCCTTATCAGCACAGCCGGCGCGGGGCCAGCGAGCGCGTTATCAGGTGCCCGGCACAGCGTGGCCACCCCGATTAGGAGCGTGCGGCCCCAGGGCCCCCAGGAACACTGCCCTCACCCTGCCAGGCTTTGAAGTCAGCGAGTTCCCCTCTTGGAAATGAATCATAGAACCATTTGGGTTGGAAAAGACCTTTCAGCTCACGGAGTCCAACCATCCCCCCGCACTAAACCATGTCCCTCAGCACCACAGCTTCGCGGGTGTGAAACCCCTCCTGGGGGACCCCACCACTGCCCTGGGCAGCCTGGACCAGGGCTTCCTGGAAAGGAAACACTAACAATGGGAAACCCCAACCATCGGAAATGGTTAGAAAACCTTAAGAAAGAGACCGAGGCAAAAAAAATTAGCAGAAATCAAACTGCTGCAAGAGGAACAGATTGCCCAGAGAGGTGGTGGCTGCCCCGTCCCTGGCACCATTGCAGGGGAGGTTGCCCGGGGCTCTGAGCACCCTGCTCTAGGTGCAGGGGGGTTGGATCTTGGTTTGTTTGTCCCACAGCTTCACGGCGGGGCCGGATCTTCCCCAAGTACAGTCTGTGTTTGGGGTTCACATCAGGGGGCACACACATGGCACCAGCCCCCACACCCCACAGCGCTACATGGACTGATCTTGGCCAAGGGGTCACAGGGGTCCATGTCCCGCTCACCTGGCCGAAGTTCCAGGGGGTGGGGGTGATGTAGTCACGGGAGCCCTGGAAGATGAGCCCCTCCTGCGACAGCACGTACTCGCGGCGCTCCTCCTCGTCTCGGAGGAAAACCGAGTCCTCTGTGGGGAGAGCGAGAGGTGGGAATGGGGCTCTGCCCTGTGCCCCCAGACCTGCTCAGAGCCACCCCCACCTCCCCAGGGATGTGCCAGGCGGAGATCAGGATGGGTCTGGTGGGAAATGAGGCAACAGGGGCTGGAACTGCTCTCGTCTGAGAAAGCTGCTGGAGAATTCCAACCCAGTTTGATTTTAGCTGATGGGAAATTTTCAATGGGCTTGTGGGTTTTTTTCTAATTCTTTCTCATTTCTCTCCTCCTTTTCTCCCTTTGTTCGACGGAGTTGAGTCTTTTCCCAGGAGAGGAGACCTCTCCGGTGGGAGCAGTGAGCAGTGGGAACTGGGAGCACTGGCTGAGATCACAGCACTTACTGCTGGAAACATCACTATTTACTGGAAATGTTTTCAGAAAAGAACCCAACGTACACATCCCCCGCGTCAGTGCTCCGCACGACCCTGAGCAATCGAGGCTTCCTAAAGCCCCTTATCTCAGCAGAGCCAGCTCCAGAGTCTGGGATGCAGGAAACGGGCCGGCTCAGCCCAGGTCTGGCCGGGTGGAGCTGGAGCGGGGCAGCTCCTGGGACAGAGGAAGGATGGGGTGAGGTGGAAACCCCGGCTGCTCCTTGCCTAGAGCGCTGAGCCTCTCCTCTGTGCCAGGCTGCCTGAATGTCACCGGGACAGCAACGCCCCTGAGGGCACCCAGGGCTCCCACAGAAGGATGTCCAGCGTGGGATGGGTGGGGGGGCAGGGCTGGGGCAGGTGGGGACAATTGGGGCAATTAGTGGTAATTAGGGGCTTTTCCTCCATCTACCTCTCTGTCAGGAGCTGCTGCTGGGGGCTCTTCAGGGTTTTGTATCAGCTCTGCTACCAAGGTGAGCTTTTGTGGGGTATCATGTGGTGGGGGCAGCCCAGATGGGGTGTTTGGGGAGCTGGTGGGTGTCCTGGGGCTCCTGGCTGTGATTTGCTACAAGGGCTGTCTGGGGGTGGAAGCAAACTGGGGATTTCTGATCAGACCTTAGGGCAGTGTGGGGTGCCTGGGGTGCGATGTGGTGTGAGACCTGTGGGGATGGGCCGCCCTGGCAAGAGCTGGGGTGACTTGTGCTCACTCTGCCTGGAGCCCCTGGCCAGAGGAAGGTGAGGGCCTCACCTGGGTGCCAGGCGTTAAAGAGCAGGACGAAGTCCCCCATGCAGTAGCTGGAGCCCTGGTAGCCCGTGGAAGTCTCCAGAATCAGGCGGTAGCGGCCGACGCAGGCGTTGGCGGGGGAGCAGAGCGAGACGGAGAGCAGGTCCCCGTCCTGCTGCTGGACCACCGCGCTCCAGCCCGACTCCTCCGGGAAGTCGGTCACGGCGAAGCGGAACCTGGTGCCCGATGTCTCGATGGGGCAGGGCCCTGCCGGGAAGGGACACATCAGCTCTCCTGGTGCTGCGGGGGCGGCACCGAGGAGACCTCCGCCGTGCCCTCTGCCCAGACCTCGGCTCTTGCAGCCCGGGCACGTTGGCCCTTTGGTTTGCCGGGTGCTGGGGCCGAGGGGAGCTCAAAGCATCCCTTGCTGTTTGGGAAGGGGCAGGAGGGAGGGAGGAAGGGGCAGGAGGGAGGGAGGGAGGGGCTCCCCCGCGGGTGCCAGGGCCAGGGGTGCAGGAGGCGCTCACGCCAGTGCCCCCCCCAGGGCCGCAGAGCTGCCCCGTCCCTGTGCCGGGGGGCGTGGGGGGCCCGCAGCCCCGGCCCCGAGGGAGCCCCAGCGCAGCCCCGGCCTCAGGCGTGGCCGCAGACGTCCCACGGCCGGCGATGACATCATCAGCGTCCGGGGATGACGTCATCAGCGGCCAGCGATGACATCAGCGGCCGCCGCGCGCGAGCCGGGGACAGCGCGAGCCCCGCCACCCGCACCGCGCGCGGGGCCTCGGGCAGCGCTGACCCCGTGGCCGTGACCGTGCCTGTGCCCGTGCCGGTGCCAGCGCAGGGCTGTCCGCGCCGCCGGGCTCCGGTGCCCCCGGGCGGGAGCGCAGCCCCGGGCAGGCCCCTGGCAGCCTTCGCCCGCGGCGTGGGCAGCGCGCCAGGCGAGCCCCCAGAAACACGCGTGGGCTCGGGAGTGACTCAGCTCCTCCTCCGGGCTGAGCCAGCCCCGGCCTTTCGGAAGGCTGCCTCCCCTCCCCCTCCCCCTGCCAGCCCGGCTGTGCCCGGGGGCCCCAGGCTCCGGAGCAGCGCTCTTTAAACACGGCCGCTTTACAACTGCGGGCTCTGTTTCACGCGGAGCCGCTCTCCCCTCTCCCGCGGGAGGTGAAGCGTGGCCCGAGGGGCTTCGCTGTCCGAAGGGGGAGAGGAGGGGGCAGCCCTGGCAGCCCCGGCCCCGATGGGGCTGTGCCCGGCCCCAGGGGGGTAGCGGGGGATGCAGCGTGACCCGGCACAGACTCATCGGGGGCGCGGGCCCCTGCCGCAGCCGCCCTGGCACTGGGCAGAGCTGGCAGCTTGGGGTGAAGTTTGAGGGGGGCACTGAGTTCATGTTTGTCACCCCATGGTAGGTGCAGAGCTTTTACGGAGAAAGAAAAAGAGCGTTTTACACTGCGAGGAAAACTGCAGTTTCACTTTGAATTCTGCCCTGGTTGACTCAACAGGACACTGCTGCCCTAAAATAACTCTTGCCCAAGAGTTTCCTCTCCCTTTGCTCTGAGCTGGCAGAGGCCAAGCCCCTGCCCAGTGACTGTGCCCAGCTCTGGCCACAGGAGCTGCGTTCCCATCCTTGGGGCTCCCAAGGGGCACTTGCCGGGGCTACAGCAGCAAAAGCCCCTGGCGTGGAGCCACAGGGACCTACTTCCAGGCACCGGCATCGCTCAGTGGGGGTGCAGGGGGTCGTGCACCAAGGAGGCTCAAGGGAACAGTTTCCTTTCTCCAAGGTTTGTGTTTTGTGAGCAAACCCTGCTCCAGGGATGTCAGAGTGACTAGCGGGGGGCGGGGGTGGCTGTGTAAAAAGACCATCAGCAAAAGTGACATGAAACCCTCTGGCTGAAAAGACGCTTTTGCTGCTGATTATCAGAAGGGCAAGAGACTCGGGTGGGTTTCAGAGCTGTGGCCAAGGCATTTCCCGGTGAGCCAGTGGCTCTGGCATGGCCCCGAGACTGGCACAGCCATGGCGGGAGGAGGCAGTAGCAGCTTTGTTTTATCTCTTCGTTGCTGCCCTTTGGCTCTCATTATGGAGCCAATTTTCTACCTTTTCTTACCATCTTGGTACAAAAGCTGTGCACAGCACCAGCCTCTGGCAGGAGGGGCTGGGGGGGGATCAGGGTCTGGGTGAGATGGGGCAGGTGCCTTGGCCCAGTAAGTGCGTGAGCACGGTACACGCGCAGGGGCAGAGGGCAGCTCGCTCATGACGCGGGGCACAGCAGCACTCACCCGTCTCAACGTTGAAGGCGAGTTTGTCCACCCCCTCCTCGTAGCCCCTGCCCAAGAAGTGCAGGGTGATGGTGAAGGGCTGCCCCCGCCGCACCACGAGCTGCTGGCAGCCCATCTCTGCCGTGCGGTGCTCCCGGGCGTTGCGCTCGCACTGCAGGTCCCACGTCTCCAGCACCAGATCTGTGGAGGCAGCAGCGTGAGCACCTCTCCCCTCTGCCACCCGCTCCTGGCCCCAGGGTGCAGCCGCGCCTTGCGCACGTAGCTGCTGTTACCCCCACCCTGAGCCCTGCCGCTTGTGGACCTTGGTGCTGGGGTTGGGCAGCCTCCCCTACCCAAGCTGCCCTCTCCTTCTCCCTGCCCATGCCTCTGGGCTTTGCAGCTGTTCCGGGCACTGAGCATGCGATATCCAGCACGAGCTTGGACATGAGGAATAATTTCTTCCTCAAAAGGGTTGTCGGGGCCTGGCCCAGGCTGCCCAGGGCAGTGGTGGAGTCCCTGTGATCCCTGGAGGGGTTTCCAAGCCCCCCGTGGTGCTGAGGGCCAGGGGTCAGTGGTGCCCTGGCAGTGCTGGGGCAACAGTCAGACTCCATGAGCTGAAAGGTCTTTTCCAACCAAACCCATTGTATAATTCTGCCCCTCCTGGAGGACTCCTCAGGCTGGGCTCATGTTGCACGCTGCAATGGGGCAGAGGTCCTGCAGTCGAGCTTGCAGCAAAGCACTGCCTTTCTACCTGTGCTCTGTGCCGTGTTTCTTGTGCTGTGGTGCTGCCCTCCACAGCATTGCCATGGAGGAGGGGCACCCTGTGCTGCCAGAGCTGTGCCAGGTCTGTGGCTCATGGCATCCGGCAGTGGAGCAAAGCCCAGTGCTCATCTCTGCTGACTGGGAGGCATGGGGCCTATCAGCCAGACACTCTTCTCTGCGTGCCCCCACCCCAAATGGGCAGTGCTGAGCCCAGAGAAGGCCAGGGATGTTTCTGTGCCTCAGCCATGCCAAGGGCAGCTCTGCAGCAGCTTTACTGCTCCAGTACTGACAGATTGGTGAAACCGTCTGTAAATTTGGTGACAAAGGGGGTGTCTGGTTCCCCGTCCCACTCTGCCTCCCAGCCCAGGCAGGTCTGCGTGCTGGAGCCACTGACAGCCACCTCCTGAATGCCCCAGGCGGCAGCTGGAGCGATGCGGTGTCATTCATCGCTCAAGGGCAGTGACCCCTGCATGCTCTGCTGAGAGACAGCTCGGTTGCCAGAATAAGCCAAAGTGCTTAGTGCAGGAGAGCATGCGGTGAGCTCAGCACCAGCCAGGGACTGGGGCAGCTCGGAAGGGTGATGCTCGGCTTGCTGTCCCTTGCTGTGCCCTCCCCGCTCCAGCTGTGGTGGCCACAGAGCCCTCCTCAAGCCAGTGCCAGATGGACACAGCTGACCCTGAGCTCACTGTTCCTAGGTGTGCTCCTGACTCTTTGGGCATGGGGACCCTGCCGTGTGCATCCCAGTTGGGCCCATCACCAGTGCTCACCACACTGCAAGGGCTTCTGCAGCAGCTGGGACTGTTCATGAATAAGGACAAGGTCCCTCCAGACAGTCCATCAGGACCCTGGAGTGGGAACAGAGTGCAGGAAAGTCCCTTCCCCTTTGCAAACAGAAGACTGACTCCATGCTGCAGCCACGAGCTGCGTCAGTGTGAACCTGGCTGACACCGAGCTAAACTAAGCACGTTACAAGAGTGGGACTGCGGGGGTCCCCCTTGTCCTAGCCACCCAGGGGGATTATTCTCGGTGGATTTAGCAAAAAGCAGATCTTTCAAAGGACATGTGCCACCTCCCAAATGGATCAGTGCTGAGAGATGGGTGGGAGGAGGCTGTGGCGCTGCCAGGGTAAGCGGGTGGCTGTGGGGTCTGAGACATGGCCATGTGGGAGCTGGAGCTGCCTGGTGTGCAGCGGCTCATCTTTGTGCCAGGAGCTGGTGGTTCCTGAGCTGAGGGAACTGTCTTGGTATCACCACCACGGTGCTGGGAGCCTGGTGAGCTGGGACAGCCTGTGGCACTGCTGGGCACTGGAGTAGAGTGACGCTGTCTCTTCCCGGAGGTCTGTGTGCCCATCGGTATCACACAGTCCACTTTGCTGTGACTTCGGAGACAGCTCTGTGGTTGGTGGGGTTGATTTGCCCCCTTGCACAAGCTCTGAAAAGCCACCTGTGTGGGGGGATTTCTGAAGGCCAGAAGCATGACTTTTGCCTGAGCCTCCAGAAATCCTCCTTAAACCAGGATGGGACGTGGGCACATGTTCCCAGTCCAGCTGTCAACGCTCTTCTCCAAGAGCACTAAAAGCTTTAAATAGCACCAAAGTTTGTTCTGTAATTACTGGCATTGCTCTGTCCGGCAATAGGGGGGGGGGGAGTGGGCGAAGTGTCTCACTCTCTCCTGTTCCCTCTCTCCCTGTGTCAGCTGAGGGCTCAGCTAAACCAAGAGAGCGGTTCCTGGCTGAAGGTGCCGCCCAGTCCCGGCTGCGGGAGCGCTTCGCTCCCGGGCACCCCACGCAGGTGCTGGGCTAGCGGGGGCGGTGGGAGAGGGACCCGGGATAGCGGGGGTGGTGGGAGAGGG
>JANVCC010000271.1:11271707-11286147 GCA_025345505.1 Todiramphus chloris collaris | reverse complement strand
GAGAGGGACCCGGGCTAGCGGGGACGGTGGGAGAGGACCCCGGGATAGAGGGGGCGGTGGGAGAAGGCTCCGGGCTAGCGGGATATTGGGAGATAGAAGGCTCCGGGCTAGCGGGGGCGGTGGGAGAAGGGTCCGGGCTAGCAGGGGCGGTGGGAGAGAGAGGGCCCCGGGCTAGCGGGACGGTGGGAGAGGGCTCCGGGCAAGCAGCAGAGCTCCAGGATGGAACAGAGCTCCGGCCGGTCAGAACCCCCGGGCACCTGCGGAGCGTCTGGTCCTGCGGTCTTACCTTCGGCCATGGTGGGTGCTGATGATGATCCTGAGCGGGTGCTGATGCTGATGCTGGTGCTGATCCTGAGCGGGTGCTGGTGTCGGGGGAGCTGCGCGTCAGCGTCCGCAGCCCGGCCCCGGCCCCGCCGCCCGCCCCATTTATAGCGCTGCCGCCGCCGCCGCGCACACCCCCGCGGCCGGGGATGGCGGGGGAAAAGAAAGGGAAAACAAAGTTTCCAGGAAACGGAGCGGTTACGGTCCCACCTAGTAAAACAACCACTCCAGGAGGGGGGGAAAAAAAAAAAACCGAAAAAAAAACAAACCATAAAAAAAAAAAAAAGGGAGAAAAAACAAACCCAAAAAGAGCTGACGGGGGCTCAACCCCCGCCCCGGGAGCGGCCCCCGGGCTGGAAACGCTGCTGGCTAAGAGGGGAAAAAGTAAACAGTGAGGGGAGGAGAGGGGCTTGTGCGGCTCACACCGCGGTGCCGGGAACTTGGGGAATGTTTTCTCCTTATACAGTTTTCTTCCCCCGGGGCCTTATCTCTGTGCCCGGCCATTTCTGGCAGGGGATGCGGCTGCTCAGCTGGCGGTGGCCGGTCCCCGTCCTGGCAGGGCATCCCGCAGGGCAAACGGGCTGGAAGATTGCTGTGGGAGGGAAACCAGGCTGGAAACCTGGTGTTTGCAGTGGTGGCCGGTGCTGCATGGAGGTGTGCACGGAGCAGGGGATGGCTTTCCCTGGCAGCCCTTGCCCCACGCACCAGCCATCCCATCCGTCTCCCAGCCATCCCATCCCTTTCCCAGCCATCCCATCCCTTTCCCAGCCATCCCATCCGTCTCCCAGCCATCCTGTCCCTCTCCTGCCCACAGGTCTCCAGCCCCATGGGGATGCTTAGCCTGGCCCGGCACTCCCTGGGCACACCAAGGGTGACCCAATGCACTTGAGACCACCTAGCAGGGGCAGAGGGTAGAGACCCCACACCTCTACAGGGGCTTGGGGTTTGGGAGTGCCCTAGGTACCTGAGCAGCTTAGGGAGATTGTGATGAACAAGGTCTTGAGAAGTTCTACCTCTGGGGCAGACTTTGTTTAGTTACTGTGTTTTCTTCATGTGATTTAAGACGATCAGGGCCAGGAACAAGGATGCATTTTGTTCCTGGTGGAGCTCCATGCCAGCCCTGTTTGTCTGGCCCTTGGCTGGGTATGGGGACATTGCAACCTCTGTGCTGGAGGCAGTTGCAAACTGGAAACTCTCCTTAGCCCAATGGGTCCCCTTCTGTTCCCCCAGACCCCTCACCCTGTTCCTCTCACAGAGCCCAGGATGTTTGGTGGTTGCTGTGTTGCTCCAGGGCTGCTGCAGGTACCCAGGACCTTCTTGTGGATGGTAATGTCCTGAAAGCAGTCGGGGTCCACCACTTGGTGCATTTGTCCTGCTGTCCTTGGCTGTTCCATATCCTGATGTGCCCTGTTCCAGTCACACAGCTGGATCTGCTCCCCTGGTGCTAGGGGTGGTTCTGGCGAGGGGCCCTTGGCCACGGGTGATGCTTTCTGCTCAGGCACACTGCAGCACAGCGCTGGGAGGGTTTGCAGTGGGATGTGCAACTACTCCAGCTCCACACAGGGCTTTTTGCCCTTTTGACAGTGTCACGGGAAGGTCTGAGCACACCAAGAGCAGGAGAAGCCCCTTGAGCTGGGGACTCTTGGGGTGGCTGGGGCAGGGGCACATGGCTGATTTTGCAGTAGGCAGAGGAGCCCTGGAGAGGCAGCGTCCCCAGGAAGGAGCCAAGCTGGTGGCTGCAGCCATGGCCAGGGAGGCCTTTCTTTCATCACCATTTGTGGGAGGCAAGGAGGGAGGACAGAGAGTGCAGCAAATCCTCGCTGAGGGACAGCTTGGGGCAGCTGGTTTTAACTGGAAGCCATCCGTGCCCTGTTCACCACTCGTGTGCCCAGGCTGGGAGTGTGCAGGTGATGGGGGGAGCCTTTGCCAGGCACACCACTGGTGTTGGCATGGCCCTTCTCACCCCACAGCCGCCAACCCAGAGCAGTGCTCACCCTGAACTGTGCAGATACAGTCGTGCAAACGCTGCCCAGTCAGCACACCCCTGTCGTCACCCCCATGGGGTCCCAGTCTCCTTGCTCTGACTCAGGAGGAACCTCTGTAACATCACCCACTTCCTCCTTCCAGCACCCTTGGTGGTGGGAGTGTGGGCAGAGCTGGGTCAAGCTGTTCCCATGAATGCAGGAAGGGCTTACTGACGTGGGAGCCAGGGAGCTGCCTAGGTCTCTGGGCACCAAAAGCTCAGGATCCCTCTCCCTTTCCGAGCCACTGTGGTGCCAGGGCTGAGGGACCCACAGTCCCACTGGCACCTGTTACCACCTGCCCCGAGCTGGCCCCGCTCCCGGGGATGCTTCTGGGGAACAGGAGCCATCGCTGCTGGGGGAGATGCAGCAGCATGTTTGGGCTCACACTGCAGGGTGCAGGGTCTGGCTCTGCCTGGGCAAGTCCATTCTTCCTCCCTGCGTGAACTTTAGATACACTCAGCAGCCCGAGGTCCCACACTTGGGATGTGTTTATTTTGCTCTGGGTAAATGTGTGACAAAGAGCCCATAATGGCACCGTCTCCCACAGAGCGATTGGAAACAGGCTTTTCTGGCTCAGCTCGGAGCAGGAGCAGTTTGTGTCTGTGAGGGTGTTGAGGTGTTTGGGGTGCACAGGGCCAGGCAAGCCAGGGTGCCCAGCACTGGTCAAGCTGGAGGGTCTGGTTTTCTGGCTAAGCATAGAATGGGAATGACTGATGCTGTCTGTCCCTGCTCCAGCATCTCTGTCAGAAGTGGCTGGAGATGAGTGCCCCGCTGTCCCCCGGGACTGTTGGGGAACTCTGCTCTGGGTCCCAGCACCTCAGTGAGAGGAAACCTCCCTTATTTCCAGCTTTAGTGCCCACTTTGCTCACCACCACCTATCGCAGAGCCATCTGTCTGCCCAGGCACTGGAAAATGCCACCCATGGGAAGCCAACCACACTAATGGCACTATTTTTACTCTCCCTAGTAAGACAGGGTTACATTAAGAGGGTGTTTGCACTGCTGGATGCCCAAAATAACACCTCATTTGCTCAAGGTGTTCAGCAGAGGACTGTGACTTCCCCTGCACTCACCCCCACCCCAGTCCTGGAGCTGCTTCAAAGCGTGCTGGTTTCTTGCCTCCCCAAGTCCCGCACAGGCAGAGCCTCTGTTTGCTTTCCTGGGTGTGTGCTGGGGAGGTTGGCAGCCCCCGGCTGTGCCCGCACATCCTGACTCAGTCCCTTGTGCAGGCAGATAAACAACCCCTGAAAAGGGACAGTGTCTTCCTCTGAGCCGCCCTGTTAAGTTGTCAACCGACTTTAACAGATCTGCCCGTTTGCCGGCGTTGCCTCCCGCCCTGGGGTGTCCCCAAAGCGTGGTCCTTGGCAGAGCCGTGAGCCGCTGCCTCCCACAGCCCGTCCAGGCTGGGATGACCCATCTGCATGGTCCAAAGCGTGGTCCTTGGCAGAGCCGTGAGCCGCTGCCTCCCACAGCCCGTCCAGGCTGGGATGACCCATCTGCGTGGTGACCCTGGCATCCATAGCCCCTCGGCGTGGAGCTCAGCATCGTCCTGTCCCTGCCCAGGCTCTGTGCTGGGGTGATGGGACTGGGAAGGGGGTGGCAGGGCTGGGGTGAGACCAGGAAAAAGGTAAAGGGTGATGATGTGTTTTATGGTGGCAGTGATGGAGCCAGTGGACCTGGCTGACCGTAGGGACCGTGGCACGCGGGTGCGGCCGTTAGCCCTCGCATGCTGGAGCTGCAGAGGGGCCCTGCTCTGTGAGCAGGGACAAATTCTTCAGAAGTGCGGGGGGAAAGCCTGTAGCTGCTCCGTGCCTGGTAGGGACTGAGCCAAGGGCTGGGCAGAGGTGGCAAACGGGGTTGGCATGGGCTCTGCAGTCCAGGGTGAGGGAGGACAGGCCGGCAGATGGGGGAAGTTGGGGTCGGTGACTGCGGCACGGGCAGACGTCGCCGTTTGGGGCAGGAACCGGCTCCGGATGGGCATTGCTTCTGATGTTGGGCTTTTTGATTGCCATGGTCAGCTCTGGCGCTGGGCCAGCGGTTGAGCAAGATGAGCTGGGTGCTGCGCCAGGGCTGCTGGGGTGTCGGGGCTTTGATAGCTGGCACAAAAGGGCTTTTGTTCCCGGCTGTGTGCAGCGAGCAGTGGTGGCAGGCCAGGCAGCACAGCACAAAGTATGCGTGGCTTTTCCCTTGAGAGGCATAGAGCTTTTCCTAGGAAAAGCAGATTGTTTCTCTACCTGGTCCAGCAGCCAGATGTGGGGAGTCCAGCGTGCTCTGGTATTGCAGCCACGAGGTCAAAACACCCTTGGCTCATAAAGTGGGAGGAGGGACATGCCAGTGGCATTGGACACTGTCCTGGGATCTGGCTCAGGACTCTTGCCACGTGCTGAGGAGAAGTGCGGGGCTCTGGACCAGCATCCCTGCAGAAGGGATACGCATATGATAATCAACTTCTCTGGAAAACCTTGGGGCCAGGCACTGCAACCTGCTTCCAAAAGGAGGGATTCAGGAGGAATTTGTTATGTCACCACTTTTGTTCTTAGGCTGAGTCCAGGTTTCTATTTAAAAGAAAGGCAAAACATAAACTTCTTGTATATCTCTTGATTTATTCCATCTCTGAGCTTGGCAGGGTTAGGGCAAGGAACTTTCCTGGGGTGGCTCCCCAGGGACAGGGCAGCTGTTTCCCACTGTCCTGGGGTGGTGGGACCTGTGGCCGGGTGGCTGCAACATGTGCAGGGGAGATGGATTCTCCAGATATGCTATGTTGAGCTCTTCCAAGCTGGTGGTTCTGGGATGGAGACAAGGCTGGTGCCACTGCCAGTGGGGTCCCCCAGTGCAGGAGGGTGGACCGTGGTGCTGTGTGGAATGGACATGTGCCCACTGCTGTGGGAGCTGTGAGCGGGGACATGGTGTTTTGCAACTTGAACTGATTGAACCCAGTAAGAGATGAATTCCAGCCTCTCAGTGTCATTTCCCAGCAGTTTGCTGGAAACCCACTCAGCCCCCCCCCCCCAGGGTGCTGGTTCCTCTGAGGTGCATTTCCCCAGAAAATCTCCATCACCCTCATTGCAGACGGGTTCCAACAGGATCTGTGGGAGGAAAGCAAGAAGGATCTGCACCACCCAACATGGTTTTGGTGTTTGGCCAGCCCGTGCCTGTCTGCGAGTGCTCGTGTCTGGTTTACATGCCTGGAGCTGTTTGGTTCCCTCAGGATGCAGACAGGTGATGGGCTCGCCCCATGCAGGGTGTTGTCCTCACCCATTTGTCCTCTCGGCAGCTTCGGTGGGCATCCACTGGGCCCCTGGGCGAGCACCAGCATGCTCACGTTTTCCAGCAGTCCCTCGGGATGAGGTAGAGCTGGGATTTTGGAAAGCAGCTGGGCTGGCCTTGCCCTGCCCAGCTCTGACCAGCCTGGAGTTACATTCAGCCCTTGGAGCTCAACCCTTTGGCGTTACTTTTCACCTTTCCTGCTTTCCTTTGACAGTGCGTGTTTCTTTGGCTTCTTTTTGTTTCATTTTTCACGGCCACCCAGCAGCTCCTCAGGAGCAGCAGCCACCTCAGCTTGATGATGGGTGAGACCTGAGGTTGCTCTGTCGGAGCAGGAGCTGGGAGGTAATGAAGGTGTTTTTCTGGACCCCTCTGCTCTCAGCCACTTCCAAGCCCCTCGTGATGGGGGATGGAGCTGCGTGGCTCCATGCTGCCGTTTGGCTCCCGCTGTGTTTACCTGCTGAACCCGGACCCGCTGCCTCTGGTGCCCCTCGGGAGGACAAATCCAGGCACGACCGCGTTTCCGCTGTGGCACGTGCCAAGCCCCCGTCCTATACTTGGAAACACCTGCGGCTGTTTGCGGCCGAGCCCTAATACTGGGAGCTGCTGTAACGGGAACGGGAACGGGCCCTCAGCAGCTCTGCTGGCACCAGAACTGCTGGGGCTCCGTCTGGGGGTTGTGTTCTTCCGCTTGCGTCTGTCCCTGCACCCTGCCACCCATCGCCCATGCTTTCCGCCTTGCCCAGCCTGGGAACGTCGCAGCCCCGGTGCCTCTTGCTTCCCCATTGCTTCCTTCCTCTTCCCTCCATCTCACCATGGCTGATAACTCGGTGACCCCCCTGACCCTGCGGTCTGCAGGGCAGGGCCTGATGGGAACCCAGCAGCAGTGAGGAAGAGGAGGAAGATGACGAGTGCAGCACTTGCAGATCTCGGCTGGCGCTCCCTGCATGGTGCTGACCCCCGTGCTGCTCCGCTGGAGTGGGGAGTGAGGGGCCATGAGGAAGAGGAGGGCAAGTCGCCCCCGGGCAGGCGTCCTCGCCTGACCCACAGCCCATCTCTGACTCCGGGCTGGTTTTGTCATCTTCTGCATCTAAAATGTATTACCTCTATTGCTTTGGAAAAAGTGTCTCTCTGGGCCTTGCAGGAGCTCTCCTCTGCAGACTGGGCTGGCCGTGGTGACCCAGCCCCAGTCTCACCGGACCCCCCCACCAGCCCATCCCCACCGCCGGTGACAAATGATTTTGCCATTTCATGGGGGGAAAAGAGACATTGATTAACTCTTGCAGTTGCCTTTCTGGAAAGGTTACAGCTTAATTGGTCAGACTCAGAGTCATAAATCACACGCTGAAGGATCAGCGGAGATAAGAAAATTTTTGCAGAATGTTGCAAAAACACTCTTTGGTAGGAGGCATCCAGCTGTGCCCACCCAGCTGTGGGGGAGCCGAGAGCTCCTCCGAGGAAACCATCCGTCCTCCAGCGAGGGGACGGAAATTCTCTCTTCTCTTATCAGTTAATCTCAGGATTTGCAAAATATCCCCCCCCCTTTTTTTTTTCCCCTTGGAAAGAGAAAAACAACAGGAAAGCCATTGTTTGCTTTATTCAGAAGAATCTGAATTCCATCTGGTTTGGGGAATGACTCCATTTCTCTGTGGGAAGTGCTACTCCCCTTAACCTATAAAGTACCATTTAAAAAAACCCAACTTCTTCCTAGGCAAGAGAGGCAGTGGAGGGGGGGAAAAGCTCTTCCCACCTGGGCACAGGAGAGCAGGCTGATGGCAGCGCCCGAGCAGCCCAGGCATCCCACCACCTTCTGTGCCTCAGGGGCCTGAGCAAAGGCAAACGCTGGCCACACCGGCCCAGCTCAGGGGTCCCTGTGGCCCGGGGATCCCCCCCAGACCCACCCCTATCCCCAGGGACCTGCCGGAGCTCCTGGCCAGGTGCTCGGAGCGGGCAGGGAACAGCGCTGGAGACGCAAAACATTTATTATTCATGTTGGTAATTATCTCTTCTCTGGTTCTCCGCAGTGTTTTATTGTGGAATCAGGAAGTTAATAAGAGGAATCTCCAATCCACGCTGCAGACACCCCTGCTGCTGCTGCTGCTGCTGCTGCTGCTGCTCAAAAGTGGCAACTGAGAAAATGCCCTGACTTGCTGGGTTTGCCCTGACCCTGGCTTGACACTGGCAGACACTTGTCTCGACGTGGAGCAAAAGAGGGGCTGGGTATGGCCCCAGCACCCATCCTGCTGCGGGGCTGGGGCATCTCAGTCTCTTCTTGTCTTCTCTCTCTCTCAGCGTCTGAGTCTCCAGAGCCTGGCTGCCCTTGGGGATGGGGGTGAGCGGGTGCTCACCCTGAGCATCACTCATCCCTGACGCCAAAACCTCTCCAGGGGAGGTGAGGGGATGGTGCTGAGGGGCAGAAGCTGGCTTTGCTCAGTGTGTGATGGTGACAGAGAACAGAGGATTCAAGCACATCTTCAAAGGGCTCCCGGGAAAGTGGCTTTTTAAACAGAGGTAAAACAAATGAAATACACCAAGCACTTCTTTCATGTCAAGGTGGACGCTAAAATAGATGCTGCTTGTCCCAGTTAGGAGGCAACTCCCCGATGTAGTGCTGTGAACCCCGAGGCTTGGTCCCTGCCACTTCTAAACTTCATGGACTTGGGTCATTCCCACCTCTGACCTCATGTCACCACTGGAGTTGATGCAGAAGAACAGCGAAGCATCAAAAAAACATCTTTTGGAGCACTGAGGATGTTATTCCTATAAACAAGCAAAGCTCTTCGGAATCAATACAAAGTTTTGCTCACGGCCACCGGAGAGATTTCATCTCAAGAATGATGTGATGGGATAAACGCAATCCCGCTGCGGCTGCCACCCTGGCTCCCAGCAGCGATCTGTCCACAGCCCAGCTGAGCGGCTCCCAGAGTCAATTAGAATAATCAATCCCCAGAACGACAACAGTATTGATTAGCATTTTTGTGTCTCCGCAGCACGGCAGTGCTGTGGCTCCAGAAGCGGGGCAGGGCGGTAACAAGCAGCCTCAGCCGGGGCTGGGCGACGCTTACCCGGTGACAGCGCGTGGCAGCCAGCACCGAGGGGTTTATGCGCAGTGATGGCATCGCCCAAACACACCCACGTGATATTATTTCAGCGGCGATATTCTCATCCCTCTTCCTTGCTCCTGTTCGATTCACGCTGCGGTTCATTTTTAACACCTCTCTGTGCTCTACTTTCCCAGACACAGTAGGAAAGCAGGAGAGGCGGGGGAGGACCTGCCGATGCCGGTGGCTGCCTGTGCTGTGGGCAGCCTGGCCTCGCAGAACCCAGCGGGTCCCAGCCATCCCTGCCAGTCCTCTCCAGGCTGGGAGCTGCCTTGCTGTGGCACGTGTGCCTGCCTGGGAGCCCGTGTCCGTGCTGGGGACGGCGTGCGCTGTGGTGACAGCGCGTGCAGTGGTGACGGGTGCACCAGACTCATCACAAGTGTACGGTCTGCCTTTCCCAGGGGAGATGAGTAACGTGGTTGGCATGTCCAGCCCACCAAGGCGCTGGCAGAAGCCCGGGGTGGAATGTGTGTACAGTGCTGGTCGCAGGAGGCTGCACACTGGTAACAAGGGTCTCCAAAGCCACGGGCTTCTGTGACACGATGGGCAACACTCGGAATCCAAAGAGGAATTTGGAAGGTGTGCTGCTGCTTCAGGGCACTGCAGAGGTGAGTGTGTGATGGGAAGATACAACAGACCGGCTGTTGGCAGAGAAAAAAAATCAAGCAAGGGAACTGTCAGACCAGGCTTGAAATGCTTTAGGAGGCAGAAGAGGTTTTTGGCTCTCGCGATGAGCTGGGCCCTGTCCAGGCAGGCACAGCTTTCGCCGTGTGCCGGGAAGCAGGCAGGCTTGGCTGGCTGGCATGGGGGCAGGCAGCTCTGGGGATGCTGGGGCAGGGGCAGTCACGTCCGTCTGCTCCTCCTCCGGATTTCTCTGTTCTGTCGGCTCCACTGAAGGGGATTTCTGGAGCCCTTTGAACTCGGCACAGGGCCAGATGGTTGGGCACGAGCAAATATTGTAAAATGAAGAGGTAGGAAAAGCAGCTGCCTGGGGTGACCTTGGTGACATTCAAAATGTGGCATTAGCTGGAGAACGGAGTGAAGTCGGGCGGGTTCGGTCAGGATGGCTCGTGCAGAGCTCCCCCTGTGACTCTCTCTGACCATCGCTTTGGAGCCCAAAGGAACAGGAGAGACTCAGCTCTCAGGCGCCGAGCGGGATGGCGATAGAGCTCTACTGGGGAAACAGTGTCTGCCCTGCAGAAGATGGGGTTTAGAAGAACTGTAAGGAGAAGTAAAGAGTGGGCAACGGATAGAACTGGGAGAAGTGATGGGCAGGAGGTCCCAGGGCAGTGCCTGAGGAGCAGGCGGGGATTGGCCTTCGTTAGCACCGCTGTTAATGACTGGGGTAGGAGGAGCGCAGTGCTGAGGGGGGCAGCTGGGGCTGCAGCCTCCCGAGGGCTGCTCAGTGGGGCTGGGCTTGGGGACTTGGCAAAAACAAGGCTGAGGGGGGTATGAGTGATGCTCATGAACGCTGGGATGGGCGAGTGCCCTTTGCCGAGGAGCAGCATCATGCGGGGCCACGAGCCATGACCGCGCCGCGGCTGGGAGGTGGAGAGTGTTTTTCTGGAACAGTCTCTACGTGGTGTGCTGCTGCTTCTGCCCTGTCTCTCGATTAGCTCATGGTGTGGCTGCCTGGCGTGGCGGGTGGTGCAGCACCCTGGCCCAGATGGCCTGTCCCCTGCCTCGCTCTGCCGGCTCCCCAGTGCCCAGACAGGCGGTGACTCGGTGGGACGTGCTGTGGGGACAGGATCCCCGGGGACCCTGGGCTGGTTTGGATGGAGATCGGTGAGGTCGTGCCCAGCTCAGCTGGGTCCCCGAGGTTTTGGGACAGCATGTTCCCAGCGAGCGGGGAGGCTGGGCAGGGTGACACCACCTCGCCCGTGCACTGGGGAGGAGGTGGGGCAGGACTGAGACCCGGAGACAGAGGCATTTCTTCTAACCCTGAATAAAGGAACGGGGGCTCATTCTGCTAACGGCTGCAGCCCAGCAGCAGGGCCCGGTGGGTCAGGGCACGGGAGGGACCAGCCGGTGATGTGAGCAGGACCATCGCTGGCGGTGGGCAGGGGAGCTGGGCTGCGGCCACAGGCAGCACAAGAGGCTTTTGGGGTGGCACCGAGCAGCCCGGCGCCTGCTGCCATGCAGGACATGGTTTTTCATTCTGCTCCACGATGACCATGTCGGGCCCTTCTCTTCAGGTTTATTAACGTTAATAGTGTTAGTCCCACGTTAGTGAGCGCATGTGAACAAAATGCCAGTGGCTGTCGCTCGGTCCAGGCTGCTGCAGAGCCAGGGACAGTAAAACCGCCTGGCAGAGCGGGGAGTGCGGAGGGGCCCGGGGAGAAACACCTTGGCACGGGGTTGTGCTCCCATGGGATGCTACAAGCTCAGGTGCTGGTGTGGAGAACCCTCCCTGCTGTCCTGAGGCTAAAACTGGATGCTGGCAAGGACAAGAGCATGTTTAATGTGAGTTGCTACACACAGTAGATGATGAACGAGCCTCGAGAGGCTGGTGATGGGGTTGCTGCCGCTCCACGGCAGGGTGAGCTCTAAGTACAGGGAACTGAAGGACCCTCGGACCAAGGGTTGGGCAATGGGTCCCAGCATCCCACCTCCGAGCACAGGATGTCCTGTCCAGTTGGTGCTTGAGACTTCTACAACTGGACAGAAACAGCCCCAACTGGAAGGGACTGGTTTTACTTGACGTTTGCTTTAGCCGGGCTCTCGGTGTTGTGGTTCTCGAGGTAAACAATCTGGGGAGGCTTTTCAGAGGGGCAAAGTGGTCTGGGACACTGGAGGTCCCGGGGCAAAGCCAGTCTTGCTGCTGGGGCTTCTTCGGTGGAGTTCTGTGAGTCCGAGTCTTCAGAGGAGAAACTGCTCTGGCTGGAAACCTGGAAGTACTGGGTGGCTTCTGCTCGTTTATCCACGGGTGGACCGTGCGTGCCAGGGGCTGAGACAGTCCCGTGGGGCACAGCGCTGGGACACAAGGGCTCTGCACCTAGAGAACGCACCCGGGGAGGCACGGTGAAGGGATGCCTCTGCAGGGAACGGCTGCGCTCCTGGGCAGGGTGCCCTGCAGCTCCCAGGCAGGTTCTGCTCTCAGGTCTGGGGAGGGAGGTGTCAACAGAGCCACGGCGCTGGAAGGCACTGTCACCCTCCAGCCGCTGCTGGCACCGCGGCTGCGAGGGGCTCAGCTCTGCACCCAGTGTGGGGCCAGGAGCGCTGCGGGCCCGGGGCTGTCCTGGTCCCCGGGGCTGTCCTGGTCCCCGGGGCTGTCCTGGCCCCTCGGAGCTGGGCTCCAGCTGCTCCGCTGCCCCCCAGGCCCCCGACACCACCGGCTTGGGGCTGGCGGCTGCTTTGCAGACAGGGGCTTCCTTGCAAGGGGCTGCAGATCCCGAGCCCGAGGGGTTCAAGGCATCTCCCTGCCCATCGGCTTGTGCTCCCCAGGCCTCCTGCAGCTCTGCCAGCATCTCCTCCAGGATCTGCCGGCTCTCCTGGTACCTGTGCCGTGCCTCGGTCCAAGCTGCCGGCCCGCGGCTGCTCTGCATCCTGCGCACCTGAGCCTTCATCTCCTGCAGCTTCTCCAGGGCGAGCTCCACAGACAGCTTCTGGAAGGAGCTCTGCAGGCCCTGCAGAGCTTGGCCCTCCCCGCGCTTCACCCAGGCTGGGTGCTGCCAGCAGTCCAGCTCCAGCCCTGCCACCTATGAAAGAGGTAAGAGAGGCTCTTTTCATGGCTGCCCAGCCGGCACCGGCTCCTGCGGGAGGATGTCCCCTGTGCCCACCTTGCTGGAGAAGCGGCCGAGCTCCTGCAGAAGCTGCTGCTCGACCTGCCGCCGCTCCACCTGCCTGGAGAAGATCATCAGCTTGGTCCGGAGAAGGGCAGCAGCCGCCTGGAAGGGATTTGCCTCGGGGAAAGATGCGTCCTGGACCTCGGCTGCCTCCTGACACAGGGCCAGGCCCTGCTGGTACTGAGCCTGCGGGGATGGCAGGAACAAGCTCCGTGCTTGGGGAACGGTGCTGACCTGCCGTGCCGGGATGCGTGGGCAGGGTGAGGCTCTGCAGGTCAGCGCCAGCACTGCTATCAGAACTATGTGGGAAATGTTTCTGAGCAAGTGAGAAGATTCGCCATCTCTCTGCTCTGTCCTGGCTCAGCTCAAAATGCACAAATGGCATCGTCCTGCCCTGAGCGGGGTCACCCTGCTTTGTCCTCCTTGCATTAACTGAAGGGTCTCTCTATCTGGGGACAAGAGAGGGATAAATCCTGGACACCAGGTTATTTGTTGTCTGATCTGCAGCACTGTAGGAGAACGGGCCGTGAAGGGTGGAGCGCAGGAGGAGTTGGGAAGAGCAGCCCCAGCCAAGGAGCAGCAAGGAGCAGCGTGACTGTCCCCTCACCACAGCGGAGTGGCCCAAAGACCCCAGCAAAGCTGTGCTTGGAAACTGCAGCTTCACCCAGCCAGCCTGGGGACGCCCCATTTTGCCCAGAAGCCTCGTACCAAACCTGGGGGATTTGGGCTGATTCTGTCAAATTTTGTAACGATGTTCGAACGTTTCTAGTTTGGCATTTTCAGTTTCCAATGAGGCAGGGGACGGAGCTGCCTCATGCCGCTGCCAGCGGTACCCCAGGGTGCCCATCACAGAAAGTCCCCCCCAAACGTACTGTTGCCTGGACCAGGAACTCGTTAAACTGCTCGGCTGAGCCCTGGGAGCTGTCGGGGCTCGAGTCCTCAGCGCCCATCTCCTGCAGCCGCGCTGCCGCCTCCCCGTCCAGCCAGCACCCCAGCTGCGAGAGAGAGCGGGCACGGGGGTCAGGCGGGTCCGGATGCCCCACGGCACCTCCCCTTCCTTCCCTGACCAGGGCATCCCATCCCAGGCGTCGTTACACAGTTGACCCATAATTACTATCAAAGCTCAGGCAATCCCATTATTCTCTGGGCTGCCTTCATCATCAAAGCCTGAGGAAATGTGCCCCAAATGCTCAGCTGTGGGAACACCGCAGAGGAAAGCTTCAACTCGCCACACCCAGAGCGGCACCCCAGGGACACCCAACTCACCTCGCTGAACTTGGCCTCGAGCTCACGGACCTTTTGGAGGAACTCCAGGCGCTCCAGGCAGCTGTTGGACTGGGACACCAGGTCATGAAGCTGTTCCTCCAGCTGGCTGTAGAGACCCTCAGCCAACTCCATGCTGGTCCTGGTAGTTGGGGAGGAGAGGGGCATTACCTTTGGGTGTGCTGCTGGCTTCTCCCACAGACACTGGCCAAGGCAGCTCTCGAGGGGACAGGAGGCTCTGGCTGGAGCACCTCCCTGGAAGTGGGCACTGGCATTGGCCACATGGACAGCCTGGAGCTGAGGGAGAGGATGAGCAATGATGTGTAGCTGGTGAAAGACTGGCAGATGCCCAGGTCAGGGGCCGACCAAGTGATCCTCCTGCATCTTCAGAGCCCACCCAGGACAAGGGGGCTCTCCCTGGGGTGTGCTGGGCCCGGCTGGCCTCGAGGGCACCTCTGCATCCCATGGAGCACGACAGATGTCAGGGAACATGGGACAGAAAAGTGTTGTCTGTCCGTGAGGCCCAGCCAAGAGACGCTGCATGCACGGACTGCTGGACAGCACGGCAACACCAGGTGAGCACGGCACTGCCAGACAAGTGCAGCATCAGCAGATGAGTGTGGCATCGCCAGCCCGGTGGACCATCCCTGGCTGTGCACATCCTCACCAGCTGAGCACACCAT
>JANVCC010000271.1:11227710-11262295 GCA_025345505.1 Todiramphus chloris collaris | reverse complement strand
CCCCATCACATCCCACCCCATCACATCCCACCCCATCACATCCCACCTCCTCCCCCTCGCTCCCAACCTCCACCTTGGCTCCTGCCCCCCACCCCCATCCCAGCGCCCACCCCGTGCCGGGGGGTTCGGGAACACGCAGATGCTCACGGCGAGGGTCGGCAGAGAGGGCAGGAAAGCAGAAGGAATTACCATGTTTACGGGGCAGTGGCGGGGGGGCCGGGAGGGGCCGCGGCACCGGCTGTCCCTTCCCTCTTCGCTCCCGGGAGCCCGGCGCTGCCCCGCGGCCCCGGCTGCGGCTCCGCGGGCGGCTCTTCCCGCAGCTGGGGGCGGGCGGCCCCGGTCCCCCCGGCCCGGCTCCCTCCGCCTCTTCTGGGGGAAGAGGAAAAAAAGAAAGAAAAAAAAAAAAAAGAAGGAAAAAGAAAGAAAAGGCGAAGAAAGAGCGAGCGCGGCGGGGCGGGCCGGGGGAGGGGGCTGGGGATGGGGATGGCGCTGGCCGGGGGCGGCTCGGGGAGCGCGGCCGGGACGGGACGGGACGGGGGGGAACGGGGGGGGACGGGACGGGGACGGGGACGGGACCGGGGGGGCCAAGGCAGCGCCCTCCGGGTGTGTCCGGGGCGGCCGCTCCTCCGGGACCCTCCCCCCGGGTGTCCCCGAGGCGGGGGCGGCTCTGTCCCCGGAAGGGGTTGGGGGATGTTGGGGGGGGTTATTTCGTGCAGGACCCCGGGAGAAGAAAGCCCCGGGCAGAGTGCGGGGGGCGGCAGCTCCACACGGCCCCGCTCCGGGGATGCTCCGCAGCGGCTGGGACGGGCAGAGCTGCGGGTGCCCATGCAGGCAGCGGGTATTCCTGACTCCCCTCTCTCTAAACAAACCGCGGGCGGCACTGGTCCGAGCCCTTGGCACTGGTTCCTGTTCGAAGGGGAGCCCTTCACACAGCTCGGGGTTCTCCTTCCTGAACGGGCCTAAAATCACAACAGAGGAAAAGTGTCTCTTGGAGCTCTTTGGGATGTCTCAGTGATGGAAAGTACCTACTTGAAGGCTGAATTGTGTGATTTAGCAACCAGAAGTTGTACAAAAACAATCATCCCAAGAGCCAAAGCCACAGATTTGGGCTATCTGAGGGAAACTGCTGTTTCTTGGCTCAGCTTTTCCATCCCCATGCACAGCATCGAGCACTCCCAAACCCTCTGCTCCTTGCTCGGGCTGAAGTTGTGTTCATGGCACAGGCTAAGGGACAGGACTGGGGCTAGGACGGGGGACAGAACCGGAGATGGGTGGGATGGCCACTGCGTGGGCCGCGAGCCGCCGGGGCAGTCTCGATAATGAACATTTGTCCAGGCATCTGCGAGCAGCCAAAGGACACGCTGTGAAAACAAGCCGAGACGGGAGGAGGTACAGCTGGGGCGCTGGCTGGTTTGGAGGGAGGACGGCGCCAGGGAGGGCTCTGCGTTTGCTTCCCATTCCCTTGGGAGCTGTGAGAGCCCTTTCATCGCTGGTACAGATCACAAGTGCTGCAGGACTCAGGTGCCAACGGCCCTACCAGGTGGGCAGAGGCTTGGCCATGCCAAGCAGGGCTGGAGTGCCTGACTGCAGCCCACCGGGCAGACCCAGACCCCCAAGCACTGCCACAGCTCTGTGAAGGGCTCTGCCCAGGATCCCTACCACAAACTGGGGCCAGCTGGGCCAGTTCCTCCCTTCCCTACCAGCAGCCAACTGCTCCTTTAATTGTGTTAGTTCACATACTCTGCTTCAGCCTTTTTATAGTTTCTGTGAGCACGAGGGGAGTATGAGCTCATACTCTGAGCTTCTTTAATTGTGTGCTTACCCCTGAAATGAGCCCCAGAACTTCCTTTGGTTCATGCATCTTCTGACAAGCCAGGGCCAGGTGAGGAGGCTGTGAGTGGGGAGGAAGGCAGCGTGGCTGACCAGGCAGGTCCCACACCAGCAGGTAGGATCCCTCTGTGCTACTGGCCCCGCTGAAAGGGAGGGGAAGGCTGCGAAACCAAGCCCAGAGGGACCCCAGCAGCAGCACATTGCAGAGAGCCCGAGGGCAGCGGCTCCCTGCCTGGGCCCTGGGGTGCTCTATCAGCTGTGCTCCACTGGGCCACCCTGCACAATCACCCAGCGTGGCTGGGTCCTGCCCTGCCTGCCTGCAGCACCCCAAAGCAGCTCCCTGTGCCCTCCTGCTGCCCTCGGACAGCACGGCTTGAGTCGGGGTCCCGGGGACTGAGCCTGCCCAGCAAAAGGCAGAGCTCCCGAGGGCCTCCTGGGTGCCCCTGACCCCATGAGCTCACTCTCCTCCTCTTTTGCTCTCTTTCTCCATGCCCTGTTTGTCCCAGGCAGCTGCTGGGACAGGCTGCATGTGGCCTCCTGCCCTGCCCCTCCACCGGCACAGAGCCACCATTCAGATCCCCCCATGCTCTGCCCGAGGTCACCATTCCTGCATTTTTATTTTTACTTTTCTGCAAAATCATCCCCCTCGGCTCTCTGCATCCACTTTTGTGTCCCATGAGGCTCCCAGACCTCGTGTCACGAGCCGGCAGAGCGGCGAGAGGAGCCCGCCTGTCTGGGGGGGTGGCAGCCCTCGGAGACGGCACACTGGCTGCAGTGCCAGTCCCAGGGGATCCCCAGGACATCACCAGGATGTTGGGACGGAGGGAGGATGAAGGTGGTGAGCCCGATATTGGGGATGGTCTCTGAGGCTAGACTCCTACCAGGAGCCTCGTTGCTCATGGCCATGTCCTTGCACCCCAGGTCCTTGTCTGCTGAGCACAACGGCTCCACGTGCCCTGTGGGGCTCCTGCTTTATTAGCTCTGGTGTCGCGGGTGTTTCTGTTTGCCTGCTTTTGATGCAGCGGTCAGGGCTGGCGTCAGCAGCGACCCCACGCTGGCAGAGAGCCCTTCTGGCTCTGGAACAGCTGGGGATGGGTCACGCTGCTCCTACAGCTGGGAAAACAACAGTGGAGGAGCCCTGGCTGTATCTGTAGATGCTGCTGGATCAGAGGTTGGCAGGGAGTCGCAGGTGACGCTGGGCAGGGACAGGCTGGCAGGGATCCCGAGCGTGTGGCAGCTCCCCCGCATCTCGCTGCTGAAACAGCCGAGCTCCGGGTGAAGTCGCTGTGAGTCAAGGGACAACCATGGCTGCAGGTCCTGGTCAGAGCTTGGGCAGCAGTGAACTTGTCCCAGCTGGAAGTGGACAGAGGAAAGTTTTATTTCTGGCTGTGAACTTCTCTTTCCCAAGGTCCCTCCCAAACCAGCTGGTTGCTCTCACTTTTCTTTCTGAGCCCCTGGGTTTTCCCCTGCGTTTCCCCAGCAGAGTGTTTGCCATCCCTCAGCTCTGCCCACAGCTGGAGGTGAAAGCCCTGGCAGCAGCAGCAGCAGCAGCAGCAGCAGTGCCTCTGGCACCAGAACATTCTGCCTGGGCTCCAGGGAATTCCCGGGGCAGTTGTGACACTGCAAGAAATGGAGGCAGACAGATTTCCTTGGAGGTAGATGGATTTCCCTGGAGAAAGCAAACATGCCTGGGTGTCCTTGCTCCCAGCCCAAGGTGCAGTAAGGCCCGGTTCACTGCCCTGCTCTGCCAGAGGCCACCCCGGGCACAGCTGGGTGCAGCCAGCCCGCACTGGGTGCCTGCCCGGGAAGGGGCTCCCAGTGGCAGTGAGCCCAGCAGACCCAAGCTGGTGGCTGCTGGGGATGGAGCAGAGCCAGAGCCCCGTGGTCCCCCCTGGGAGCCTCAGCACGCGGTCGCAGAGTGGTTTGGGCCATTGCATCACACAAGAGATGTGGAAAGAGCTGTGGGCAGGATCAGGAACTGCCTGCACATGCTGAGGAGCATGTGGGGCCAGAGGAAACCTTGACCTGGGGACAGCGGGTGTCCTGGAGACAGAAGGGAGCAGGTCCTGACCTGCAGCCATGGCCAGAGGACAGCTGGCAGCATGGGAGAGGGACCTCCTGCAGCTCCCTGCCCTCTCATCCTTTTGGGTTCCATCTGGTGATGGTCCTTTTGGCACGTGCAGCCCAGCACACCCCAGCCCAGCTCCAGCAGACCAGTCCTTCCCCATCAGAGCCGCCTGTCAGGTAAAGCCTTTTCCCCTCCAAAGGGTCAGGTCAGTCAGGGCAGGATTTCACACTCAACTCCCTGCTGCCATCCCTCACACAAAGCACTGCTGGGACGAGCCTGTGCATTAAGCGTTAGATGTGGTTTCAGCTGTTTCGTGCCAAACACAGGAGTGACTGGTCAGGGTTCATGCTGTTTGAAGGGTTTTTTTCAGTTCAACGTTAAAATTTGCTCAAACACAGAAGGAAGACTTTCTGGTTTTGCTTCCTCTCTGTGCTGCTCCCTGTATAATTTCATTTCTCTTCATGGAAGAGGTTCTGGTTCCTCAATGCTCATCCTGAAAGCCTTAAATATTGTTTTGAAACTGCCTCATTGAGATGCAGTGTCATGGACGGGAGGGTTTGAGGAGCTTTTCCTCCACACCAAGCAAACCCATCAAAGAACTGATGACAGGCAGCAGCAAGGTTGTGGCACTGTGGAGGCTGCAAGTAGGGACTTGGCCTTTTAACATTCTCCTCTGCTCTTTCTGGGCAAAACAAGCTCTGCCCATGGCCTCCTGTCTCACAGGGATGGATTGGGGCCAGCACTGACAGGAGGATTGCAGTCCTGGGATGCTGTCCGCGTGCTGGTGGGACATGGCTCTTCCTTGGGAGATTTGTCCTGCTCTGGCAGGCACCAGACCTGCTGGGTTGCTGTGTCCTCGTTTTCCTGCCCCAGGTCTGAGGGCTGATGCCGACTGCAGTGCTGCTCTCCAGAGCTGTATGTGCACTGCAGGATCCAGGAGCCCCCAGCCTCTCCAGCCCCGATCCTCCATGTGCAATGTTCCTCCTGCACAGACACCCCAGGCTTAGCTCACCCTGTCCCTCTGGGCCTCCTGGGGCTGCAGCTTGAGCAATAGCTGCATTTCACAAGCGCCTGGCTCAGGGTTCTTGCCTCTGGCAACAAGGACTTCCCTGGATCCAGCACAAGATCTGCCAGCATCAGCCACCATGGGTTTCCTGTGCCAGCTCCTGCTGTTTCCCCAGTGGGAAATGAAAGTATCTTACATAATTTCTTCTTCCCTCACCTCCATCCTTCAGCCTGCGGGGAAGGTCCGGCCGGCCTCGCTGTCCCCACTCCCTGCCTGGCTGCACCCAGCTCCTGCCCCTGTCCCCAGCCGTTGTGAGCCCGAGAGCTGTGACATGTCAGGGCCTTCAGGGCTTGTTCCCAGCGTGCTGGCTGTGTCCTCCTGTGCACGGCTGCTCTGTGACAAAGCACCGTGCCAAGGGCTGGATTTAGTTGCCCCCTGAGCCCTGCTGCAGCCACCCAGCCCAGGCAGGTGCCCTTTGCCACCCCTCTGGGCTGTGGGGGGCACGCCAGGGTCTGCTCACATGGGGTGAGAAACCACAGCTTGGTTTTCTCGGCCCTTGCTGTGCCCCGAGGCTGCTCTGGTGCCTCTGGCAGGTCTGTGACAGCAGCAGCTAATGCCCAGGTGTGCAGAGCAGCCTGGGAACCCCGAGCGATGGGGTGGGGGCAGCAGGGCTGGCAGACATTCGCAGGCAGCCTGGGCGCGGGCAGAGCACACAGCGAGGACACGGCCCCGTGGGACGCAGGGGGCAAAGCTGTGCCAGCAGCGGGTCTGCTCCACCGAGCACTGGCCTCTGCTGCAGGCAGGGACTGTCTGCACCCCGCGGGGAGCTGGGAACTGTGCGGATGCTTCTCGGTCTCTAGTCCTTCCCTGCCTGCGAGGAGAGGTCCAGGGGTGCCGTGCTGTGCTGTGCCATGCCGTGCTGTGGGTGCAGGTGCCACCGGTGCAGAGGAGCAGGGCAGTGGCCAAGCAGGAAGTTCTGGGGCTCTGGGGACTCCCCACATGGGCTGCGGCGCCGGCTCCGGACACCTCCCTCGCCCGCGGTTCCCATTTTGGCAGGGATATAAAGGTGGCGTGGGCAGGGAGGGCTCGGCAGCAGCGCAGCGCTGCGGGGCAGCCAGGATGGGAGCACAGACGCTGGCGGTGGCTTGCAGGGTGCTGGCTTTGTGCCTGGCCTTCGCCAGGGCCACCAACCCTGGCTTCGTGGTGAGGATCACCCAGTCTGGCTTGGACTATGGTGGGTTTGGCTTCTGATTTCCCTCGTTTCAGGTGTGCTGGTGGCTGAGGTGCAGGGCTGGGAGCTTGCTCAGGGAGTGCGGGGTCCTGGGGCTGGCCTGGGAGAGCTTTGGCTGAGGGTGCTGAATGGACCATCACCCGGGGCTTCCTGCTGATGCCCCCCCACCCCCCTCAGTGGGGGTCTGGGGTGCCTGGCCCTGCAGGGGTCTCGGGGGCTGCACCCAGGCAGTGTCGGGGGAGGCAAGGGTCCCGCTCCCGTGGCACATGTCCAGGCAGCCAAGCTGTGAACGCTGGAGGAGTGAGCTGCAGAGGAGCAAGGAGGTGGAGAGCTGGGGGAAGGGCAGTGACGGAGATGGATGGGCCCTGCACTGGTTTTATTGAGGCAGGCAGAGCCCCGGTGCCAGCAGAGAGCTGTTATGGATTGAAATACACTGCGTGAGAAACAGCTCATTTACCAGCAGCTCTGCCAGCCGTGCAGGAGAGGAGGACGTGACTCCCCTTCCCTGATGGACGCAGGCATGCAGCGCCCGCTCAAGCTCTGCTGCTCCCTGGGCCATCTGTGCCATCCAGCTTTGGCACTGGGCAGGGTGCAGTGTGGTGCCCGGGACCTCCCGAGCACCCCATGTGAGAACTGGCACCTCTCCCCACTCTCTGGCCACCACCTTCCCCAGGGATCACCAGCAGGGCCACGCCAGGGCAGCGCTGGTGTTCACTGGGCTCCCGGCACCAAGATCAGCTTCGCAGATAGCCCAGGAGGTGGAACCAGCCAGGGCATCGCCCCCGTATCTCCTTTAACCCTTTCGCTGTGCCCGTGCCCGCTCCCAGCTGGTGGGAAAGGCAGGGCCCTGACGCTGCCCCCCTTCTCCTGCAGCCCATCAGCAGGGGATCTCCTTCCTGGAGAAGGAGCTGGGCCAGCTGAAGCTGCCGGCCATCTCGGGCGACCATCGCATCCGGCACGTGGGGAAGGTGCACTACGAGCTCTCCAGGTGAGCTCTGCCAGTGTCCCGGAGCCTTGCCGCAGCAGGATGGGACCTGGGGACGCTGCTGGCGTGGTGGCCCTGCTCCCTCCCTCCCCAGCCGTGTGCCCGGGGGTGAGGCACCCCTGCAATGTGACTTTTATTTTATTTATTCATTTGTTTTCAGCCTGGACCTTCGCAGTTTCCATTTGCCGTACTCGCGCATTTCCCTGGTGCCCAACGTGGGCCTGCAGGTCTCCATCTCCAACGCCTTCGCCGAGCTGGACGGGAACTGGAGGGTGAAGCTACACTTCATGTGCGTGCCCAGCTCCCACCCAACTCCCGCTCGCCCTCTCTGGGGCTGGACAGGATTTTTAGCCTCTCCTTCTCCCTTGTGTCTGGGCAGCTGTTGCTTTGCTCTCTCCAGATGTGCTGACTTGCCTTTCCCACAGCTGGGCTGCAGCCACTGTATTCCTGATGCACATCCCCGGCGTAGCCCCTCGCCCCGGCGTAGCCCCTCGCCCCGGCGCAGCCCAGCCAGGTGTCCCTCCACACCGGGGGCCCCTGGAGCTGGCCAGGCGCTGTGTATCCCACTTGCAGGTGACTGGGGAGAAGCCATCTCCCCTCCCGTGGCACATGGGCTGTGAGGGGCAGTCGCTTGCACCCGGGGGCACCTTCCTGAGCACACACAGGGACAGTTCTGAGCTGGGACCGGAGATGGGCAGAGGTCACTGCTGCTCATGCAGCCACTGAGATGGATAATAAGGAGTGGGAGAACTCTCCTGTCTCTCTTCCATCTCCTCTACTTGCTCTTGTCCCTCTATTTAAACATTACCTCTACAAGTTTATGTTCCAGTGAGTTTAAAATCTTTCCTGGTCTCCTCTGGGTGCTCAGTACAAGGGAGAGCCTGAGCTAGAAGAGGTAGATCCATCCCAAAGCTGATTCGGGGTCCCTTCGCTGGAATTGGGCACTGAGCAATGTCCCTCTCTCATTCTCCTCTCCCTGCAGCCGGGACCACGGTTCGTTTGACCTGAAGGTGGAAAACGTCTATATCAAAATCAGCTTGAAGCTGGGCAGCAGCGCCTCGGGGAAGCCCACCATCGACACCTCTGACTGCAGCACACACATCTCCAAAGTCCAGGTCCACTTTTCGGGCAAGTTTGGGTATGTAACTTCACCGTGAGACCTGGAAATGCTGCATGTTGCCCATCTGCCACGGGACCGTGGCTTCCAGGCCCTGGTGCGAGGAGTAAGACGTTAGCATCTCTGCAGTCCCTTGGAGGCTGCCCGTGGGCTGCCCGCCCTGCACTCCTGCTCTGTGCTTCTCATCCAGACGTGCAACAGGATGAACTTAAATGTGGCTTGAATTTGTCCTGCTGTGGCTGCGCATTTAAGGGGGATTTAAGGCAGTCACTAGACCTGTCTCACAAGCAGGTCTGTTTGCAAATGCAAACCCTGAGGCAAAGCCAGACACCAAACTGGTGTGAGAACGACATTCCCCAGTGTGCCTGGCACCAGTGTGACAAATACTGCTGCAGCGGCCTCTGAGCCAGAGAAAGAACTCCTGTCTGGTTGTCTCTGCAGGTGGCTTTACAACCTCTTCTACAGAGCCGTTGAGTCCAGGTTCCGGAAGATCTTGGAGCGTGAGGTAGGTGACCGAAGGCGTGAGGAGCTCGGGGCTTTCTGGTGGCCTGCAGCTCTCACCTGCAGCGGGGGAGCTGGAGGGGCCGGAGCTCGGGCAGGGGCTGAGCTGGAGCCAGAGCACAGGGGTGCGGTGCCCGTTTGGTGGGAACCGGAGGAAGGGGCATCACCAACTGCCGGCCCCGCAGCATCGTGTGGCTCAGGCTGAAGCTGAGACCTGCAGCCTTTGCCAAAGCCCAGAGTAACTGGCTCCTAATTAACAAAGACTTTTCTTTCCATGTGGCCAGTTAATTAGATCTTAGCGCCTCAGCCAAGCTCACTGCAGCAGAGGGAACCTGATCAGAGCTGGCCTTTCATCGGCCACACTCCTGCGCGCTTCGGGGAGCGCCGGGGCAGGAGCTCTCGTCGCTGGCTGTCAGACCCTGGCTGTCAGACCCTGGCTGTCTGGTTTTAACGGGGAGTGTCAGGGAGGCCCTGTACCGGCCGCTGCTACAAAAGCCTTCGAGCAGGAGACCTGCAACAAGACACGGAAACAAGCTGTTAGCAGTAATTACTACAAGGCTAACTGGCATGAGTTACAGCCTCCCTGGATGTGAACCTTGCTCAGGAAGGAGGCAGTTGGAGAACAGGCAAATCCCACTCCCGCAGCAGCTCCCATCCTGCCCAGTTGCTGCTCCCGATGCCGGGCAGCGGCGATCCCCAGCACCAAGGGAACCGTGGCAGCAGATGGGCTGGCAGCAGGAGCATGGCCGGGGCTCTAAGGCCTTTCCTGCTGTTTTGCCTCCTCTAGGAGGGTAGCTCTGAGGCTGCAAGGGGACCCTTCCTGCCCTCTGTGCCTCCTCCCAGCCCCCTTTGCCCCACACACGTCTCTGGGTCTTTCTCCGTGTGTGAGATGGTGTGAGGGGTGAGGGGCAGGAGCTGGGAGTGCAGCTGCAGCATATGCCCGTCTGTAGCTCTGTCCTCCCAGGCAGTGACGGGGCATTTCCAGCACTGGCAGATTAATACCTGTTGGGCACAGGGAAGCAGCAACCCTCTGTGGAGAGGGCCATGCCCAAGGCTCTGTCCCTCCTCTTCCTCCCATGCTGTGTTGCCATCAGCCTGGTGGCTGCTCCCCCGGAGCTCCACATCTCACCATCAGCTTCTGCTGCCGGCTGCTGCCCGGTCAGATAGATGATGGCCTGGCAGTTTCTGTGCCATTAAGGGGAAGGTGATGGAAGAGAGCTTGTGCAGATTATCTCGGCTGTCTGCAGGACTGTGCCCTGCAGTAAATTTCCTGGGCGAGTGTTTAGACTGCAATTAAATCCCCCACTAATGATGAGGCTTCACCTGCAGATGACAGCAGCCGAGAGATTTGCTTTTCTGTGCTGGCAGCACAAAGCTGTTGGTGCTCAGGGCAGCTCTGCTTTGTCAGTGCCATGAGTGCCCCCTGTCCCTGTGGGGTGGGTTGCTCAGCTTCTCAGCACAGCTCATTCGTGCATGGGCCATCAGAAGTCCAAGGGCGCGTGTGAGGTTCTTTCCACAACCTTGATGCAGCTGAACCGCGCGTGGGTTGCTTGTTGCAGACAGATATTTCCAGGTATAAATCCTGCCTGTATCTTGGACACTTAAGTGCTGCTTGATGAACAGACACCTGCCGTTGTGTGCTCCTTTATTAAGCACCCATCTGGGAGGAATGACACCGGCACCACGCACAGCCGAGGCTCTGACCTGGGGCTGTGACCTGGCTGCCCTCGCTCAGCTCCGCTGCCTCTTCCTGCCCCCAGGTCTGTGAGACTGTGTCCAGGTCCGTGAGCAGTGACCTCCAGCCCTACGCCCAGACCCTGCCAGGTACCGGGTGTGGGGTGTTGGGAGCGGTTCTTCCCCACGTTCCCCAGCCATGGGCTGTACCTTCTGCCCACTCCCCCTTTCCTTGTATTTCTGCACCCGAGCTGGGAGCTGGGAACACCCCGTCAGCAGAGACATGTCACTCTGCAGCCTGTCTGGCCGTGGGGATGGCTCACGGCACGCAGCTTCCAGCGAGCCATGACCAGAGCTGGCGGGGGCCTTAGCAGGGAACTGGGGCTGTTCCTGGGGTCCAGGAGGTATCCTGTGTGGCTGAGAAACAGTCAGGAGGGAAACCGTGGTTCTTGTTTTGCTTATAAATGGAAGCAGAAGCTGGTACTAAGCTGTTGCACCAGGAAGCCCAGGCATGGCCCTGCCCAGAGACAATCTGCTCCTGGCTTCCCCGTGTCATCTCCTTCACTCATCCATCTGCCTTGTGTTTTGCAGTCACAGCCAGGATAGACTCTGTGGCTGGCATTGATTACTCCTTGGTGGCACCCCCAACGGCCACCGCCCAGTCCCTGGACGTGGGCCTGAAGGTGAGATGCTGCCCTGGGGAAGCTCAACGTGGCTGATGCCAACACCACAGCCTGGTGGGGAACCAGCCTTAGGTGCCTCCTGCAAATGCTGTTTGCCAGCCCTCATCAGCGGGTGAGCCCCACTGCCCTCTGCTCTCCTGCTTCACCTCTCTCCCTCTCACAGGGCGAATTCTTCTCCCTGGCCCACCGCTCCACTGTCCCCTTCTCTCCACTGGCGCTGGCCTTGCCCCCAGACTACCAACGCATGGTTTACTTTGGGGCCTCCAGCTACTTCTTCAACACAGCCGCCTTTGCCTACCACGGGGCCGGGGCGCTGGTCTTTGACATCACGGACTCCACGGTGAGCAGCGCGGTGGCACAGGGTGGCACAGGGCAGCACAGGGGCTGTCCCTGCAGGCTCAGTTTGCAGAGGAGGTCCACAGGCAGCGGGTGGTCTCAGAGAACACCCCAACAAGCTATCCAGCAGCTGAGAGCTGGGGGCTGCAGGATGGGGCTGGGGCTGTGGGGCTGTTGGTGGGAGGGCTGCTCTTGTGGAGGGTCACCCCGCTGTGACCGTTCTCCCCCCTGCAGATCCCACAGGGCATTGAATTCCACTTGAACACCTCCACCTTCTCAGCCTTCGTTCCCCAGGTGAGTGGTTCAGCCTTGCCTCCCTGGAGCTCCTGCCATGCACAGGCTCCGCTCTGTGCAGGGTGGTCTCCCTGTCCCTGCTCCTCTGCAGCTCGAGAAGATGTACCCGGAGATGCCGATGAAGCTCAGGCTGTCCGCCCCTGTGGCCCCGTTCATGAACATTGGGCCAGAGGGGCTCTCACTCAGGCCTGTCGTGGATATCCAGGCTTACGCCATCCTTCCCAACTCCAGCCTGGCCCCCCTCTTCCTCCTCAGCCTGGTGAGTTTGGGCACAGATGGTGGCAGTGACCATGGTCCTGGCTGGGCAGCTCGGGTGAAGCCTCCCCTGCATCTCAGCAGGGCTCGGATGGGAGTTAGCACCACACACTGTCCTCCCACCGTGCCCAGCACTGCCCAGCTTCCGCCGGGGGATGTGCCGGACGCCGTCCGAAACCAGCCCGGGGGTGGTGCGGAGGGATGGGTCCCAGCAGACACCCCTGGGCAGTGGTCCCGCTGCCTTTAGGCCGGTCAGAGCCGTTCCCCCAGCCAGTTCGGGGCAAGAGGGTGAGCGCTGCCACAGCTCTGTGCTCTCCCCCAGACAGGCAACGTGTCCGCTGTCACTGACGTCAGATCTGGACACATAGTTGGAAACATGAAGGTGGGCAGGTACGGAGGGGCATGGGCTGGGGGGTTCTGTTCTGGGCTCCTGGGGACAGAGGTGGGATGGGGAGGTCATGGGGATGTGGACCCCATGTGGAGGGGATGAGCTGGGACTGGGGGGAGTGTGATCTGCGCAGCCATGCACGGGTGGCACCAAGGTGGGCACTGCCCCTGCACTGGGACAGCCTTCCCAGCACCACTTTGGTCTCTGTGCAGGATGAAGCTCTCTCTGAAGCAATCGGATATCGGCACTTTCCAGGTAAACTGTCCTCGACCATGACCAGAGTCCCCAGCATGGAGGCGAGAGCCTGTTGGGGGCCAAAGGAGAGGGCTTGTTTCCCCCTGCCCACCAACACAGGACCTGGGGGCACACCCAGGACCCCACACTGACCCCATAGACGCCTCCTGCCTCAACGTGCAGGACAGGGAGAGGCCGCAGCACCAGATGCCATTGCCTCTGTCACTCCTACATTTCCCACCCTGCCAGTCTGGCCAAAGCTGCTGGTCTCTGGTGAACTGCCTGCCCATCCCAGCTCCTCGTCTTTTTTTCTTCCCCTAATTATCCCCCGGTGCCCAGTCCCCTGCTCTCCCGCAGCCTATAGCCCCTTTCCTCCTGCTCTGTCCGCTCCCCAGGTGCGAACGCTGCAGTCCATCATCAACATCCTCGCCTCCAGTGTCCTGCTCCCGCGTCTTAACGGTGAGAACCTGCTGCGGGGAGCGGCGGTGATGGAGCAGCCCCCGGGCAGGTCGCTGCGTCTGATCAGCTCCATCTCGCTGATTAAATCCCCCTCGCCAAGGCGGGGCGGGGGCAGAGGGGGCCTCTCGCCGCTGTGACATCCGCCCAGCAGTGAACGCAACGGAAAAAATGAGCCCGGCGCCCGTGCTAATGCTTCCCAGAGCCTCTCCCCGGCAGGCTGCCTCTCCCGGCTCCCGGCGATTCGGGACAGAGCGGGGCTGGCGGCCGCCGGGGGCCCGGGGGGAAGCACAGCACAACCCGCACCCCCAGCCCCCTGCCCACGCCGGGTGAGGAGGGGGCCGTGGGCAGGAGGCGGCCGCTGTCGTGCGTGGCCCGTGCTCCCGCCCCGATCCCGCGCGTTCTCTCTTCCAGAGAGGTTAGATCAGGGTTTCCCTCTGCCGCTGCCGGACAGGATTCAGCTCTCCAACATCCTCCTGAGGTTCCACCAGGTGAGCGGGGGGAACAGGCAGCCCTGGATAGAGCCCGCCGTGCCACCCCCCGAGCCCCCCACCGCACCGGCACGGCGCCCGAAGCCCCTTCCCCGAGCCGTGCTGGCCGTGGCAGCGGGAGGGCTCCATCAGCCGGGACCCCAGCTGCAGAGCAGAGCCCCCGTCTCCCCGCCCCCGGGGTGGGGGTCTGGGCTCCGCGCCCCTCGGGCAGCACCCACGGCCCCCATTCCCCACGAGCGTTTCGGCAGCAGGCGCAGCTCCGCCGCATTAGCCCCCAGCCCCGCACAACTGCCGGACGGCAGCGCGGGCCGGGGCCGCTGGACGCAGCCCCCCCGGGTGCCGGGGAACAGACGGAGCCCTTGTTGGGGGGTCCTAGGGGGGCCCTGACGGGGACGAGGCGCAGCTGCGAAAAGTCTTCGTAGCCCTTTTCCAGGGCTGGCGTTAGGCAGCGGGGCTGGCAGAGCCGCACGTACCCGTCCGTCTGCCCCCTCCGAGGGGCGCGGGTGCCGCCGCCCGACCCAGCCCCACTTTTTCTCTCTTTTTTTTTTTTCCCCCAGAATTTCCTGCTGCTGGGAGCAGACGTTCACTACCAGCCCCGCGAAGACACCTCCAGCTCCAGAAACGGCCCCTTCGCCCCCTCCCTGTACTGGTCCCGCCGCTGGAGATGAAGCCCACCCTGTGTCCCCCTCCGCCCAGCACGGCCGGGAGCCCCGCGGGCTGAACCCCACATCCGCGGGCCGGGGGTCCCCGCCTCGCCCCCATCCCCCCCATCCCCCTCCCCGCTTCCCCTCTGCCAGGGGCTGCTGGCGGCAATAAAGGCGCCCGGTGCCGGGGTCGCGGCTGTCGAGCTGTCGCCGTCCGAGTCCCGGGGGTGTCCGCGGGTGCCAGGACTCCCCGGGGGAGCGTGTGCGGTGGGGCACGCCCGCCTGGGCTGTCCATGGCAATGCGATGGCGGCGAAGCGCCACGGAAGGCCACGCTCGGGTCCCTTTCCCGCGGAGGGACCAACCCCGTCCGCCCGCGGGGGCCCCGGCCCGGGCGGCAGCGCGGAACGCGGCGGGGAGGGGCGGGGAGGCGGCGGGGACGGTTTATAGCGGCGCACACGGGGGCCGGTTCGGGCCCGTTCCCACCGGTCCGCCCCTCAAAGCGCTCCCCCGCGCGCGGCCATGCGGGCCTGGGGGCGATGGCTGCGGCCGGCGGGGCTGCTCCGCCCGGGCCCCGGGGCCGCCCGCCGGGAGCGCTGCGGGCCGGGAGAGCGGCCGGTGGGGCGCAGGGCCGCGCTGCCCGCGGGGCCCGACCTGAGGCACTTCCTGAGAGCAGCCGCCGCGGGGGAACCGCGGACGGAGCCGGAGCTGGGGCCGGAGCCGGGCTCTGTCCCTGCCCCCGGGGCCGGGAGAGGTCTGCGGGTCTGCGGGGCCGGGAGGGGTCTGCGGGGCCGGGAGGGGTCTGCGGGTCTGCGGCGCCGCCGTCCCCGCGTCTCGGGAGCTGTCGAGCCCAGCGCAGCATCCCGGGGGCCGTGGTGGGACCGGGCCGGCCCCGGGGGCTGCAGGGCAGCCGTGCCCCGCAGCCGCGGCCTTGCGGGAGGGCCGGGGCCGGCACTGCCAGCGGTGCCCCGGAGCAGAGCCGGTGCAGAGTGCACGGGGGAAACGGGTGGTTCGGGTGTTTGGGGGCTCCGAGGGGGTTCCTGGCGTCAGAGGGGCAGCTCCTCAGCCACGTGCTCGCTGGCGCGTCCCTGCCCTGGGGATGTGCTGGGGAGACGGTTGATCTGGCACCTTCCCGCCGTCCGTGTGCGGGGCTGTGGCAGCTCCATCAGGCTGCGACCCCCTGGGCAGGAGGGCTTCATTGCACTAAAAGTTGTGTCTCCGTAATCACACAACTTCTGCCAGACCTGTCACGTTGGAGCGATGTGCCCTGAAGCACTCGGGTTCCCAGGGCCTGTCTTTATTGTTGGGTTAGCCCTTCTGTGAGGCCTTCAAGTGAAGGCAGCTGTTGTGCTGCCTCCTCATCTTTCTCCCGTGGTGGGACTGGAGGTACCTTCCCGTGGAACAGGTGGTGGAAACAGGTTGTAGATGAGAGCTGAAGCATGCTGCGGGGTCACACTGCCTCTGTTGCAGTGTACCTGGAGACGTACGGCTGCCAAATGAACGTCAACGACACAGAGATCGCCTGGGCCATCCTGCAGAAGCACGGCTACACCAGGACAAAGGAGCTGGGTGAGGTAAAGCACCTCAGCAGCTCCAGGAGCGAGGCCCGTGGGGATGTCACGCCGCTGCCCTGCCTCCCAGGGGTGCAGCCCCGTGGGGTGCCCTGATTTTTGCAGTCTTTGGAGTAAAGGAAGCCGCTTATCAAGCGTGATAGGAGGCGGTGGGTTGTCTTTTTTCTTAAGCTGCTGGTTTCCCTCCCAGCTGGAGAGGGGTTGGGAACAGCAGGGTGCTCCTGACTTGTCTTTGAGTTACTTTTGTCACTTAAGAGAAGACTCTACTTGTCTTCTTTTAGGCCCTTGCACCTTTGTCTGTTGAAACACACCACGTACTCGTGCGGATCTTTCTCACTGAGTTAAAGGGTTTTATAACCTGCCTCTCCATGTCACCCGTGTAGGGCAGGTGCCCTCACCGCGTGGCTTCTACAAGTTCTTCCTTTTGTGTTTCCAATTCAGGCCGATGTGATTCTCCTGGTCACCTGCTCCGTGAGGTAAGGGGGCTGTGCCACTCCTGGCTTCACACGGCTTGTAAGGAATTGCTGTTTGAAACCTCAGGCAATAAACGTGCCACGCGTGTGGCTGCTGGGCTGGCGGGGGGCAGAGCCCGGTGGGGCTGCGACGCGCTGCGGTCACTGTGCCCTGAGTCGCTTCTCTACAGCGAGAGGAGGTTCTTTGGTAGCGTAACCTCGGGTGCGTGCCATGGGCAGTTCACGTTTGCTCATGTTTGTGAGCTCACGTTTGTGTTTTCATGATTTTTTTTTTTTTTAATGTTCTGCCTTTTCCTGAAGTGACTGCCTCTTGTACAGGGACTGTACTTCAAACATTTGGGAAGTCTGTTTAGGGGCAATTTGGGATGTAAACATAGAGGAAACTGTGTGTTTTCTGAAGATGCTGAGTGCTCACTGTCCCCTGCAAGGCAGCTCGCCCTGGCTGGCCCAGGCAGGAGTCTCTCTGCAAGAGCTTAGTCCCTGTGTTGTCCCTGCAGTGCAGGGGCTCCCCGGTGAGCAGAAAGGTGGGAGGCGAGAGATAGAGTCCAGACATAATCCATGGGTGACCCTGCTGGATGGAGCAGGGGATGGCACCAGAGCATCTCCAGAGGGCCCTTCCAGCCCCACCAGGCTGGGGTTCTGTGACAGATGCATGGGGTGGATGATTCCCTGTCTTTAGCTGTGTTCTCAGAGCGCTTGGGCCGCTGTGACAGCGCGGCTGTCGGAATGGGGACTGTTCTCCTGGCTTCCCAGGGAGAAGGCAGAGCAGGCCATCTGGAACCGCCTGCGGCACCTCACGGCGCTGAAGACCCGGCGGCAGCTGGCTCGGCCCCCGCTGCGCATCGGGGTTCTAGGTACCCGCGGGGAGCTCTGGCTGCTGCGCCGCAGCCCGTCCTGCTGTGTTTCCTCCTCCCCTCCGGCGGCACCGTGCCGGGGTGTGGAGGCTGGATGGAGGGTGGGCTCTTCCTCAGAAGGACCTTCTCCTTTGTTGGCAGGGTGCATGGCCGAGAGGCTGAAGGAGGAGATTCTGCACAGGGAGAAGCTGGTCGATATAGTGGCAGGCCCTGACGCGTATCGTGACCTTCCCCGGCTGCTGGCTGTGGCACAGTCTGGCCAGCAAGCTGCCAATGTCCTGCTCTCGCTGGAAGAGACCTATGCAGACATTCTGCCCGTCCAGACTAGTGCAGGTGGCACAACAGCATTTGTGTAAGTGCTTTTTTTACCCTGTGCCCGTTTCTGTGGCTCTGCTTTGGAGACTCTGCCGTGCAGAACAGACGCATCGATGACAGCAGCTGCCTGAGAGACACGATGCCTGGTTGAACTTGCTCCTGGCAGCCCAGAGCTGCGAGTCTGCCAGAGTCTCTGCTGCCTCACTGCTGTCTGAGCAAGCCCTGGAGAGGCTGCCCCATGCTCTGCCTGTTGTGGGCTTCTGCTGCTTTCCTCTAAGAACGCTGGTTGTCGAAACCTGATCCTGGACCAGGCAGTTTCTGTCACCTGTGCCTCTCTGAAGTCTGTGTCTCTCTCAGCCCCTGCTTTCTGCTACGTCTCACCCCAGGTCCACCTGTTTAATTCATTTACTCCTCCATGCATCGTACCTTCCGCTGGTTTTATTTCCATTAGTTTGGTTTCAGTAATAAATGTGAAACCAGCTCGGCTCAGTGTGGCCCCAGAAGGACAGTCCCTCCCTCTGGGAGCAGGGTGCAGAAGGACCTTCCATGGCTGCCAGGCTGCAGTGCAAGGCTGTGCCTTGGTAGCTGCTCTCTAAGCCTGTAGAGGAGGGTGGAAGATGAGGAGGTGTTCAGAGCAGGGAGAAGCCAGCTCAGGCTGGGATGGCATGGAAGGGGAAGCTGCAGAGCTGCTGCTCAGAGCTGGTGCTGTGCATGCTGCCGGCTGCGGGCAGCGGTGCTGGGCCAGGTCAGCACAGGGCAGGATGCAGCGTGGATGGTTCTTCCAGAGCAGCTGTGTTTTGAGCTGTGCTTTGCTTCTCGGCAGATCTATCATGCGGGGCTGTGACAACATGTGCAGCTACTGCATCGTGCCCTTCACCCGTGGCCGTGAAAGGAGCCGCCCCGTCGCGTCCATCCTGCAGGAAGTGAGGATGCTCTCGGATCAGGTGAGGCAGAGCCTCCTTCCAGCTGTCCCAAGCTGGAACGGGTGGAAGGATGGTCCTTAGTGAAAGCTCTTTCAGTGCAATCTTTGAGCAGTGACACCACTTTTATCTGTGGAGAGGACACCAGTGGCTCTTCCATTCCCCTTGTAATACCCTGAGCAGAAGGGAAGGGAGGACTGCCCCTGGAGACCCCTCTCTGTACTAAGAGTGGGAGTGTGGCTGCCCGTGCCCATCCTCACGGGGTTAGGGCTTCTCCTCTCTTTCTGTAGGGAGTGAAAGAAGTGACCCTTTTGGGTCAGAACGTCAACAGCTTTCGAGACATGTCGGAGGTGCAGTTTCAGTCGTTGGCTGCCCCCGTCCTCAGTCGCGGCTTCAGCACCATCTACAAAGCTAAAGCAGGCGGCCTGCGCTTTGCGCAGCTTCTGGACCAGGTTTCTAGAGTTGATCCAGAAATGAGGATCCGTTTCACCTCTCCACACCCCAAGGATTTCCCCGATGAGGCAAGTGTAAAATGAACATGTGGACCTCTGCTCGCAGGCAGGCAGCTCTGAGCTGCCAGATGTGGGCTGGGCTTCCTCCTGGAGGGAGCGCTGAGCTACGGGGTGGGAACAACAGCTCCTGGGAGGGGGAGTCTTGGTGCTGCCAGGTTGGCAGTTTGCTGGCTTTCACCTGGGGAGGACTCTTCCCCTTGGCATCCTGGGAGAGCTGGGGTGTCTCCAGCGTTGTCTCCTGATTGCCCGACACAGGTCCTGCAGCTTATCCGGGAGAGACACAACATCTGCAAACAGCTTCACCTCCCAGCCCAGAGTGGAAGCACCCGAGTGCTGGAGGCCATGCGACGGGGGTGGGTGATCGCCACGGCAGCCCCTACCTTTCCCCCTCTGATTTTGGGGTGCAGGTTCCTCTTCGCTGATGTCATGGGTTTCTGATGAGTGACTCTGTTAATTGCAGATACACCAGAGAAGCCTATTTGGAGCTTGTGCACCACGTGCGTGAGTCCATTCCAGGTAGGGGCTCCTGAAAAGGTCTGAGCTGAGCACAGCCAGGTCTCCCTGCCCTTTCCTGAGGGGAGTGTTCCTCTCCTCCCTGCCCTGAGGGACGGGTAAAGCTGCACCTCTTACAGGAGTGAGTTTAAGCAGCGATTTCATTGCTGGATTCTGCGGAGAGACAGAAGAAGATCACCAGCAGACTGTGTCCTTGCTGCGGGAAGTCCGCTACAACGTGGGCTTCCTGTTTGCCTACAGCATGAGACAGGTGGGTGCAGGGCCCTGTGGAGAAGACTTATCTTTGGGCATCTCGCCTAAGTCCTGAGTGTTGTTTCTCATAATAAGACATTAAACAACAAATAAGTTGAAATAATACCCAAAACCTCATTATATCAGTAGATTTTTCTGCTGGCGTGCAGCCCTCCAAGGGTGTGTGGTGCTGCAAGAGCCGCCTTTCTGGCTGCAGGTCTTCCAGCTCGTGTCAGGTTCATTACTGACAGGGTGACCCGGCTCTGCAGATGCTCCAGGCTGACCTGTGGGAACACAGACTAACACATGGGAAGCTGTTGCTCAAAGAGCAGCCGAGCTGTCCGGGCTTGGAGAGGGCTCTGGTCTGGGACTGTCTGGGTGCTGAGGGGCTGCGCTTGCTTTGCTCACAGAAAACGCGGGCGCATCACCGGCTGCAGGACGATGTCCCTGCGGGCACCAAGAAGAGGCGGCTGGAGGAGCTCATCACCGTCTTTCGGGAGGAGGCTGCGAGGGCAAACAAGGCGATGGTGGGCCAGTCCCAGCTCGTGCTGGTGGAGGGGGTGAGTGTGTCTGGAACAGAGCTGGGCTGCTCCCCTTTTGCTGGCCCAGAGACTCTTGGGCTGTACACAGCAGCTGTTGCCTCTGCCATCCCTTCTCCCATTTCCTACACAATCCTGAGACTCCAAGGCCGTGGTCTTCACATGAAGCAGACAGCCTGATTTTTCCAGAGCGCTGAGCTGGGCACAGTGGGGTGGGATGGGTTAGAGACTGTCTCTGGCCAAGCACTGAACTAGCATCTTCATAGAACGGCCCATGGGAAACAGCCTCAAGCTGCCCCAGGGGAGGTCTAGGTTGGAGCTGAGGAACAATTTCTTGCAGCCCCTGCAGGGTTCCCCAGGGCTGTGCCAGGCCGCCCAGGGCAGGGGTGGAGTCCCCGTGATCCCTGGAGGGGTTTCCAAGCCCCCCGTGGAGCTGTGGTGCTGAGGGCCATGGGTCAGTGGTGCCCTGGCACTGCTGGGGTCATGGGTGGACTCTGTGAGCTGAAAGGGCTCTGCCAACCCAAACATTGTGATGATTCTAGTGCAGTCTTCGAAACATTGGCTTTGGTGTGTGGGTGTCAGCACAGCAGCTCTGGCCCCAGGACTCTGTCTCGTGGGATGCGTGACAGCAGGGCCTGGGGATTTTAGTGCTGGCGATGGCTCTCGGTTAATCTCCGAGGCCACAGAGCCCAGCCATGCCTGGAAGCTGTTGCCATGCAGGTGACGTTCCCTGCCCTCCTTTCAGCCCAGCAAGCGCTCTGCCTCCGAGCTGTGCGGGAGGAACGACGGCAACATCAAGGTGATCTTCCCCGCTGCCGGGGGGGAGGACGCTGCGGGCTCCGGGGCACCGGTCAGAGCCCAGCCCGGGGACTACGTGTTGGTGAAGGTGACCTCTTGTTTCCTGGGTCTCTTTTTCTTGTGTGGTGCTGTTCTCTGGAGCAGCTGCTGCCATGAGAGCTGAAAATTAGAATGGATTCTCCTCGGCCTTCCTGTTCTGAGGAGTTTTGTGCTGCTTCTTTCAGGTGACCTCTGCCAGCTCTCAGACCCTGAAGGGAGTTCTGCTCAGTCGTACCACCCTCTCCCGCTCTGCGGCTTGTCCTTGAGGTGTCCCCGCTGCCCGTGGGCAGAGGCAGCATGTTTTCTCCAGGGAGAAACAAGGGAATTTGGCCAGATGGAGGAAGGGTTGAATATATATATGAAGTAATAATATATATATTTTTGGTTTGGCAACAACCTGCCCCTCGTTGAGCAGTGCAAGTTTGTTGGCAGAAGGGTTGGGAGCTGTTGGGACTGGCTGAATCCAAGTACCGTGTGATGTTGTGTTTTCGCTTGTCCTCACCCATGAGGTGCTACAGTCCTGTCCTTGATCACGTCTCTGCTGCAGCGTGGATGAGAAATGGGTGTCTGCAGAGCAGGGCATTGCTGCTGCCTTGGGCAGGAGCTGCAAACACTGGTAGTGCCTGCAAAGCAGAGCTGTGCTGGCTGCTGGGGAGTGGCAGTTGTGCTGCCCAAGGGGACAAAGCACTCGGAGAGCAGGAGATTGTGATGAATTCTTTCCAAACATCGGTAACTTCCCCATCTGCCAAATCACAGAACGGGAGGGGTTGGAAGGGACCCCTGGAGATCCTCGAGTCCAGCCCCCATCCACGTGATGGAACGTGGCACTGAGCTGTGGGTTATACAACGGTGTTCAGCGTGCACAGGTGATCTGTGGTGTCTGAGGCAATGTGGCCTTGCCCTTGTCCTGGGATATCTGGGTCCAGGTTAGAGAGAATTCCCCTGTCTCCAGGCCCGGGGGGTGCAGGGTGAGGCCTGGCTGCCAGCCGAGGGTTAGCTCTCGCCCGGTACAAGTGTAGGTGTCATCGGGGCTGTCCTGCCCCGTGCTTGTTCAAGGACAGAAACGGTTGTACAGGTTCAAAGGGCTGTGTTTTGAAGTCCCTCGTATGTCTCCTTGTTTTGATCATCCTGGAGCCAGCCCTGGCTGCCTCGTGCTGTATTCCCACTGGGGCTGCTGCAGGCAGACAGGGGCCGTAACCTGCACCCGCAAGTGAACTCTGCGAGAGGTGAGGAAGAATCCCCCTTTTGATACAGGTAATCATGTCATTCAAAGAACTCGCTGCAGAAGGCTCGATGCGGTGCCCGATTTTGAAGGAACAGCTGATCAGCTCCTCCTGGAACAGGCGCCACTGAATTTGTAGAGTTTTGAAATAAAGATGAAAGGGCTTTGCTAGAAAGTCTTCTCTCAGCTCTTTCTGGGATATAATTGTCTCTCTTTGGAAAGCAGCATGAATATTCATTAGTAGGAATTCTTAGCTTAAGAAACAAACGTTTTGCTTAGCTCAGAGCTGAGTGTCCTCTTGGAGAAGGGAACCTGCACGCTCAGCACAGTCTGGGAAGGGGCTTCTGAGGTGATCTGAACCAGCACCCCTGAGAAGGGCTGGCACCCACCTCTCCCTGCAGCACCCACAGCACCTGCTGCCCCTTTATAATCTTTATTTTTAAGAGCAAGAGGCTAATGAGGAGGAGAGCTGGGGTTTACATTCTGATGGGGAGGTGCTAACGCTCACCACACGGAGACCCTGGGGAGCCGTAGCCCTCGCCCTTGCCTCACCTCCTTAGTTTTTATAGGCCCCGGGAAGGAGGGCTGAGGTTGCAAGGCAGTGAAGCGCCCATTAGGCAGCGCTTAAAGTCACCTTGGAGGCTGAGTTTGTCACTTGGTGCTGCCTGAAAGTGGAAATGTGCTTTGCTAGGGGGGGATGTGGTTTCTGTATCACTTGTCAGGAGATTTATTCCCTCAATTCAGCTCTTGGGGACGCTGAACTTGGGTCTCGTGTTCATTCTGCCTCCTGCTCCTTCCTGAACGTTTCTTTTTGCAGCCTGAGCAGGGACAAGAGTCCCGAACTCCCCAGGACATTAAATCTGCACTGATTTATACCTGTCCCTGCTGCAGCTGGAAGCTGAAGCGTTGGGGTATTTCGGCACAGAGCGGGGATGGGGGATTGGTCCTGCTGGGATTGCTGTAGAGAAAAGTGGGTCCAGGAAGCACCCAGGCTTGGCAGGAGCACATCTGGCTGGGGCTTGTTACCAGCAGAGAGGCCTCAGAGGTTTTTATTGTCCACAGCACAATGTTTAAAAGCCTTAATTTCAACCAACTTTTTAAGCGTCCTCATAAGATGCATTTTGTTAACGAAGCTCAGTCCTTGCCTCCTGTATCCCAGACGCTCGGAACAGGTTCTGGGGTGCTCCTGAGGCCCCAGAGCCAGCAGCCCTGTAAGAGGCTGATGGGGAGCAGGAGCCCTCCCCAGCTGGGTCACCGCTGTAGCTGTGTCAGTAAAGCCCCTGTGCCTGGGGACACCAGCCCCCGACCACAGCTCCAGCCCAGTGTTACTGGTGCACAGTGATGAAAGTGGGGGTGTAGTGCTGTGGAGTCCTGTCCCCCATGCTGGGAGGGCTGGGCTGGCTGGGAGGATGTGCTGGGCTGTGGTTACATCAGCACCCCAAGGGCTGGTCCTTTCGGGGCTGAGCAGAGCCCTGCCCAGCATCACCTCTCCCTTCCCAGGCAAACATCCCAGGGTCCCTCTGGAGAACACTCAAACTGGTTTTTGCCTCCGTCCAGCCACTTGTGCCCCAGTTCCTCCCATGGGCAAACACCTAACGAGGCGTTTGGCGGATCAGTTTTCTGAGCACAGACCTAAAGCGCTGGGCTGACATTTACTTTCCGTCAGAAGCCGTGCCCCGCGGCATCCCCTGGCACCAGGGTTTCACAACTCACACCCACACGCTCCTCTTGCCCGCTCACGGCGTGTCGCGGGAGCAAGGGCACTGCCAGCCAGAACAAGGGCACTGCCAGCCAGAACAAGAGCTGGGTTGTTCTCCCCAGCCCCGTCCGCACAGCCCTCAGCACCGGCCCCGTTTGTCCTCAGGTCCCGGGGAGGAGGCACAGACGGCAGCGAGCGCTCTGGGCCGGGGTTCATCTGCTCGTTGCCGCCGTTCGTCGGCCTACGGACGATCTCGGGTGCCCATCGTAGTCCCCCCACCCCCAGCAGCCTTGCTCCCCTCTCCAGGGCTCTCGAAGCAGCTCGGGCAGGGCAGTTGGGTTTCCCCAGCACCAGAGCTGGCTCTGCTGCGCCGCGTCGCCCCGAGAGCCCCCAGAGCTCTGCAATCTGCCTGCCCTCGCACAGGGGTGAGGCTGGGGGATCAGCCAGGGTCCCCGCTGGCAGCTCGGCATCACCCTTCCCGTCGGGGCAGCCGCAGCTGCGGGCAGGGGATGGGGGCTCTGCCTCGGGGCGACGCGCCCGGCACCCCCCAGCCTGTGCTGGGGCTCAGCTGCCTTCCCTTCCTCTCCTCGGGGGTTTTCACTGCAGCACACAGGCTTCCTGCACTTGCCAAGCCTTTTTCCCCCAGGCCTCCTCCTCCTCCTCCTGCCCCAGTCCTGCTGTGAGCTGGGGCTCCACAGAGGTCTCCTTTGGTGGCTTTTCATTGCCAGCTCTGCGTAAAGCTTAGGGGTTTCATGCAACATAAAGGACTTTAAAAATGTTTTCCACCTGTAAAATCAGTTAGGTCTCCAGTTCCCTGCCGAGCGCCCCTGTCGGGGGGCTGTCCCCCCCCAGCCCCCAGCACCTCGTGCCACCAGCAGCACCGGGGCTGGTGTCCCATCCAGCCCAGCCCTGTCCCGGAGCACGGTGCCCTCCCGCAGCTCAGGGCTGTGCGCTGCGTGTCGATGGCAGAGGTGCCAACGGTGACTGGCAGCTCCAGTTTTTTTCAGGGTTCTGTGAATTCCCCGTGTATCTCACCAGGCTGCCACGGTAACTGCCGCTCTCTGGGGCTTGGGGGTCCCGTGGCTTTCCCTCCTCCCTTGCAAGCAATTTATTTCCTCTACTGACAGCTAACTATTGACTTCCCATTCTCCTGAAGATGAGATGTCCTGTCTCATCAGGTTTAAATTAGTTTTATCTTTAGACTTTCCTATTAATAAGCTCTCATTGTGGTGTCATTACTTGATATCTATTTTCTGATGCTTTTCATTAATGGCTCTATATCTTCCTGATATATTTTCAACTATTTTTTTTTTACCCAGCTGGCTGAGTTATTTAACACTCAGGCAGGGGTCAGGGATGTGAAGATGGTCAGACAGCTGGCAGAGGCGTGTGGGGAGCAGCCCGGTGCCCAGTGGCTGTGTGTGCAGGGCAGGGAGACGGGGCTGCAGTGGGGCTGAGGGCACAGCCACACGCTCCCTTCTCTGTCTCTCTGCACCCCTACAGTGCCCGGCTGGGCCGGCTGCTCTCAGGAGCGTGAGTCAACAAAGTAATTAAAACCTCTCTGGTGAGGCAGGAGTGGTGCAATCCATTTGGAGAGCTCTGTTGGGCTCCGGGAAAACAGGGGATGATTTCCGTGCCCCCTCCTGCAGGCTCCCTCCCCCCGGCTCCCAGCGTACCCACTCCAGCACCCAGCACCACGATTCAGAGATTAACAGGAATGATGATGTTTTGGGCTCAGACTAGAACTGTGTCTAAAATGTCAGGATTTGAGAGCACAAAGCAGCCCTTGGGTAGGTGACGGCCTCTTAGCTGGGTGCCGTGGGCAGCGGGATGGCCCCCAGCATCGCGGCCGCCTCGTGCGAAGCCCCCGCCTCACACCACGCTTCCCCCTGGGTCACCAGGGACCCCCCAGACCCCTTCTGCCCCCCAGGCATTTTCTGTGCCTCTCTTTCTCACTGCAAACATCACTGCTCACAGGGAAATTTGGGAGCTTGTTTTCCATGGGGGGAAAGACGCCGGTGCCGTGGAAGTGCAACACTGCACGTGGCCCTTGGGCTGAGCCGACGTCAGCCGCTGACCTGCGAGTGAGGAAATCACAGCGTGGCCGAAGCTGCCGCCCTCCTCCCCCGGCACAGGAGCCCTTGATCCCGGAGCCATGCAGAGAATCGACGCACGTGGACGATCGTGCAGTGCCAGCTGCAGGGGGATGGGGCAGTGCTTTGTGTGCCTGGCAGGTTCTCATCCCTGTTGGCAGAACCTCCTCTAGGAAATTGGAAGCGAAAAGGAATTATTTCACGTGCCTTCAAGGGGGTTTCTGCTCCTGCTGGGTCGGAGCCACCTTCCCCAGCAGCCGAGCTGGCAGGAGCGTGGGGACAGGGCTGCCAGCCTGGACGGGAGCCTGCGGCTTCGGGGGGTTTCTCGGTGTACCTGCAGTGGCGTCAAAAGCAAAGCCCCTCCGTGCTGAGAACACCCGAACCTCCAAAGTCAGCAGGAAAATGTTTCCCCTGGGCTTCATTTCCCAGAGAAGCTTGTATGGGGCAAGGCCAGGCAGGGGTGGGAAGCAGGGTCGGGTTGGTCACACAGGATTAGCACAAGGTCCAACCTCGCTTCCCTGCGTGCGCTTCTCACAGGAACGGGGAGGATCAAGGTGCCCAGCGCCGTGAGAGGAAACCCTGGCATGACAGCAGCCTGATGCACAGCAGCCCTGCTAATAGAGCGATGGGGCTGCTCCGGCGCGGCGAGTCTGGTATCTGCAGAGCCAGGGCGCAGAGGAGAAGCTCGGCCAGCCCCGCTGTCGCCCGCGAAGATCACACAGCAAAGAGGCCCGGCTGCAGGAGGGGCGACTGCAGCAGCGCCCACAGCCTGGGTTTGGGCTGATTGCTATTCAGAGCACTGCCCTGGCGATGAAACCAGCCGGAGTTGCCCTCCCCTTGCTGCAGCCACGGGGGTGCCAAGGGGAAGGGCTGAGGCACGGCAGTGAACGCAAGGTTCACCGTCGGGCAGGCTGGTGCAGGGGCTTGGAGCCTCAACAAGATGCTCCCTTCTCCTCGGGTTATTCAGCCTCCTCTTTCTACCTGTTTCTTCTCTTGGTTTTTTTTTTAGTGTTGTCCTTCTGTTATTTAATTAAAGGAAGTTTAAAAAAGACTAGTGGGAGGTTTTCTTTGAAGCTGCCAGAACAAAACAGCAGGCGTTTCAAAACCCAGCTTTTCTATAAAAGAGGGAAACGTTCTGACATTTTTAAAAAGATTTTTCCCATGTTTTCTTGCTCAAAACTCCATTTTGAAAAGCCCTTTTACCATTGGTGGCAAAAGTTTTCCCATCCCGTTCTCAGAAGAAAGCAGAGCCCAGGCTTGCTGGGAGCAGCAGAGCCCCGGATGCCCTGGGCAGTGGGAAGGTGCCCGAGGGCTCGGGGGACAAATCGAACCCGCAGCTGCCCAGCATCCTCAGTGCTCTGCCTGCCCGGCTGCGTCCCCTCACCGAGGTGACAGGCTCCCCTCCATCCTCCCAGGGCTCTGTCCTCCCCTTGCTCTGCAGCAAAGCCTGGGAGATGTCAAACCCGCCGGCCCTGCTGTCCCTCTGCGTTGTCCCTCTGGACAACAAAGCTGCTTATGAAAGAGGGGAGCAGAGCCCAGGGAGAGCCACGTCTGCTGTTTGCCTTCAGGGCTTTGGTTTTGCACTTACGCTGGCCAAAGTAAACCCTCGCCCGGCAGTCCCAGGCCTCCTGTTTTCCGCTTGTGCAAACAGAAGCTGGAGGGGAGTGGGCAATGTGCTGGCAAACACCGAGTGAGGAGCTGCCACGCAGGAGGAACCAGCTCTGCTGGCACCACTGACCCTGGGCCAGGCTCTTGCCAAGGGGATCTGCTCAATGCTGATCAATATCTAAGGGGCTGGGGACAAGAGAATGGGGCCAGACTCTTGTCAGTGGCCATCCCATCGCAAAAAACCCGTCCCGAGCATGGGCTGGCCAGGCAGGTGCTGCCCCTGGCTCCGCAGGGCTCATGGTGGCCGATGCCACCTGCCCCTTGCTCTGCAGAGCGGAGGTGGGAACCGTGCCATGGCACCATGTCACCTGGAAGGAGCTGCTTCATGGCGGTCTGGTTCTGGGGTTACTGGGGAAACCTTTGCCCCTGTCCTTGTGGTTATTCACAGCCAGTGAGCCTGGGCTGGGAACTGGCACTTTCTTTCATTCTGCTCCTTCTGTTTCTGTAGGAGCTGGAAACCAAACGCGCCCAACGAGGCATCACATATGAGACAGCCTGAGCCAAGACCATGCCACCCTGTCCTTCCCCTTGCAGCTCGGCCACCGTCATCCAAGGACCCCCAGCCACTGCCCTTCACCTCTGCGCTGCTGAGCACAGGCAGCTCCTTGGCACCCGCACTCCGGTGCAGCCGCGCCGTGCAGGGGCCGTGGCAGCGCCGACCCACGCTGTGTTCTGACGTGGGGAGCAGCCAGCAAGGGGCTGCAGCCGGGAGCAGGTTCCTGGGCCATCGCTGCCCGCTCAGCCCAGGGGGTCCCAGCCCCAGCCCAGGGGGCTGCCCCAGCAGGGCACGAGGGACGTGTTTGTTCATGTCAAACAGCTCCCAGCTCTCTGGCAACAAGCAGAGAGCAGGAACAGAGAATAACAGAACCAGCCACTCAGGGGCAAGGGCAGAATAAATCTACATAAATACAAATGAGGGGAATAGTTATTTCTCACGTTGACCACTTTTCTGGGGAGATTTTAAGTTGCGAGAGTGGCAGGGGCCCATGGAGGCTGGGCAGGGTTTAGGCTCAGCTCCAGGGCACAGCTCACTGTGATTCCCCACTTTCCCAGCAGATTTATCTACTAAATATTCTTTGCATGTGAGTTACTCCTGCAGCCGATGGGAGAGATACAGAACAAAACCCCTGCAAATGCAAAAAAATCCTTTGGCAGTTTGGAAAGAAACCAAATCACGTGATGAATGCAGATGAAGAAAAATCCTTTTTATTGTAAGGAGTCACAGAAGGGATGTGAATCCGCCTCACCCACAATGCAACACAACCAAATCCACTTGGAGATTACAAGCCAGGATAGCATTTACTCTGATCAGTTCAAAGCAGAACTGTTGGGGAACAAATCAGCGAAGTACGAGTCGGGATTAGAGCGTGGGCCGGGTTTGCTTTCTTTTTAACATATGAAATCACTGTAAACACCAAAACTTCCTTTTGAAATGGTAAACTCATCCAGAAGCAGAAGGAGAGCAAAGACAAAGCATTTACATTTCATCAGCGTTTGTCCCTTTTCTCTCTTCTCTTCACGGGGATTTGGTGCAAACTTTGGGAATTCCCGCGGGGCAGCGGCACAGGGACCAGATCGCCGCTGCCGGCCGGGCTGGCTCGGTCCAGCACCAGGAAAGTCTCGTCTGTGCTGAGCGATTCCCAGCCCAAAGCACAGCCCTGGTCCAGCTGACACTGGGGGGTGTCCGGATGGATGGGAGGGGCAGTGCCAGTGATTGCTGTGACCAGGGGCTTGTGGCTGTGACAGCCAGCAGGGCACACAGGCAGTGCCACCGGCACAGCTAATCAGTGGCACAGCTAATCAGTAGCACAGCTAATCATCAGCACAGCTAATCAGTGGCACAGCTAATCAGTGGCACAGCTAACCACTGGCACAGCTAACCACCGGCACGGCTAACCACCGGCACGGCTAACCACCGGGACAACTAGCCATCACATGGCTTAACCCTGGTCTGGACAGAGGTAGAAAAGTCTAATAAGGCTGAAGTGTAATGCAGAAAAAATTGTGGATTTTATCAGTTGGGTGTCTCCATCTTCACGTCTTTTCTCTGTGTAGTGAGGCATCTTCCTCCCTTTCCTCCTTGGGGCAGAGCGGTGGCACTCGCCCAGAGGGGCACCTGGGAGGATGCCAGAGGAGAGGCTTTGGGCAATGTGGGAGCTCCGAGTGGCAGCCCCGTGTTCCCCTGTCACCTCCCACTACCAGGTGTCAGCATCAGCCCATCCTTCAGCAGAGCTCTGAGCCAGGTCCCTGGCCAGCAATTCATCCTTACCCCATGGTGCTGCCGGCCCCATGGCTACGGAATGGTCCCAGGATTGATGCCTGTGACTGGGGGAGAGAGACCCAGGTCAGAGGGCTCTGGAACCCAGCCCCATGGCAGCCCCTACCCGTGGGGCCGGGCTCGGCAGTGCCTGATGCGCCAGTGGCCTCAGAGCCCCTGGCTTTGTGGGCAGAGATGATTTAGTGCCCTGAGGAATTCGCCTCTGGGGAAACTGGGACGGCTTCCAACTCTTCTTCCCTCCCCTCCGTATTAACTTTGCATGCATATGAGGCTGAAAGCTCTTCCAATCACCTCTGCAAATATTAATTAATCCTCGCAGCATCCCGGGGACCATTATTCACTCCTATTAAGTAAATATTATTAAATCCTTTTATGAGAGGTGAAGTGACTTTTCCAGGGCTGTGCAGGGTGTAAGTGCAAGCGCACAGACTTTGCCTCATGAATGTACGCCCGGAGCTGCCGAAGGAGGCCAAGCAGCCATGCTCCGCGTACGCCTGCCCGTGCCTGAGCTGGGGATGTCTCTGAGGAGCAGGGCCCCCGGCTGCCCCACAGCACCACTGTGCCTCGTGGGGTGCAGGCGCTTTTTGGTACCAGCCTGGGATGCAGCAGCAGCCCTTGTCTTCGGCTGCACCCCAGAGCCATGGGGACCCGCTCCCCACTGCCTGCTCCCAGCCACTGCCTGCGCCAGGGCTGTGTCCCCCGGGCGGCCCCTTTCTGGACTGGGGACACCAGAGGGGATCCCCCTCACGGCATCGGGGCTGGACTTACTCTGAAGGAGCCAGTCGATGAAGGCGCTTGGGAACGGGGATTTCTGCAAAAAAAACCCAGGAGTGGTAAAGCGCGTGGGTGTGGAGGCGGCGGCGGTGGGGACGGGACTCGGCTGTACCTGCAAATCCAGCTCCACAAAGTGCCCCGATGACACCGACAAATTGGAGAGGGCAGCGTGGATTTTCCCCAGGAGCCCAAAGGAGACGAAACCTGCGGAGAGGGAGAGGCCGTGGGGGCTGGGCAGAGCCGGTGCCCATCCAGGACCCTGCCAGAGCCACACTGGCAAGAGGAGAAAACGCCAGAGCCTGGGAAAGCACCATCCCTACCCAGCGACATCCCCAGCACCAGAGCAGGAAAAGCCCCTCATCCCTCCTCTGGGTCTCAGCCCTCCCGTGTTCAGAGGTCACTGTCCTGGAGCTGCCTGGCGCTCTCTCATTACACGGAAAACATTTTGGGTACATGGGGACAGCGCTGCTGGCAATGAAGCAGCGACTGTGGCTGTGCAGGACATGGACAGGGTGGGGAGGGAAACCCCCTGGCTCAGCAGGGGTGCAAACCAGGGTGGGGGTCCCAGCAGAGCCTCCTCTCCTGGCACAGCTCAGGTCTGACCCCAGTTAGAACCCCCCGTGAGAACAGCAGGACCGTGACATATTCATGGTGTCGGGCAGCGGGGTCTGAGCCAGGGCTGAGCTGCTGCTCCTGCTCCCTGCAGAGCTCTGGCTCTCCTGAGGCCACCCCACTGCCCGTGGCACAAGCCTCAAGTGTCACTCTAAAAATTAATATAGGAAAGGGAACTTCACGACTTACGGTTGAGGAACTGTAGCTGAATATTGACAATGTTGACCCAGATATTCACCAGCGGGCAAAGCTGCAACGGTAACAAGTGGCACAGCCCTGATGAGAACACGGTGGGTGCCGCAACACGTCTCCATAACATCACCCCAGTCTCACAGGCTTTAAATCAAGATGGAACAATCAGCTCCTAGAGCAGTTTCCACCATGGAAAAAGAGCAGTATAAATCGTTCAGCCCTCTTCTCAAAATGGCACCGATTTCATTTAACAGAATAAAAGGTTTTGTAACAAGCACCTTTTCTCTAAGTGAGGCTGTCGCTCCCGCTCACCGCGCCGCTCAGGACCGGGAGGCGTTTCAGAAAGCAATTGATTACAAATTATCCCGTAACGCTGCGTGATGGAAGCTGAATTGCTTCTAACAAATAAATTCTGACTGTAGAAAAGATCAAGGGAGTCTGTGGAATTCACTTAGGGGGTGTGAGCCTGTGTCCGTGCGTGCACACGGGTGGGCAGATAGTGTGTGTGTGTGTAAATGTGCCAGGCAACTGCAACCAGAGCAGGAATTTCGGTGAAGTGCCGCTGCTGACAGCGACGGACCTGCAGACACTCACCAGGGCAGGCACCAGGGACTGCAGAGAAGAGTTCAGCAAACTGCTCACCATGTTGGTGAAGAAGCTGGAAAGGGGGAAAAGACAAAAATGACGCGGGAAGTTGTCAGAACATGGGGCTCAGCACCGAGACCGATCCGAACTCATCTGCACGGTGCTGGGCGCAGCAGAGCGCCCGCTGCCGTCCCCGGTCTGTGATGCTCGAGCTGCTGCAGGCCCACAGCTCCCCCAGGCTTTAGCAGGAGCTGCAGGAGCTCAGGGCTGTGTTAGCTGCGGTGAGGTGTGAATCTGTGCCTGGATTTGAGAACGAAGTTTTGTCCCGCTGCAAACTTGTGGAGAGCTGCCCCACAGCCGGTCCTGCCCGTGATTTGAACCATCTCCCCGTCTGGGTACCAACCATCTACCTGTCTGGGTACCAACCATCTACCCGTCTGGGTACCAGCCGTCTGCCCATGTGGGTACCAGCTGTCTGCCCATGTGGGTACCAGCCATCTCTCCATGTGGGTACCAGCCATCTCCCTGGGTGGGTACCAACCATCTCCCCGGGTGGGTACCAACAGCCCATCCCCTTATAGGCTTCTCAAAAACAAACAATGGCTTTTCTATGATAAAATCCTGCAGTTTCCTCACGGCTGCCACTTGCTCTGCGTTCCACTGAATTAACCCTCTCTGTGAAGTGCTGGGTGGTCTCAGGTCTGGAAGCCAGAGCCTGGCCAGACACCTCAGGGGACAGGGAGGGAGAAACCTGCCCCAGAGAGAATCACAGCCCAACACCAGGGGCCGTGGGCGAGACCTAGGTAAGCCCAGAGCTCAGCTCCTGCGTGTGATGAACCTGACCTCATGGATCACCTGGGAGCTTCTGCGAGCAGCTGCTCGGTGCGTGGCACCAGCCCCGTGGTGGTGATGGTGATGCTGGCACTCGTGGTGGTGCTGGTGGTGGACGTTCCCGCACTCACCCCTTCCGCAGGTTGACGCTGAAGCCACTGAGCATGTTACTGCAGTCCTTGATCTCTAACTTGAGGTCACCAGGGGTGTCTTGGGTCAGCGCGATGTGTGACGTGATGTTCGTTTCTACCGAGGACCCGCTCAGAAACTGAAAAATCCTGAAACATAAGGAGGGTTATGGAGGAAGCCCGGGGAGCCCAGAAGAGCAGGAGCAGTGTCTGTGGCTGAGATGCAAGCTTGGGCTTGTCTGGGACAGTGTTTTAGTTTTATTCTCAGGACTTCCATCAGGCTCCTGGTCCTGTCAGCAGATCATCAAAGTCCCTGTGTGCAAACAGGCACAGAGGGTGTTCCAGGACAGTTCTGACCTCAGGGGAAGGAAGGACAAGCCAACATGACAGAGCGTGGAGCCTTCTTGGCACTTTGCTCCCATCACCTCGTTCACAGGAGGGTGACTGCCTCTGCTGGCCGCGGCAGGCTGAGACCATGCCTTTGGCATGAGGACATCTGGGAGCGTCCCCGGGGAGAGGCAGCAGCATGGCACAGAGCTTTCCTCACCAGCCTCTTGCTCAGCGTTTGAAGATGTTTCTCCAGCACCTGGGGATGTCCCATCCTCCCCAGCACCCTCAGGGCCCACGGCCTCACTCCGCTGTCTCGCTCACCAGCCCTGCTCACCCTGGCAAGCGGAGCACCAGCTTCGAGTACATGTTCAGCACGATCTCGCTCCCATGAAGGACCTTCCATGACACTCGGATGTTCTCGAGGTTCAGCACCTTCAACCTGGGGGTCGACACCGAAGCAAACCTGCCTTGAGTTGGCAGGGTCAGCAGGAGCAAACCCTACAGCCCCAGCTCCTCCTCTTCATCATTTGGGCCTTTACCTGTGTGGATATTCCCAGCTAAAAGTGAAGCTGGGGAAGGGCCAAGCTCCGCTCCAAGAAGCTCAGCTCCAAAGCAAGGTCAGGTTTCTCAGGCCTGTGTCCTGCTAAGTCTCAACCATCTCCAAGGGTGGAGGTTCCCCCGCCTCCCAGGGTGCCCATCACAGTGTCACATCATTCCCATGAGAAATGGTTTTCCCATCTCTGGTTGGAGTTTCCCCGGTCACAGCTCCTCACATGAGTTGCAAGCCCAGGACTGGTGGTTTGTATAACGGGGAGGACCTGGTCCCCTGGAGCACTCCCATGGGGGAACCCATCCTCTGGGTGTTATGTGGCACCCTGCAGCGGGCACCACCACCGCGCTGCTGCTCTGACTTACCAGGCGAAGCGTGTCGACTCGGCAGGGACTCCGTTACCCAGTAGTCCTCCACCCAGGAGTCCTCCTCCAGCCAGGAGTCCTCCTCCACCCAGAACACCACCAAGACCAAGTAGACTGCCATTGCCTAGGAGACCTTCGTTTCCAAGCAGCCCTGTGCCAAGCAGACCTTTCTCTCCAAGAAGGCTTTTATTGCCAAGGAGGCCATTGCCAAGGAGGCCGTTGTTGAGGAGACCATTGCCAAGGCCTTCCCCACCAAGGATGCCTGTGCCAAGACCTTCCCCACCAAGGATGCCTGTGCCAAG
>JANVCC010000271.1:11209584-11227700 GCA_025345505.1 Todiramphus chloris collaris | reverse complement strand
AGGATGCCTGTGCCAAGACCTTCCCCACCAAGGATGCCTGTGCCAAGGCCTTCTCCACCAAGGATGCCTGTGCCAAGACCTTCCCCACCAAGGATGCCCGTGCCAAGGCCTTCTCCACCAAGGATGCCTGTGCCAAGCAGACCGCTGCTGCCAGGTTGTCCTCCTGCAATAGTCAGATCTCCATTACTGTTCTGGACTTCACTGCTCAGAAGCCCTCCCCTCCCAAGCACACCCATGCCAAGTAGACGTTCCTCACCTAGGAGGCCTGTGCCAAGGATCCCAGGTCTGCTGGATTCTTTTCCTGCATCACTTCCACTTTCTTCTTCACTTGGACTTCCTTTGCCAAGGAGGCCAGTACCAAGCAGGCCACCTTCACCAAGAAGGTTTGTGCCAAGCAATCCACCTTTTCCACCAGTGAGACCGTCACTGCCAAGACCAGTACCAAGCAGACCTGCACCAAGAAAGTTCCAGTTACTAATCAGACTTCCACCTTTGGAAATATTTTGTTGACAAGAAAGGTTGGTTTAGCTACGTTAGGTTCACCTGCTCGTAAGGTCTCATGGGGCCCCCTGAACACCCTTGTGCAAAGATGGGTTCCTCATGGACCCGAGCCCGCAAAGAGGAAGGTCTTTGATGACAAGAGGGATGCTCCGTGAGCCCGACGTGGTACAAGAAACCCCAGGACTGAGGTGGGCATGTGGCCACCTGTGACATGGTGCTCCCCTGGGAATCATGGAAAACCCCCGAACTCACCGGCATTGGGTTGTGCTGGGCTTAGCCCAAGGACACTGCCCAGCTTGGGGAGGCCCTGGGAGGGGGGCAGGAGGCTCCCGAGAAGGACAAGATACCAGAAAGGCAGCATCTCCTGACCTGGCACCTGTGGAGAGACCCCCATCAGCCCAAGCACCAGTCCCACCGCTCTGGGGAGGAACCGCATCCCGGTGATGTGCTGGTGCAGAGCCATCGCTGCCTCTGTGCCCGGCTGGGCCACCCCACTGCAGGGCTGGTTCCTGACATCGCAGGGAAGATTGCAGGGAGAAAATGACGTTTCAAAGAGAGCAAAAGAGACAGAGCTGAGGCAGGAGGACCTTGTACTGAGGGAGACAGATGGCTTCTGACTGCTCCGAAACGGCCCTGAAAGGAGAACACGCCAAGGGGGGCAGCTGGATAAAAAATGGTGTGTGTCAAAGTCGTGTCCTTCCTCCTGGTGTGAAGAACACCTTGTGTGACTGAAACTCAAAGCCCAGCCAAAATCAGACACACTTTCCGTGGGCAGATTGTTTGTTTTTCTCATCCTGCTCCACTCAGGCTGTGAAAAGAGCCCATTTTCCCTCTGTTTGATCTGCTGCCTCTAGTCAAAAGGAAGCACCTTCAAGGGCCTCGTGTTCCGTCATGAGCTGGATTCCTTGGGGTTGCACCCTGCTCCGTGGAGTGTTTGTTTATGCACAGAAAGGTGCTCACAAAGAAACGAGAAGAGGCCCCACTGCAGCACTGCTGAAGTTCACGGGAGCAGCCTCCTGCCCAGCCCCGGCTGGACGCCGCGGCGAGAGCGACCACGTACGGGCTGCGGATGGCAGAGGATCAGCACTGAGAAATAACAGTATTTAGGTCAGGCTGAACAACTTCTTTAACTGTTCCAGATACTTTAAAAGAATCTCTCTATGACAGTTCTTGGCACAATTAAATTAGACTTTAATTCACTAGACTGTCTTTTACATTTTCCCTTTGATCGGCGTGTAATGATGCACAGCTCCTGGCGCTGTGCTTATTGAACAGGAGAGGAAGAGAGCGGCTGGAGCAGCTTCCATTGAAAATCGTGTCAAATAAAATCAGTGGGATTTGTTGGAGGGTCTCCGCGAGACGTGCGTAGCATTGTAAGAAGACACCGAAACGGTTGTCAGGTCTTTTAGAAGAGCTCTTAGACAGGATACGTGACAAAGGAGACAACTATCTGTGCACTCATCAGCCGTAGCTGTCGGGCTTGTGCCTCATTGGGCTCACACACAGCCACGCTGAACGGCTGGCACCCGCGAAACGCACGGCTCTGCGGATAAACACCAGTTTTATACCAGCTGAGATGAGACCTGATAAGCTGAAAATTGTTCTGGATTCTGGTTACCAACATCATGAAAAGAAAAAAAAAATCCCTAGTCCTTTCTGCCGCCTCAGTCATTATAACAAACGTAACAACAACAGAAATCAGCGTGGAATTTGACAAGCAGGAGCTCTGCTAGCTTTAAAAATTCATTTTCATAAATGATTAAATGCTGCTGCAGAAATCAAAGGAAAACATCATTAAAATTCTTGCTTTCAAAGCCAAGCTGCGCTTTGCTGTAGGTCATCTGCCGGGAGCAGGAGCTCGGTGGCCACGGTGCCTTAGTGCCACTTACCTGGAACCCCTTGATGTCACGGTGCAGATGCCCACAGCAGCCGCAGGAGCTGCTTTTATAGACCCGGCTGCAGGAACCAGGAAAGCCCAGGGGAGGATGAAGTGGGGATAGTTCCTCATCGCTGGCTGTCGGGTGTGAACCTGCGCCAGCCTGGCCCTGAACGCCACGTGTAGCTGCACCAGACCATGGCCAGCAGCACCCAGCAAGCCCAGCAGCTCCCCCCTTCCCCTCGGGCTGGCTGTGGTGCCCCCTGGCTCTTCAGCCTGGCCGGGACGTGCTCCCAGGGGCTTGTCCCCTCTGACTTTCAAGCCAGTACACACCTGGGGCAGTGAGGTCCAAGGGTCCGGAACGGCAGCCCCTGGGTGCTGGGGCAGGGGCTCATGTCCTTGGGCAGGAGATGCTCTGGATCAGGCCCCATCCAGCTCCTTGCACATGGCCACAACCATGGCAGGGTCACTAGCTGTGGCACCGGTGGCTGTTGCTGCTCACAGCTACTCGGTGTCCCTCTGGCTTTGCCCTCCTAGAGCAGCCCAAAGCAGAGCAGAAGGGTGCTGGCAGCCGGCAGCCTCGGCTGCAAATCCCCCCCACACGATGGGTGAACAACCACTTCATCCCCAAGCTATCCTGGGACAAAGCCCAACAAAGCCAGGGCATGTAATGGCATGAGAGGACCTCCAGATGGCCAAGAGGCCCCATGGCTTTAGGTCCAAGCCCTGAAAAGAAGCTGGTCTGGGTCGAATGGAGGTTTGCTGTCAGACTGGCCTGGGCTGGGCAGCTGGGCAGGGGGATGCAGCCCTCCAACCCAACACAGCCAGGGTCCCCAGCACAACAGGGTCTGTCCCGAGCCCCTGAGGTTCACTGCAGCCGGCCACCCCCGCGGGCTTGAGCACCCACTGCGTCTGCAGAGAGGGCTGGACTTTATTAAACCTGAGCACGAGGACACAAAATACACCCACATCCTTCCAAGCACCCACAAAAGAGTCCAAAACACAACATCCAGAGGCCAAAACCACCCGTGTCCCCACTGTTCCAACAAAGGCAGGCGGGTGAAACATTTGCAAGGGAAAGACCAAGCTGCTGTTTTGCTCTGTCAGGTACGAAGAGAAGCATGGTGTGGATCCTTTGGGCAGGCTGGGCTCCCATCCCTCCAGGGACGGACCGGGGAAACCCAGGGGGTCCCTTCCCAGCCCGGTGTCCCCAGCTCACGCCGACAGCACTATGAGGTCCTGGAGAAGAAAAGGGGTTACCGTCCTCTGGACATCCTCCATGCAGGCAGCAGGCGCTGCCTTCGCTCCGGCGTGGAGCTGAGGTGCTGCTGGGGGAACCTCGGCGCAGGGCTGAGGCACTTACTTCGATGACGTCGATGTTGGCATTGGTGAAGTCTATGTTGAGCAGCCTGGGAAGGGGAACTCCTGCTCCCAGCACACCTAAGGGTCACAAGCCAGCCCAGCTCAGCACCGCGGGAGGGGAGGTCACTGCTGAGTTCTGCTCAGGGCTTGGTCCCCAGCTCCATCCTCCCTGGGTGCAAACCCCTCCCTCCACGAGTGCCAGGCTCTCCAGAAAAGCTTTGTGTTGTGGGACTTGGTGACTCCACAAAGCATATTGTCATTTGCTCCTGCCCATGTGAGCAAAAGCAGCAGGCTGCTGTGGGGCCCCTGTTTTGTGACGTGAGAGTTCACCCAAAACCAGCCCCCCAGGTCCATGCGGATCGGACCCGCTGGCTCCTGTTCGACACGGTGAGGTAAGTTACACCAACATGAACTCATCGTATCACCAGCAGCCCAGCAGCCGTGAACACGTGGAGGAGGGACAAGAGCTTCCTTACTGTTCATCGCAGGCAGGAACGCAACTTCAAGTATCTGGTCAATGAGCATCTCTAGGAGAGAGACCTGCAACGGGGAGAGGGGACACTTAGTGCTGCTGCTGGTCTGGTGCTCAGCCCGGCCTCACCCTGTCCTCGGGCATGGGGGGATGCTCCACTCACACCAGATAAACCCGACCTGAACCCTTGGTGCTCCAGCTCCACACCCATCCAATGCAACCCACTGACTTCACAGAAGCAGGACTCTAATCATTTTAGTCCCAAAATAATGCCATTCCTCAGGCCCCTTCCTGCTGGTGTTAAAACTGCCTCCAGTAACCACCTCTGGAAACCAAACGTGCTCCATCTGCAGGTATCTTGCCACAGAGGACCCCAGGATCTGCCATCGTCCCCTGTGAGGCACCGGGATGAGCATCCTGAGGGGACACCATGGGCAAGTGCAGGATGTCCCTCGGTTCACTGAGGAGCCCCAGATCTCTCCCTCTCAGTGAGGATTTTTCCTAAAAATTCCTCATAGATGATCCATGAAAAAAAATCCATCTCCAGAGCTGAAAGAAGGGTGCTATTCAAAACCCCACCCAACCGTTACACCCTAACTGGCCCTTATTTCTCCCGAGCCAGTATCTGCTTGCACTTTGCTTTCTGAAAGACATTTTGTGTGCTGCTGAGGCTGCTCCTGTTCTTACATCAAAACCACCAATGGATGAAGACACCAAGGAGAGACCAGCCCTGCAGGAGGAAGCACAGGTGAGTAAAGGCCAGGCAGGTCTTCTGATGACCCAGTCCCATCAATGCCCTCGTCATCACACAGCCCAGGAGGTCTCACATCCATGACCACCCATGGCCACCCCCCAGATGAAGACCAGTGTCCTACTTCTCCAGGCTGACACCGATCTTCAGTTTGTTGTCCTTGACTGAAAACTGGGCCAGCAATGAGGTGTCCTACGGTCAGACAGAGATGGCAGGGCAGGGGTGGTTCGTCCAGCCCTTGCCCAGCCCTTGCCCAGCGGTGTCACGTCGGGTGCAGGTCTCATCAACCAGCACCCCCATGCCTGCTGTGTGGGGAGAAGGACACGGCAGGAGGAAGCTCCCCGGGGGTTGTCCTTTCATACATACAATATTCAGAAGGCAGAGAGACTTCCGGACGTCATTCGGGTAGATCACCATCACCTCTGCTGTAGCCCTGAGCCAGATCACACCTTTATTTTTCTTCAAGGTCACCACTGGTGCTTCAGGGACTGTGACTTTCAGCAGCAAGTCACGTGACTTGGGGTAAGTCTTGGAAACCTGTCAACGTCCAAAGATGGAGAGTTTCTGCTGGAAGGAGCACGGCTGGTGTTGTAACCAGGAACCTGCTCCGGCAGCATCTGCACCGTGCTGCTCGCAGGGACAGAGCTGACCCTGGATTGCTCCAGTCCAACCAGTCTGTATCTCAGCTGGCTGAAGTGAAGTCAGTCTGTGAGCTCAGCCCCACCAGGAGCATCCTGACTTGTCTGGAAGGGCACAGAGGGCCCCACATCCAGGCAAGGCTCCTCTGTGACCCAAGAGAGCAGCAGAGGACAGGGTGACCAAGCAGGCTCCAGCCTGCTATGGTTTCCAGTTTTGGACCCAAGTCAGAGCTCGTTCACCTCCACGAGACACCTGGGATGGTGCCTCTGAGGAGGAAGGGACAGCCTCTGGATGCTGCTCCTCTTAGGGGGTTATTTGCAGCGCAAGGGGAACAGGACTCACCGCGGGAACCAGCGCTCCGAGGGTCGCTGTCGTGAGTGGCGGGAGCTCAGGAAACTGTGACAAAGGGAGAGATGCCACCCATGGCGGGTGTGGTTTCCAGCAGAATCTGCTTCCACCAGCAATGAGGCTTTTAACCTCGTTTGCTGAGGTAGCAGAGCCCTGATGAACGGTGGGGAGCTGCTGGAGCATCTCATGGTGGGACCAGCTTGCACAGCGCCTGGCTGGCGGCCCCCGGTCCCTCCACACCCAGAGCAGGCTCACCGTGCCGCTGGAGATGGCCAGGTCCAGGGCACCCTCCTTCTGCAGGGCACACAGCACCGAGCTGAGGAAGGGCACAGAGAGGCCCAGCTGGGAGGAGCTGGTGTCCACCATGGGTGGCAGGGGTGGCATGGGGACCCGTGGTGACGTGGGGACAGCTTCTGGTTTTCCCAGCGGATAGTCCACCAGGCCTCCTGCCACTCGCCCCACGACAGTCTGGAGGTACAGGGAAGGAAGCACGGGCCAAAACGTTTGCAATATTTGCCTTTACGGTTAACTTCGTGTTCTTTCGGCTGAAATCACTGCACGCATGACCGTGCCAAAGTCAAGCCCCGTGACACTTCCTTCTCCAGATTTTCATGAAACTCAAACCCCGCTGCGCTCTCCCGTGACGGCGGCGGCAGCAAGAGCAGGGCACTGAGCTGGGACCTCCCTGTGCTTTCCACAGTGAGTTCAGAGCCCACCACTCAGGGGTACATGCCCTCAGGAGATCTTCTCAAACCCAGGTGAAACATCCCAACCCTTGTGCAGAGATGGAAGGAGAAGATGCAGGACTTACGTTCAAATCTAACTGGAGGAACTGGCCGGTTACCAGCGGAAGGCCAGACACAGTGTACTGGATACTGCTCAACAAACCCAGGGGTACCAGTGCTGGGGGGGAGAGGAAGGGAGTCAGCAGTGCCCTGCTGGACTCGGATGCAAATACCCCCTCATCCACCTGGCAGCGATTCTTCTTCCAGAAGAGCCCTGGTCTGCAGGTGGACTCAGGGACACAGCTCCAATTGCTCTGTGCTGAGTGATAATGCTGCAGGAGATGTCACTTCATAGAATCACAGACAGGTTTGGGTTGGAAAGGACCTTAAAGATCATCTAGTTCTACTCCCTTCCACGGACAGGGACATCTCCTGCTAGAGCAGGGTGCTTGGAGCCCCGTCCAACCTGGCCTTGAACACTTCTAGGGATGGGGCACCCACAGTTTCTCTGGGCAGCCTGTGCCAGTGCCTCACCACGCTCACAGTGAAGAATTTCTTCTTTACATCTAATCTAAATCTACCCCCTTCTGGTTCGAAACAGTTACCCCTCCAGGGTAACTCCTGGTCCTAGCCTGGGGCAGACCTGGGGTCCGCTGGGTGAAGTGGGGGGTTGCTCTTCCCATTGGGGTCCATCAGCAGAGGGGGAATGTGCCACAGTCCTCATGTAGCCAGAGTGGACTTGACTCGAAGGCCAAGGCAGGGCAAGGTGTGGGACCCACCATGTACTTACAGTTCACAAGCCCCAGTTGGTCGTTGACAAGTCCCAGGGTGATGTCGACCACCGGGCAGAGCTGCAAGAGTCAGGGAGGGATGGTGAGGAACCCTTCAGAGCCAGGCAAGGACCCACAGCCCAGCTGGCCTCCAGGTCCCAGTGGGCACGTGGGGTGACAGTCCCCCCTGGAGACTCCACAGTGCTGCTGAAGCTGCAGTAGCTCTGGATCTGGCCAAGGGTACCTTGCCCTCTGTTGGAGAAGCAGGGTTAGGACTGGATCCCAGGAGCCCATGTGGGACAGCTGAGACACTGGGGCTTTCAGGAGTGGGGGAGACACCCAATTAGCACCTAACATGGTCCAGGGCATCATTAGAAACTCTCAGGCACTTGGCCAGACAAGTGCTGGGCTCGTTGACCTTACATTTGGAAAGAGGGAGAAGGTTCTCCCAAGCAGATGGAGACATGGCACATGTCCCCCTCTAATCCCCAAGCAGTGGGTGCAGGTAGGTGGATGTAGCAACCCTGGGAGCTGCACCAGAGCTCCTCAGACCTTGCTCCTTTCTGGGGTGGAGGTGTTTTTCTGACTTACCAGACTAGGAAGGAGTCTGTTCAGGACACTTGCCAATAAATTATCCACAATCGGGAGCAGGCTGTGGAAAAATAAAGGAGTATCATGAAACAAACCTTCTGGAAAGTAGATGGGTCTTGTTAAACAATTCCCTGGGAGCAGCGCAGAGCAGAGACCTCCTGGAGCAAGGCGATGGCAGCAGCGCAGTGAATCTTGTAGCCATGGATTTTTCATGAGGTAAGTGTAATTTGCATCCCAAAATAGTCAGTGGGAAATTTATTGATGCCTTTTATCTACTAGTGTGTAGCCTCCTTAAGTGAACAGAAACAACCTCAGCCCAAGCGGACCTTACAATTTCCATACCACGTGCTCACAGCTCAGAAGACCCCGTGCAACGTTAATTAACGTGACCCGTGGTGAGGTGGCTCGAGCCAGCAGAGGACACCTCTGCCACTCACCCTCTCAGCAGCCTGACTTCAATGCCACCGAGGAGGGTGTCACATCTTTCCACCACCAGTTTGGGGTAGCTCTTGTCGTCCATGGTCAGCCTGACCTGTGACGTGATGTTCACTTTCACTGCAATGTCGAGCAGACCCAGGAGGCTGTGCAAGGGGAAGGGAGTGACCTTCAGAAGAGCAGCCATTTCCTCGTGAACAGAAGCAGTGTCCCACCCCTCGTCGTGGTGCTTCCGCTGGGCTGGGGACACGGCTGGCACTGCCACCAGCACCAGCCTGACCTACCTCTTGGCATTGAGGGCCACCCGGGTGTAGAGATTGAGGTGGAGGCCAATGCCAGGCAGGAGCCGCAGGGACACCCTGGGGAGCGTCACCTCCACGATCCTCAGCCTGCAGGGGCAGCAAGGGGGGCATCACGAGGGGTGGCTCTCAGCCCAGCACCCCGGGCTCTGCCACTCGCACAAAGCCGCTGCTCAAGGGGCGGACGAGTCCGACACCATTTATACCAGAAGTGGCAAAACACCACGGTTTCCCAATTATTCCCCTGGGTTAGTTATTTTCCTGTTTCGTCAGCACCTTTGTTCTAGTCGCCTTATGATTGTTTGTGCTTCTGGTTGATGCTGGGCTTCAAATAAGAGTTAAAGTGGGACGGTGGTGAAGGAGCCAGGGGTGGCTTGGCAGTGGTGGCCCTGGCTGCCCAGGGCCAACACGTGGGGCCGTGAACCCTCTGCAGGCAAGTGCCTTTCAACTGCTGTGCCCTTGAGTAGCTCAAGAGGCCCTTTCACAGCCAGCGAGGCAAACCTGGGGGACTTCCAGGCAGTGCTGACCTCAGAGCTTCAGTCTCGAGTCAGATCTGAGCATCTACTGAGGCATCACGACTGCTCCCCCCCAAAACAACGAGTTCCCTGCGAGGAGCCCGGACGGTGCGTTCCTTACCCAGTGAGCCCCTGGACCGTGCTGAGCAAGCCGCCTTCCCCGAGGATGCCGAGCAGGCCGCCGCCTCCCAGGAGCCCTCCGTTGCCCAGCAGCCCTCCTCTGCCAAGAAGGCCGCCAGGGCCACCGAGGATCCCTGCCGTGCTGAGGAGACCTCCGTCACCGAGCAGACCACCTTGTCCCAGCGCTCCTCCAGCAACCCCCTCAGGGATGCCATCCCTGGGGACATCGCCACCAGCTGCCGACCAGCCTCTGGGAGGGTTCCTGGGCCCCCCGCTGTCGGCACCTTCACGACCCCCTCCACCCAGCAAGCCACCGCCGGCATCGCCACCTCCACCAAGCAGCCCACCAGTGACCCCCCCCAGCAGCCCTCCACCACCGCCACCCAGCAAGCCACCAGTAATGCCACCAAGCAGACCACCACCGCCGCCACCACCACGGAGACCTCCTCTGAGGCCACCCAACAGGTCTTCACTTCCATCTGTGCCGGGGCGCTGTCTCCCAAGCGGCACCGGTCCCAGGACACCTCGGAAGGCATTGTCCTGCCTGAGCGAGCCTGCGAGAGCTGGAAACAGCGCCCGCCGTCAGCTCCCCGTGGCCGTTGCTGCCAGGCACAAGCCCTAACGGTCCACTGACAGCTTTTCTCATACATGATGCAACAGAAAAAGGGCTCTGGGCCAGGAGGCACCGCGTAGACCTGTGCAGAGCTGCTCACAGGGTGTTTATCTGCAGCCACGCCAGGTAAGATGGCAAACGGCCTGGAGCAGGAGCAGGGATGCATCCTAAACGGGAGGTAACTGAGGCGCTGCACAGTTCACAGCTCTGGAGTGGTGCTGGTTCCTGCAAGGGGCCATCCCCCACGTGAGCAATGTCTCTGTCTTTTTAGGAGCCTGGCTGGTTGAAATTTCAATTGCATAAAAGCCAAATCCAGGCTCAGCTTGGAGGGGGATGGTTGCACACAAGCCTAATGCCCTTCCCCTTCCATGTGCAATTCCCCTCCCTTCCCCAGCTGATTGGGCTGTGCTGGTACCATGGCATCAACCCCCGAGGACCACTGGTGGCTTCTGTTCCCCAGGGACCCGCTACAAGGAGGCAGAGCAACTCACCATTGCTTAAAACACCCTTATTGACCCTGAGGATGGCATCTTTTGTCTGGCTCAGTGACGGGGACAGCAGGGCACACACGAGGGCAATGCCCAGAGCCGGTGACATGGTGTCTTCTGCTTGGCTGGGAGACCTGTGGGTGCTGGCAGGACCTAAGGAAAGGACAATGGGAAAAGAGTGGGGAATAGGCTGGGTGGCCCCAATAGTCTGGGTGACCCCAATAGCCTGGGTGACCCCAATAGCCTGGGTGACCCCAATAATCTGGGTGACACCCTGGAGATGAAGGGAAGTTGGATATTTTGAGCTAGGGGAAAAGCTTTCTGTGGATAGAAACCACAAGTTTTAGGAGGAGCAACCCATGAGTTAGAGGCACATGTGGCAAAGGGACCTGGACACACTCTCAGGGGATGGGGAGGGTATCCATCCACACGTCCACGGGAATTGTTCCACAGCAGCTTCTGCACAACCTTTTTCCTTGTTCCCATTTACGAGCACCCCAGGCAACCTGCCCCTTCCCAGCCCTGGTGCCCGTGCCATGGCATGGTTTGAAATGGTTCCTCATAACCTACAGACAGCGCCGAGCTCCCCTCACTAACAATTGGGGATGCTAATTAATGCTGCAATTATGCGAGCAATCACATTTGGAGCAGAGCCTTTCTTTTTCAAATAGCCCATTTTCACCTTAGGACAATGACAATAATAACAGCCCGAAGAGGATATTGCAACACAAAAAAAATCCCTTGTGCTAAAGGAATGGTTTTTTTTCTTCAGAGAAGAGTTTTCATTTTCCTGCAGCAATTTCCTCAGGCTGGTCACTAAATAGAAACTAGAATTACTTACCTGCATTTCTGCCATTATTGGTATTATCCCCGTGTGGTTTTTCTTGCTCACCAGAGCACACTGCACGGCTTGCAGGTGAAATGGTGTCTCTGCCCCAAGATTACAACACCATGGACCACTATTTTGACCATATTTACCTGGCTTTATCCTGAATTTCAAAGCCTGGCTTTGGTCTTCAGTGCTCAGCTCCTGGCCAAGGACACCTCACATCCATCCATCAGCACCTCTGCTTTACTCGGTAGGAACAGTGGGTCCTTATATAGCAAAGCTGACGCAGAAAAAAGGTGGAAAGATGCCTAAATTGTAAAAACTGGGCTGGAGGATTGAGGGCATAAAGCAGCATTTGTGGTTTTAACATATTCCAACATAAATAAAGGCTTGTGAACCAGAGTCAGGCATTGAGCAACAGGTCACCGGACACCCAGTTATCAGGCAGCTCTTACTTAAGAGCCCAGAGCTAAAGTGAAGGAGAAGGAGCCCCAGACTCTGCAGGCTGCCCCTGGAAGAGCTGTGCTGGAAAATCAGCTTATTCCAGACAAATCCCCACCACCACTTGGCTGTCACACACGAACTGCCGGATTGGGGTAACTTTTCCTGTTTCCAGTGAGCAGGTGGGGAGGTTCCAGAAGAGTTCTGGGGGATTTTTATCTCCTTTAGTGCTCCACCTGAGAAGTGGTTCCTGAGGATTATCCCCCCCCATCCCACAGCCAGCAGCCTCTTCCCAGCAGGCAGTGTTTGTACAGCCTCAGGAAAGCCCCTGGACCTGGGACCTGCTCCACCTCAGCTCCAGGCCAAGGGCGCTTTTGTCCTGGTGTCCTCAGCACCCAGTACCTTCCTGAATAAAATGTGTCTCTAGTGACCCGGCACATCTTACACCACCCGGGGATGTTACGCTCCCCAGCAAAGCGTGAGGTGTGAGCTCGGTTTCGCTGGGCTGGGCTCCTGCAGAGCCATGAGCAACAAGCAAGGAGCTGCTCCCCTGGCAGCCCCTGCGACGAGGGGTCTGGGTAAGCGGGCGCTGTCAGGAGCACTTTGCCAAACTGGCACTGCAACTGAGGTCCAAGCATCTCCTCCACCCTGGCAGCCTGGCACGGGGGGCACCCAGGCGGGCAGGGGGGTGGGCTGCAGCGGGGCACCCGTGGGCACCGGCCCCAGCCCCTGTGCAAGCTGCTGCATCACACCTTGTGCCACAGGCTGGGCTGGAAAAGCACCTTCTGCAAGGTACCAAACAGCATGCTGGCTGCAGGCAGAGCCTGCTCTCAGAGCTGCACTGCCCATCTGCAGGCAGACGGATGCCGGCAGACAGAAACCCACAGCAAATAAATATTCTGAGAGAGAAATACTGAGGCAGTGATTTTATTGAAAGAGCAATACGAGAGCAACCTTCATACCTAAAAAAGAGCTCAGCTTCCTGACTACAGGTGTGAAAAGTGACCACAGAACCCCCCCAATATCCACTGGCTGAGCATCTTTCCTCACCCTGATGCCAGGCTATGCCAGCACCAGCTGACCAGAGAAGGTCACCTGTGCCCCCTGGGCCACAGCGACAACACAGGGCAGTAACTGAAGTAAAGTGAAGCTGGAGACAGCAGAGATGAGCTGGGCACTGGGGCTCACGGCGCACTGCCAGCCTCAGACAGGGATCAACGTTCAGGGCCCTCCTGGGCAGGAGTTTTTTAGGGTGGTCTGGTCAGGAAAGTCGTCTGCCTGGAAGAAGCAGCACAAAAACCATTCCGTTTTCTCATTGAGACTTCTACCAGCTTTTCCCTGCATCCCAGGTGAGCTTTTCCTGTGGGTCCATGCAGGCAGGGGGACCTCCCAGAAACTGGGAGCTGCCCTGGGAGATGGGCTGGCTGGGGTAGAGTGGGACTTGTCCCCTGGCTCCCCAGGAAGGCAGCGTGGTGGGAAATGTGATCCTTACCTCAGTGATGTCAACCTGGGCATTCCGGAGGCTGTTGTTGAGGATGTTGGGCAGAGGGACCGACACCTGCAAGGCATCTGCAAAAACAAGTGAAAGCACCTGGTCATGGGGGGTGAACCCCGAATGCAGGCAGCGAGGGAAGGGGGAGAGCCCCAAATCTGGCTGAGTTGGAGAGAAGAGGGGCCCCGGGACCCGGAGCCAGCCGTACCGTTAACACTGGGTATGAATGTGGCAGCAAGGACTTGCTTGAGCCATCCTGCAAGTGGGGAGACCTGGGGGGGAGAGGACATGTGTCAGCATCTGAAGAGGAGAGCAATGAAAACGGGGGTGGAAACAGTGATGTCAGGGATATCGGTTCAGTTCTGTCACTGCAGGCTGCTCAGAGCTGAGAGGCACGAACGCTGGGCAGCTTCCTTCAGAGAAACACTGCCAGCACTGAGCGTGGGGGGATACGCAGGGACACGCTCTTTGGGAAATTTCCTCTCAGTTATTCCTCCCCCCTTCCCAGCCTTCCCAGTGCACTGCCAGCAACTGAACATCTATAGGGCACAGGGGATCGACAGGGCAGGCAACAATTGGCCTCTGCCAAGAGAAGAAGAAAAGGGGAGACTGAAAATTGGTATTCCAGTTCTCCTCCCCCCCAGCTGCCTCTGGCCATCACACCGCTCGCTCCTGCGCCTCGGTCCAGAGCAGCCACCACTCACACTGAGAACATCCAGTCTCAGGGGCGCCCGGGTCACGTTGATGCTACAAAAGATAGAAACAAGGCAGAGACATGGAATTATAGAGTGGTTTGGGTTGGAGGGACCTTAGGTCATCTGCTCCAACCCCCTGCAGGGAGCAGGGCCATCTGCACCTAGAGCAGGGTGCTCAGAGCCCCGGGCAACCTCCCCTGCAATGGTGCCAGGGATGGATGGGGCAGCCACCACCTCTCTGGGCACCCTGGGCCAGGCTCTCCCCACCCTCAGCACCAACAATTTCCCCTTCTCTCCAGTCTGAATCTCCCTCTTTTAGTTTAAACCATCAGCCTTGTCCTGTCCCAACAGGCCCTGCTAAAGACTCGGGGTGCAGTGGGTGCAGCTCTCCTCCACCTTTCCAAATGCTGTTCAGACCCTTCCTTGGTCTGGAATTCCTCTGATCCACATAAAGATACAACAATTTTGAAAACAGGGTGACTTTTTCACAACTTTCTCATCCCCTAGACATGCCCTTGGTCTGAGGTTGGGGCTGGGAGGAGGCAGGAAAGTTCCAGCAAGCCCTTTATGCCTCTACCACAGCCACATCGCACTCCCCAGTCACTGCCACCAGCCCCGTCTTGTTCTCTGCCCCAGGCAGAGCTCCCCCCCCAGCACCCGCAGTGCTTGGCTCTACCTGTCGAGAGCCAGGGAGGTCTGCAGTCTGCCATTGGAGACCGAGGGGGTGATGTCCAGAACGATGTCCTGAAATTGGAACAGCCCGAGAAATTAGGTTATTTCCCTGCGTGGTTCCAAAACTGAAAAGAAAGCCCAGGGTGTTTGTAAATAACTTGTTCTGAGAAAAGCCTGCTGCTTGTGCCTGGAAATCACATGTCAGGGACCTCTGTGCCCAGGGCTCACCCTTCCTGCCTTGGTTTTGTGCTGTTCCTTAAACATTTCGCTTGTGCTTGGTTACGAGCTTCTGAAAGGGCTGGCAGCACCATTCTGACGGTGACTGGAATCCCGAAGCGCGAGCGCTACGCGGGCGAGGGCAGGACGAGCCGGGGGTGCTGGGGAGCTGACAGACTGCCCCCTCGCCCTGTTTTGGGGGGCTCACCCCTGAGGAGAACACTCACCGTCTCGAGGGAGAAGAGGGGCCTCTGGGAGGACTGCAGGGCAGGGCTGACGACGTCGATGGAGGCTTTGAGGGTGGCGGTGGCTCTTCCGTCCCTCACGGCCACCACCGGCTCGCTGGCCACCCACACGCGCAGCTCCAGTGGCAGGGAGCTGGGGAGGATCCCGGAGAGCTGCGTGGGGCAGGAGGAGGTCAGGGCAAGGGGGGCTTTGCGTGGCTACCCCAGCCACCCCGGCTGCCGGGGTTGGAGATCAATGTGTGCGAAGGAGGTGGCTGACCTGGGGGATGAGCGGCAGAAGAGCAGCCGTGGACAGCAAGGGGCCATTGGGCACCTGTGGGAACAGCACCAGAGGTGTCGGTGGCCGGAAGGGTTTGTGCAAAGCCCACGCTGGGCTTAGCTGGACCCCGAAACAGGTACAAACACACAGGGCCCAGCACCCTTCGGTCACCCAAGAGTGACCAGCACCCTGACCCAGCCCTGGAGAGGGTGGTCATGACCCACCATTGAGTTGGTGATGCTGAGGTTGAAGGCTCCCTGCCTCTGGATAGGCTCCAGCAGGGTGCTGAGGGCACGCTGGGAGAGGATGAGCCGTGGCGAGCGGCCGGTGGCCAGCAGCAGGGTGGCAGCGAGCGATGGCACCCGAGCAGAGGCCACAGCGCTGCCCTCCGTGTCCTCAGTGAGGAGCTGCAGGGGAACAGAGCAGGGGAGGAACATTGGCAAGGCTTGGAGGGCCGCATCCTGCCCGGCCATGCACCTCCTGGAGAGGCTCACGTTAATCAGCCGGGCAATAAACCCAGGGCTGTCGCGGCTCGGGCAGCGGCTGCACGCGCTGCAGCTTTCCCTGGAGAACACCGTCATGCCTCCCGAGCAGGACACGTTGCCGGTACGGGTGGCCCGACCGTGGTCCCTCCCAATTACACACCGAACTTTACAAACCCCTTGTCGCTGGAACCTGCTCGCGGAGGGTGACCACTGCTCCTCTGTGATTAACAACCGCCAGAGTGCTGCAATTATGCCCAGCTAAGCAGCATCAGGCCGATCTGGCTGGTGCTGCCCTCGAGGATTAGCAGGTCAATACTAAGGCTGAGACTCTGCTGGCGTTAGCGCGGATGTGGCTGGACCACGCTCAGCACCTTCCAGCGAACACTTCCCTGGAGACAGCTGGACTGAGAGGAGCCTTCGCCAAACAGCCTCCACACTGCGACGAAAGACCCAGACTCACCGAGCCAGAGGTTCTGGGGCCAGGGAAGCGGTGGCACTTACGTTCAGATCCATCCGGACGGAGTCGCCGCTGACGATGGAGAAGGGCGGCAGATCTCCCAGAGCCCCGAGCGGGAGTGCGGCTGGGGATGCAGGGGGACAGCTTTACAGCTGCCACGGGAGGAGGGTGCTCCCGAACCCCCGGCCCAGAGCGATATGGGGACCCACGGCAGCTGCTGCTCGCAGCGGGACAAGCCGGTCAAAAGCATCGTTCTGTTGCAAAACTGTTGTTTCTAAAAGCAAGAGTTCTGCAGGGGCTTTCTGCAGGGAGGGCTGGCAGCTGCTGCTGCCGAGCAGGGGTGAGGGAAACTGAGTGTTGTGCTGGGGTTGAGAGCTCTGTTTGTAGGAAGTTGTGGAAATATTTGTGTTTACCCAATGTTAAGAAAAAACAAACAACCCTAAGTGCAGGGGGTCGCTCAGGAGCTGAGGAGAAGGAGGATGCTGGCACTTACGGGTCCTGGAGTTGAGCAGCGAGCTCACCACGTTGAGCCTGGCATTGACGATGTTACAGCCCTGGGGAGGCAGAGGATGGGCAGAGCGCTGGGACCTGCAGCAGCTGCCAGCAAAAACTGGCTCTGCCGGGGGTACCCTTGGGGGCAGGAGCTGCTGCAGGGCAGGGTTTGGTGGGACACCCCATCACTGCCACTCTGAGCATCAGAGAATCTTCGAACTGTCTTGGTCAGAAGAGTCCTTTCAGCTCATGGAGCCCACCCGTTCCCCCAGCACTGCCAGGGCACCACTGACCCATGGCCCTCAGCACCACAGCTCCACGGGGGGCTTGGAAACCCCTCCAGGGATCACGGGGACTCCATCACTGGCCTGGGCAGCCTGGCACAGCCTTTGACAACCCCTCTAAGCCAAGGTGGGTTTCATGTCCTGGGCAAAACCTGTTCACTGTGACTGCTAAACCCACATGTGTCTCAGAAAGTCATTTGCAGCGGATCCTGGCACAGGCAATGGGGCAGGTGAGGTGCTGGTGGGAGGACAAGGTGACCGACTGCCCATGCTGAGCCCACAGCTGTGCAAACAGCCACAGCTGCATCCACACCCCTGCCCGCCTGCCCACCCAGCAGCACCCTGCCTGCCCAGCACCCTGCACACCCAGCACCTGCACACCCAGCACCCTGCCTGCCCATCACCCTGCCCACCCAGCACCCTATCCACTCAGCACCCTGCCCACCCAGCAACCTGCACACCCAGCACCCCGCCCACCCAGCACCCTATCCACTCAGCACTCTGCCCACTCAGCACCCTGCCCACTCAGCACCCTGCCCGCCTAGCACTCTGCCTGCCCAGCACCCTGCCCACCCAGCACCCTGACAATGACTCGCATGAAGATCAATTTGCAGACTTACCGCCTCACGTAGGGCATCACTGAGGAGGTTTTTCAAAGGCTGATCCAGAAGTGGAACTTCGGGTCTGGGTGACAGGAAAATACGAAATAAAAAGTTACATTGATGAATGTCTGGAAAATAAAAGTACTTCACACAAGAAAAACACCAGGCATTGCTCACACTGCCCAGAGCCACCTTCACTGCCAAAGTATTACCAGACCCCAGCCCTCTGACTCCAGCCTGGTGCTTGATCCCCAGCACAACACAGAAATACTCTTTCTTCAGACCAAGTTTTAAAAGAAAGGGCAGCAGTTCCCCTCCAAGGGCACAGGAGGATAGTTCAGCCTCCGAGACTGCCTTCAATGGCCAACAGCACCAAGAGTTGCCCCTGCCCCAGGGCCATGTGTGGCCATGAGCACCCTGCTCACACCAACACCAGCCTCAC